>WOAB01000695.1:4200000-4562533 GCA_027886185.1 Rheum nobile | reverse complement strand
AAAAATTAGGAGATTTTACTTTTATAATGATACTACATTATGTTCCTGGCCTAATTTGTCATATAATTACCTTACTTTTTTTATTCTATTAATTTATTTCCTAATGTACAATATATGGATGATAGCAGCATGCCTGAAGAAATTAAAGTGTCATTGTGAAGACTTTTTATTCAGGATTGATATTGATATGATGTCAAGTTGTATGAACATAGTCGTGGATTCACTGTTTCTAGGGGTGTTCATCCGGTTTGGACCGGACCGGATTTTTTCAAAAGTGTGACCGGAGACCGGACCGGTCTTATTCGGTCCGGTCTATGACGGGATTAGACCGGAATTTTAAAAAATAAAATTATTTAAACTCCTATTTAATATCAAAAAAAAATATCTAAAAAACTTTTAAACTCCTCACTTATTAATTTAAGGAAAATATCTAAAAATATAACATTAAAACTCCTAACTTTTTATTTATTTATTTTTTTATAAAAAACAAACAGTCCAACCGCCTGGACCGATTTTTCCGGGTTTGGACCAGACCGGATTAAGAAAAATATCCGGACCGGAGACCGGACCGTAATTTCTCTGGAACATTAACTTTGGGAAAACAACTGACAAATCCAACAAGATTATTTAACCTAAAATCATTATTATTCTATAATAGGTTGATTGGTTACATTGATTTACGATTGAAACCTTCAGTCTTCTTAGATTACACCTATTTTTGAATCTCCACAACAAAAGGACGATAATTAACATTTGATATTTAGGATATAATTAGTAGATTGACTCGTGTCTTGCATGGGTTTTTATAATAAAAAAGTATATGTAATAATATTAAATAAATAATGTAATTAACTATTATAAAATAAAACCAACAAAATTAACACCAATAACGTCATAATAATAACGATGAATATCAAATAAATCCTCCAAAACAAAATAAAAAATTGTAAGATAATAATGTTGGTAAAGTGAAAATCATAGAATAAGTTTTATGTAAGAATTAATAACTTGTATGTCATTTACAACACACTTAGTTCTCCTTCTCTTTCTTCACCAATTTCTTCATCAATTTCTTGGTATGTAAAGTATAAGTTGGTCTTATGCACCATCTTCTTCATTATCATCTTCAAACAATAGGGTATCACTAGAGCGCTTGGAAGTAGTGAGCATTTCATTAGACGACACAATGGATTGTTCGGGCTCAGACGGCTGAGGTGACATTGTTCTAAAATATTAAATATAAGTGTATAAGTAATTAGTTAATGAAATATATAATATTGTGTTATATATATATGTTATATAGGAACAATATAGTAAATACTTGATTATCCGAAATCAACTTTTTGAGTTCAACAATCAAAGTTGGATCGTCAGTCATATTGAAAACAATTAGGGTGTTCAAAAGTGGCCCGGACCGGACCGGAAAAGACCGGACCGGACCAGAGAAATTACGGTCCGGTCTCCGGTCCGGATATTTTCCTTAATTTGGTCCGGTCCAAACCCGGAAAAAATCGGTCCAGGCCGGTTGGACTGTTTTTTTTTATTAAAAAAAATAAATAAATAAAAAGTTAGGAGTTTTAATGTTATATTTTTTAGATATTTTCCTTAAATTAATAAGTGAGGAGTTTAAATGTTTTTTAGATATTTTTTTAAGATATTAAATAGGAGTTTAAATAATTTATTTTTTAAAATTCCGGTCTAATTCCCGTCATAGACCGGACCGAATAAGACCGGTCCGGTCTCCGGTCCACACTTTTGAAAAAATCCGGTCCGGTCCAAACCGGATGAACACCCCTAGAAACAGTGAATCCACGACTATGTTCATACAACTTGACCTCATATCAATATCAATCCTGAATAAAAAGTCTTCACACTGAACACTTTAATTTCTTCAGGCATGCTGCTATCATCCATATATTGTACATTAGAAATAAATTTATAGAATAAAAAAAGTAAGGTAAGTATATGACAAATTAGGCCAGGAACATAATGTAGTATCATTATAAAAGTAAAATCTCCTAATTTTTATTTGTTGTATTATATATCATGCCAATTTTGGTACACAACGAAGTTATTTTGCTAATAAAAAGTATGTATGTATGATTGCACACTATAAATAATGTATAACTTTGTTACAAATAAGTGTAGAAATTACTACCTTAGCAGTCGATTTCAGAACTTCAGTT
This sequence comes from Rheum nobile, assembly GCA_027886185.1. Classification (NCBI taxonomy): domain Eukaryota; kingdom Viridiplantae; phylum Streptophyta; class Magnoliopsida; order Caryophyllales; family Polygonaceae; genus Rheum; species Rheum nobile. The sequence continues at coordinate 4,560,347 of WOAB01000695.1, read as the reverse complement.
ACAGATTTGGTAACCCACTTTTTGACATCTCTATCAAATATAACAAAATATGTCATGCCACATCTTGCAATGTTAATGTAACCTTAACCTGCATTACATAAAATGGTATTTTTAGAATAATAATACAACTATTATTATGTTTATATTATTTTGAGTTTACATTAAATACTCAGGAATGACGAATTTGACAATGCTTTCACATTTGACGCAATGGAATTGATCCCCTTTCGGGTCGAACCTTCGTTTTACATTGCTTGCACGAATGATAATGCCATCCAAATCTGTTGTCAATGTCCTCTATCGTAGCAATAGTGATGCATTTACATGGCTGCAAAATAAGATAACATTGAGGGAAATCAATCATATTCTAACATTAAATATTATAACTACTAATAACAAAATGTAAATAGATTATAAAATTATCTTGTTGATATCTAGAATCTCATCAATCGGCTTAAACAATGCGATATCTAAGAATTGACCAGATAAAGAATATGAAGGTCCACTTGGAATTGGAGTTATTTTATTCGTACCAGTATGAACACTGGAGCTATGAAGACTTATATTATGATGTTATTAATTTACATAATAGAAAATATGTGAGAAAATAATTCTCTTCCTTCTCTTCTCAAAATGAATCAATGATATCAAACTACTTATTCTGCATCAAATGCCTATGAAATAAACAATAACATCTAACTTGACGAAGGTTATATATGACTTAATTATTTTTTTGGGTGTAATATATGACTTAAATTAAACTGTTGATTTGCATTCAAATGAATTAGCATCTAAATGCTTAATATATATATAAAAAAATACTAATAATTATATGATTATAATTGCAAATAATAATACTTATTTTTTTTATAACAATTGTAAAGATAGTTATTGATTATAAACCCAAGTTTTATTTCTTTATAAATCCTACAAAAACCATTCTCTATCTATTCTAATTTTAATATAGTTATGATGACAATCTTACAAAAAATCATTCTTTATCTATAATGGTTGATTTATATATTCCTACAATTTATATAACCTAGATAATTAAATACTTTTAATATAATCCACCATATATAATTTATAACAACACATTTTTAATATAATCCACCATATAATTCTATATATCTATACTGAAAATAAAATTATTCAATTTTTCAAGTGATGCAAGATTAAAAACTATAGTTGATTAACCAACGATTTAGAAACTTATATTTCGTTCTAAATGTAAGGGTTGCTTATAGCAATGCACAGATTTATGATTCTTATGATACTTCTTCAAATATATAAGGAAAAAAGTAGTTCACTCCGACGATCCTCCAAAAAACAAATCCAAAGATTCCCTCGAATATAAGATTTAGGGTAATTTATAGAAAATTGCTGGGATTTTTCAGAACATCACCCACTATATATACATTTACGGTATACCACTCACACTCACCAAACGTTAAATGCCTTGAGTGATAACTAATAACATGAAACGAATAAATGATAAATGAGATCACAATGATTTAACTTAAAATATATTAGGTTATCTTGTTTTTGGTAATGACATACTTATATTATGAACACTAATTAAGTATGTGACACATAGAATTAGTAAAAGGAAAGTAATATAGTTCATATTCTTTATAATATTTTGGGATCGTAAATTAGGAAATTTATATAAATAAAAGATAAATAAAATTATAAATAGAATAAGGGTGAATAGGTAAATATACATAATTATTTGATGATGTGGCATACTTAGATGAACGACATGTAAGAGAGATAATTGCGGCTTTAGTAGTAAGTATATAGATGTCACAATTGAAACTTCAGTAAGACATTCTAAAATCAATTCTAAGAAGGAGAAATCACAAATTTAATCAATTGAAACTTTGTCATTCAAATTCTACCATTTGCTTACTGAACAGCTCATAACTGGCGCCAACGCGACTACTTCTGCCTCGAAATCACAAGCACGGTTCCCGAAAATGTTCGATTCGATTTACCAGTTCCGCTGCTCCGACGGTCTCCTTATCATTGATTATTTTGGTAATTAATTAACCAACTTCTTTAAATTTAATATTGTTTATTTTATATAAATATTTATTATAACACTGTTTTTTGTAACGTACATCGAGATCGTTCGATTCCCATATCTTACTCCCTACTTGGGAATGAACAACACGGATTTCACTCACGGCGTCAACTTTGCAGTTGACGGAGCGACTGCCGTAGAGTACAACCCCGAATACTTACTGTTGAAACCCGACTTCGCGAGGAGGCCAACACGTCCACCTCGCGGGTTTCGACCTTTCCCCTTCAATTTGCTAAGGGACGTGCTCTGATTCTTGTTTCTTTGAAGGGCTTCGCGTAGATGGCTTCCAGACTGTCTTTCTTCGAAAGATCATGATGTTGGGCTAAACTCTCTTCGTTTGACCTTCTCTCTTTCACAAACCGAGATGGATCTTAGTGGGGCTTCCGGGGAAAGGACACTTCGATGCCCAAGTCAAGATCTATCCGAAACAAAGCGTATGAAAGTTGAAAAGAGGAGATAAGAGAGAATTATGGCCAAATTTAGCTTGAGTCGTAAGGATCCTTTAGTTGAGGGTTGAATTGCGAGAAAAAAAGAGAGTAATTGGAGTGAAATCGGGTGGACAAATGGCAAATTCAAGTGGTTGGAGCTTGGTGGAGCAATAATGACGGGTGGGGTAATGGAGGAAGATGAAGTTTCTTGCTCCCCAATTCTTCCTCTCTTTCTTTTTGTTGTGTGATTTTGCTAGAAGGGAAAAAGTCCTCTTTTCCTTGCCTCTTGGGAGTATATATAGGGATTTTCCTTGCTTCTTGGGAGTATATATAGGGAATGATTAAGGTTTCTAAATGAGGGTGAGAGAGTGTAGCTAATGGGCTTTTGTTATTTGGGCTTTCTCTCTTCTTTATTTGTTCGGCCCATTAAACATAAAAATATTGAACCAATTTCTACTTCCCACGCTTATGATCTTCTTTGTCTTATCAACTCCGATACTTCCGCAGCTATCTCAACTCCATGTGTTCTTCTCTTCTCGGTAATTAATCAATTCATTAATGTAACAAGTGTAGTACCCGTGCCTTGCACGGATTTGTTTGTTTTTTCTTACATTTAAAAAAATAGTTTATAAAAATTATATATTTAATTGATATAGAGATATAGGTAGTGACAGTTATAGAAGTAGATGAATGATAATATAAAAAAAAGACTAATTGAATACAAAATATTGAAGAGATTAACAAAATACATTATCAAAAAAGAGGCAGAACTCTCCATAACTTTATTAATAGCTAAATTGGCTAAATAGTATTGAAACAGGGATAGCCACATCCCTAACATCAATATTACTAAAACGATAAAGCATAATGATAATGTTCATCTAAAACATGAAAATGAAACCCTAAGCATAAAATCTCGTAAGATGTTCAAAATTGCTACAAATTATAAAAACTTCCTTGACTACATTGGTTGTGGTATTAGATCTGTTGTCGTATTTGTCGTATATCAAAACTTTCTTGCTAGTAACTCTTGACGATGCAACATAAAACTGACTATGAGTGAAAACATGGCCTGGAAGATACAAACTGACTATGAGACACGGGGACATATGCTAGTTACTTACAATAATAAAAACTTATCTTATTCTATACGTGGGAAAATAATTTTTTATTTTTTCATATCTTTTTGAAAATTTTGGCGGCTCTTGTAGACTTGTAGTTGATAAACCCTTTTTTTTATTTTTTTAAAAGTTGGATGATGGTTAGATGAGTGATGATAAGTAGGCAAATTGAACGTGGACGGGGACGACACATAGAGTTGGTTTAGTAGATATATAGTAGATTACATTCCGTCCTTTGAACGACTTTAAAAAAAATTACGCATACCAATAATATGTTTCATAAAATATATTGACATGGTCATACACCATTATACTTATACATAGCACGTTATTACCTTGTTTTGTATAAAGTTTACTTTTAGCGAGTGTAACTTCCGGATCCTAGTCTTATCTTTCCGAAATGTTAGAATACATTCATAGAAATATATATTCATGGTAACTAAATTGAAAATATTATACATTTCATATTTCCAAATGTAGTTGATAATCCCTCATTAAACCGCCTTTGTCGTTTAGTGTTTTTACTTATGAAAATAGGATAATATATAAGTTATATGCTTTTGATTGACATGTTTATTTTTGGAAAATAGAATAATCTTAGTTTTGGGCTACCACATCATGAAATAACGTGATATTCCTTGACTGACGGATAAACAACTTCAATCGTCTCCTCACCGGTGCAACACTCACATCCAGTGTAGGTTCACGGTTCACCATCAACTCACTGAACAAGATTTTCATCCATATGTAGGCCTTTATGAACACCCTTATTGGTTGATAACCCTGATTACATTTATGATTTTAGTAAATAACAAAAAAAACGCAATGAACTATTAAAGTGTAAAGCAAAAACAACATAAGACTAAGGACAATTTTATTGAGGGGCTTTTAGGGGGTCTTTTAGGGGGAAATGAATATAAATTGTTAGTGGGCTAAAAGACCCAAGTTGGATCCCGAAATATGGGCATTTCACGGGACCGTCCCAAGTTCACATATAATAGGGGCTTGTTTGGTTCACAGTTTTTTTTGCCTTCATTTGAAGCAAAACGACGCCGTTTTGAACAAAATGCCAAACACAACCTTTGTCCTGCTGCTGACACGAGATTGCCACATGGCACGCGCTGATGCGCGCCGTGTGGCAATCAACGGACGGCCAAGATTTATTCCTGGACCGTCCGTTATTTTGTTTTTAAAATCATATATTTAAAAATTGGCTGTTTAAAAAAAATAAAAATAAAATACCATAATTCTAATTACATTTTTCTCTATCCATAGAAATCCATTTTGTATATATTTGGTAGATTTTAATAATTTTTTTTGTATTATAGGTATCATTAAGTGAAAATAAATCATTTTATTTTAGTATTGGTGTTTTAAAATAAAATAAATACCAATTTAATTTCTTTATATGAAAATTACATTGTAAATAAACTTTAGAAATTTTATGTATTTTTTTATAAATTGTAATATAATTAAGTCCAAATAAACCATGTTATTATTATTTAGGATACTTTTAAATTATAAATATAAACTAACTAAAATCATTCATACTAATTTTTATAGTGGGAGAGTAAAGGGTAGGTATGGTTGTCGTTAAATTCCGTCATTTGCTTTAGTTTATGTTGTTTTGTTTTCTTAAATTTATGCATCGCTTTTATTGATTTTAATATCAATGTATGACTGTCTTAATTTTAAATAAATAATATTATTAAATAATTAAATTAAAATAACATTAATAAATTTAATGTATGATTTTTAAAAATTTTTTAATTTAATATATAATAAGAGGTATAATTATAATTTAATATAATAAATGGTATATTGGTAATTTAATATACACAAAAGGATATAATTGTAATTTAAACTAAATATAAAAGCCCCAATACATCATGGGTCTTTTAGCAAATAATTCTCCTAAAAATCCCCTAAAAGACCCTCTCTAAAAAACCCTATTAAACATGTTCTAAGAGAATGGTGGACAAGACCCTCTCCTTATCCTACGTTTAGATTTTATGTATTCCTAGCAAAAAGGCAGTTCATTAGACAAGCACATAAATCAATCCTCTTCAAAGCCTATCACTTAACCCGGTTCAAATCTTTTGATCCATTTAGTGTATCAAATGGTGTCTCATTTATTTTGATTAGGAACCAATCAAAATGATTGGAACACCGTTTGAGACAACGAAGTGGGACAGGTGATTTAGACTGCACTTAACCATATGGTATAAAGACCAATGTCTCCAGAAAAAATTGGTAGGGTCAATAAGTCATCATGTAAATCAATCTAAACAAACAAAATTATTTTTAATAATATGTTTTAATATATTATTTCATTTTTACTTTTAAAAAAATAAATTTCTAATCTTAGTTTTAATTAACTTTTACTTTACATTAGATCTACTAAAAAAAACGCTCCCTTTTCAGAAGCCGTCCCTAAACCAGAAACGCTCCTTGGAGCCTGCCGCCACCATGGCAACCACCACCACCGCCGCCACCATGGCAACCACCACCCCCGCCGCTAGGGGTGTTCAAAATCGACGCGGACCGGAAAAGACCGAACCGGTGAAATTACGGTCCGGTCCAGGTTTTCCCCTTAATTCGGTTCCGGTCCGGTCCAAACCCGGAAAAAAACCGGTCCCGACCGGTTAGACCGGATTTAAAAAAAAAATAATAATAAGTTAGGAGTTTAAATGTTTTTTTTATAGATTTTTTCCTTAAATTAATAAATTAGGAGTATAAATATTTTTTAGATATTTTGTTAGATACTAAATAAGAATTTGATTTTTTTTTTAAATAAGATTCGGTCTCCGGTCCAAACTTTTGAAAAAATCCGGTCTGGTCTGGACCAGATGAACACCCCTACCCGCCGCTACTATGGCAATCACCAACCCATCCGGTTCTCCCTGCCGTTACAATGGCAATCCTTTACCCAATCGCTTTCCCCCGGTTCTCCCCTCCACACCACCACTTCAGATCTGGCGACCACCAACCACCACCGACGAACACTCCGATGTTCCCGCCGGCGCCCTGCATGAGATCCAACCTTGACGAGGCCCCTACGACCTTCTTCACCCACCGACGGTTCTCCCCTCTCACCACCACGGTCGGAGCAGCCAGAGCTCGTAGTCCTCAAGGGAGAGGGCGGTGATGGGGTCGGGGCCGCCGAGGTGGACCAGGAGGAAGGGGCCCAGCAGGAGAGGAGGTCGGGGTGGGTGGCGTTGGAAGCGGCGGATCTGGAGGAGCCGGCCCTAAACCAGAATTCGTTTTTTTTTCGGTTGTTGTGAGACACTCTTTGGATGATGAAGCTTGCCTAGATGATGAATCGAGTTGTAGTTTCGGCTTGATAGAGAATGACCTTCCTTCCGGCGGTGCAGCGTTTGTTTGTGCTTTACTCACCTCATTTCTTGGTTTCTTTGCTTTATCATGCTTTAGTTTGTTTCGTTATTGTTTGTTTTTGTTTCTCTTGGTTGTTGTTGTATTGCCGGTTAGTCCGGTTGTCAGTTTCTGGCCTCTCGAAGTTGTACACTTCGAATTCTTACTTTATCAACAACAATAACACAACTTTTACTTTATATAAGATCAAATATATCATACCAATCAATCTATGCTTACTTGTTTTCAATAAATTCCTAAAAAAGTTAACTTCTTAGATTAAATTTGTGAAAGTTATTAATTTCATAAAATTTATAAATGATTAAGTTACCCACATGACCACTTGTTATAATATTACATAATTATCAATATCGAAAATCCGTACACGGCATGTGAGATAAACTAGTTAGGAAAGATTTTATGTAACCTATCTTCTAAGTTAGAATTTGGTAATAAAATAACCTACATCCTTCGTCTAAACTTGGTAACAAATTTTACAAGACTGAAATTAATAAATACTAGCTTAGTTTCCCGTGCCGTGCACGGGTCTGCGTAAATTTTATATTGATATTTTTTTAATTATTAAAAATATATCAATTTCACATTTAAAAATATTAAATAAATGAAAATATATCTAATTAGTGACAATATAAATGAAAATAAGATAAGTACGATAAAAAAATATCTATTAATAATCAATTAATAGAGAAGTTTTGTTTTAATAGAGAATTTATTTTAATAGATATATTATATATAATAGATTAATTGTAAATTTATAGTATTTGATTTCAAATTTTATTGTAATAATCAATTAATAATCTGATATAATTTTTAAGTGAATTAATAAAAGAAAGTATTACATCAAGCTATATTAAATCATATCCAATGAAATCATAAAGATTTTCCTAAGGCTTAAAATTGGAAACGAATATATAAAGTATTCAATTTTGAAATAAGATAAAGATCTTACATATAATTATTATATTGAATTTTTGAAAAAATAAAAAATTGAGAAAATGCCATGTGGCAAAATAAATATGAGTGTGCCATGTGGCATAAGAAATTTATAGGCTTGGTAGAGAGTGCCATGTGACATAAAATGGTTTTGGATTTAGTAGATTATATAGTAGATTTAGTAGATTGTTGTGCATGTTTTGTATTGATAATCTTGGTTATTGATTTGTGTGTAAAGTATGAAGTAATTAGTTTATTTATGTGATTAATTGGTATCAAAATTAGAAAATTGTATGTAAATTAGGAAGTTATTAGTTCATTTGTGTGATTAATTTGTATCTAAATTAGGAATTAGTCTAGATTTATGATACAAATCTTTTATATATAAATTTATATTTTACAAAGTAAAATTCTAAAAAAATTACATGGGATATTTTCATTGTGGGGATGACATGTGGCATAGTGAGATTTTGTTTAGTATATATATAGTAGATTGAATTTACTATTATTTATTTGTTAGTATTTCAGCAAAAAATGTGTAACAAAATCAAAGATTAAAATTTTGGTTAGACTTATTGAGATTTTTTTCCTTAGTTAGTATCCTATTGACATTCAATGAATGATATTATTAACAATTTCTTTCCATATCAATTATATATAGATTTGGGTTGAAATTATATGATATGATACTATATAATTATAATGTGCAAGGAAGAGATATGCTACCTTATTCAACTTTTAATTTGGAAATAATTGATGTTAAAAATATTGCATAATTATTTTAGTACATTAGAAATATATTGCAGATAATAAAAATATGCATAGAATGTAATATTTTGTCTTTTATTATGCAAAGAAATGATTATAAAAATACTATAGACTAGTCAGCAACAAAAAAAATACAACATTAATTTACTTTATTAGAAATATTATGGATACGTGGCGTAGTCGGTATTCTGCTTTAGTAATTATATATGTTTTAGTAAATATATAGTAAATTAGTCCGCAACAAAAAAAATACAACATTAATTTGCTTTTTTAGATTCTATAAGATTTTTGTAACCTATATCTTCTAGGCATCTAAATTTGGTATTAATATAACATATATTCTTAAAAATATAATTTCGTTAACAAAATCCACTAAATAAAAATTAGTTTATTAGTCATCAACAAAAAAAATACAACAAAAATATACTAGATTAATTAATCTTAATACTATATTTGTAACTCTACCGGTAACAAAATCTTATTACCATATGGGTAATCTATCTAGTATAGATACAGTTACCATATATCGAATACGTAGTACATCATGAAGCAACAACAACCCTACTCCTAATGACATTAGTAAACCCTAATCAATATTTCATGTAGGTTGCTTACCCGTATGTATAAATAGGGGTTGACTCTCCTCCTTCTTTCACCAACTTAATCCTTTGATTCTTTAATTCTATTCTCTTCTGCCTCTTTGATTGCACCTCCGACGAATCAATGGCTGCTCCTCGTACTCGTCCATGGTCGTCCTCGTACGTGTGGATCTTGATTCCACTCCTCCTCCTCCTCCTCCTCAACAACCGTGCTGCTGCTTCTGCTCCGACGTCACAAGCACGGTTCCCGGGGATGTTTGATTCAATCTACCAGTTCGGAGACGGGTTCGCCGACACCGGCAACATGATGATCAGGGACCCCAGTTACGGCACCGGCTGCACCTATGAACCTTACGGCATTACCATCTCCGACCAGCCCACCGGCCGCTGCTCCGACGGTCTCCTTATGATTGATTATTTTGGTAGAGTTCTTTGAAACATTGATATGGTTTCTTTGTATTTAGGTTTTTGTTATGACACTGTTTTTGTAATGTGCAGCGAGATCGTTCAATCTCCCATCTCCGGCGCCCTACTTGGGGATGAACAGCGCGGATTTTGCTCACGGCGTCAACTTTGCGGTTGACGGAGCTACTGCCGTGGAGTACAGCCCCGACTACTTACGATCTTCTCTGTCTTATCAACTCCAATACTTCCGCAGCTATCTCAACTCCATGTGCTCTTCTCCTTCTCCTTCCGGTACATATATAATAAACCTTCCTTAGTGTAATTAATCAATTCAATTGGTTTCTATTTCATGAATGGATGGTTAACTTGTGCGCAGATTGCAAGAAGAAGCTCGAAAGGGCTTTGTTCGTGGTCGGGGAAATTGGTGCCAACGACTACCAGCGCGTTCTTGACTCCGACTACGGATCATCTATGCAAGACGTCCACAATATGATCCCGGAAGTCGTTCAATCCGTAGTAGATGCGGCTAAGGAAGTGATTAGTCACGGTGCTGCCAACGTGATTGTGCCCGGAATCTATCCGCTGGGTTGCGTGCCTCGCTACCACAAGTACTACGGATCGCACGAGGCGACCTCGTACGACAGCCTCGGATGTGTAGAGGCGGTCAACGAGATCTCGAGGACCCACAACCAACTCCTTCAAGAGGGTCTGAAGCAGCTCCAGGAAGAGCATCCGGATGTGGGCGTCCACTACGGAGACTACTACTCCGCCTTCACTTGGCTCCTTCACAACGCCGCTTCTCTCGGTACACCCTATTCCTAATTAATTAACTTGTTTAAATTCAATTAATGGATATATCTAACCCAAGTAAGAAATGGTTGTTGTGGTGGTCAGGATTCGACAAGGATGCAGCTTCCAAGCAATGTTGTAGCGTGCCTGGCGGGCGGCCGTGTGGATTCAGCGACACCGCGCTCTGCCCGGATCCCAAGAAGCAAATAAGTTGGGATGGGGTCCACCTCACTCAGGAGGCCTACAGAAACATGGCCGCGTGGCTTCTCTCCGACATCTTCTCTCCAGCATCACCCTCTCCGTCTCCTTCGCCATCGCACTCGATCTGGAGCTGATACGATTTCAATGGTAGAATAATAAGTCTTCTATTTGATTTCTTTTGTTGTTGAATTTGGGTCTTAGGGACTAATATAAATTCAACTATATATATTTTTCAGGTTCTTCTTCAAGCTGCTGTGGTTTCAATTTTGTCTTTTTGGACGATTCGGCGAATGCTGTTCTGAACAGGAGTGTCCGGCCAGAGAGGGATCAGGAAGCACCAAGAAGATCAACGGCTCTTTCTTTGCATAGATAGATAGATAGATTTAAGGATTTGAATTTCTTTTCCTGGATTTATTTACAACTACTAATTAGTCATGTAATACCAACTACTGTGTACAGACTTTGTTTAAACCTTGTTTTTTATTGAATAAAAAAATACATTACTGCACAATCTCTTCTTTGATTATTGTTCCTTCTAGTCAGGCTCTCCTTGTTCCTCCATATTCCTTCTATTTCATAACCTCATTAGATATTTCTTTCATTGCTGGCAGTTAGTTTAGATGGAACATTAGCTTTCAGAAAACAGCGGACAAATCCAACAAGATTACTTTACCTTAAATCAATATTCTATAATTGATTGATTGGTTACATACATTGATTTACGATCGAAACCTTCAGTCTTCTTAGATTACACCTATTTTCGAATCTCCACAACAAAAGGACGATAATTAACATTTCAGATTCAGGATATAATATCACAATTGAAACTTCAGTAAGACAATCTAAAATCAATTCTAAGAAGGAGAAATCACAAATTTAATCAATTGAAACTTTCTCATTCAAATTCTACCCTTTGCTTACTGAACAGCTCATAATCTCCTTTCGGGTGATGAGGAAATTATCTTAGGAGTGGCAGTTCGGCAGAAAAAGATGGCAAACTTATCAGCTGATCATAGTTGGATACTCAAGTTCTAAATAATAATCGTGAGGTGACGTGGACTACTCCTAGGTTTTCTCTAGCATCAACGAAAGCCAGCAATTTCCTACCGACGAGAGAGATGAATTCTTGCCTTTCTGTCTAATCAGCAATTTTTTGTACAAGTTGGATGCAGTAAACGCGGGAACCGAGATGCTGAACTTCAAGGCCATTATCCTCACAACCCTTGAAAAAGAGTGATTCTTCCTCTTTCCCAATTCTCCGTCTCCAACTCATCAAAAATGCAGGAAACTGGAGCCCTGTGCATAAGGACACTCAGTAAGATCAGCATTATCACCTGCTTTTTGGAGATCATGAGTGCAAAACATGAAAGCAAGTTACCATTCGCATGCTCGTTCTTGGAAGGAGAAACTTGCTTGGTTTGCTTTGGTTTGTAAGATTTCAAGAGGAAGGATAATGTCTTTATCAAGTTTGGGTATTGCTTCACATCTATCAAAACAAAGAAGTGCAAATGATTAATAATACATATTGGAAAAGGATCATTTGAAAGATGGTATAATTATATATCACAGAACTGCACATACATGTATGCAAAGTATAAATATATTCACAACTAGAAAAGCTGGTAAAACTGCACTTACATAACAATATATCACTAGCAAGTATTAGGTCCCAGTCAGGGGTAGGAATTGGGAAAGCATCTCCCCACGTATCTGAAAATGCAAGTGACTTCCTTGGTTAACTGTGAAACTTAAATAACACCGTAAAGAAAGCACAATCAGCAGACAAATAGGGTCACATAAAAGGAATGACAATCTTGATCATACAAAATGTTTTCATAGATACTTCAATCAATCAACATTAGTTGTAAGAACTAAAGCATGTGAAAGATCCTTACAAGTTCAATCCAATAATGAGATGCACATTTTACTTCTTCACAAATGGAAATCGAAATAAAATGTAGCAGAGACAGGTATCTTAGTAAGAGAAAAAATCAGGCTACATCAGACAAAATTAAATCTTTTAGTTGCTAAATTCATGGGAGTGAAACAGTATAAGAAGAAATGTCCTAAACAAAAGCAGTTGACAAAGATTAGGAGGTAACTAACGCTTGATGTGAGGAAGATCGGGAATGACTCCGTTTATTCTGCAATTATGAGCTATGTTCTCTTCAATTTCATCATCATCATAGTCTGAAGTTGTGATGTCAAGTTGCAAAGATTTTTTCAAGAATATTGCAAGAGCTCCGGTACCACTGCCATACGAAGAACATCAAAAAAGCTTCAAGCTTTACAAATGAAAGCGGAAATAATCCACAACATTGCACTAAATGATATCGAAACCAGTTTGGTTTAACCATTTGAAGCCATTGTCCACTTTATTTTGATATTATTAACCTAAATTTTCACTTGTTGCTATGCTCTTGTCACTATATTTACAGTCCCAACTCCCAAATCACAAAGTCTTTTGCATTGATAGTTTAGCATAATACCAGGGTATCAAACAAATCCAATTTCCCGAACATTATCTTACATAACATATATATAATAGTGTTTTGTTAGTAAAATTATAATAAATCTATAAAAATGTTAAAAGATTAAAAAAATTCAAGAAGACTCGAACCTTTAATGTAATCTTTGTCTTCGTATACAACCACGTATTCATTCAGACAAAGAGCATAGTTGATTTTTAATAAAATTAAAATAAGAAATTTAACAAAAATCATCTCAATTAATATGATTCATTAATTATTCAAGACTCTATTTTATAGTATATAAATATAGATGATCTAGTGTTTTTATAAAGCTAAAATGTTTAATAAATGCCAAAAAAATATTTGACCAACATGCTCCTAATAAGATTTAAACCTATCATATTTAGTTTTTTTTTGTAATAACCATCACTACTAAGCTTTATATGAGTCATCGCTTTTCTTTCGCAAGTAGATCATCCTATAGGTGCATCGGTGAGCAAAATTAATGAAAGTAATTAACGATGACAAAATCAATTTGTATATATATAAAAAATAAGAAAAGAAAGATCAAAATATTCTTATTATATCTCTATGTTTATTTATTTGAACTTCAACTATTTCGTATGTAGTTGTTTTCATCAAGAGGGTATAACGTGGGGGAGAAAATTAAAATACAAAATCTTCAAAAAATGTAAAAAATGATAAATACATATATATAATAGTGTTTTGTTAGTAAAATTATAATAAACCTATAAAACTGTTTAAAGATTAAAAAAATTCAAGAAGACTCAAACCTTTAATGTAATCTTTGTCTTCGTATACAACCACCTATTGATTCAGACAAAGAGCATAGTTGTTTTTTACAAAAATTAAAATAAGAAATTAAAAAAAAATCATCTCAATTAATATGAGTCGTTAATTATTCAAGACTCTATTTTATAGTATATAAATATAGATATAGATATAGATAGATATAAAGATTTGAGTAACTAATTAATATACACAAAAAAATAATGAAAGATAAAATAGTAAAACAAAGTTGTTAAGAATGGATATTGAACCCTAGACCTCTTGTATTATGAGAGTATCTTTAACCATTGAGTTATATTAGATGATTTAGTTTGTAATGAAAGATCAACAAAAAAATAAGAGATAATTTATCATATTTATTAGACATTAATTACACCCATAGTCTATTTTATATATTTATAGATATGAAACATTACTACAGAATTTCTTCTTTCATTATTGCTTAGTCAGGCTCTCCTTGTTCCTTCTATTTCAATACCTCATTTAATACTTCTTTCAGTGTTGGCAGTTAGTTTAGATGGAACATTAACTTTGGGAAAACAGCTGACAAATCCAACAAGATTATTTAACCTAAAATCATTATTATTCTATAATAGGTTGATTGGTACATTGATTTACGATTGAAACCTTCAGTCTTCTTAGATTACACCTATTTTTGAATCTCCACAAGACCACAACAAAAGGACGATAATTAACATTTGATATTTAGGATATAATTAGTAGATTGATCAGTGTCTTGCATGGGTTCTTATAATAAAAAAGTATATGTAATAATATTAAATAAATAATGGTAATTAACTATTATAAAATAAAACCAACAAAATTAACACCAATAACGTCATAATAATAACGATGATTATCAAATAAATCCTCCAAAACAAAATAAAAAATTGTAAGATAATAATGTTGGTAAAGTGAAAACCATAGAATAAGTCAATTAATAACTTGTATGTCATGTACAACACACTTAGTTCTCCTTCTCTTTCTTCACCAATTTCTTCATCAATTTCTTGGTATGTAAAGTATAAAGTTGGTCTTGTGCACCATCTTCTTCATTATCATCTTCAAACAATAGGGTGTCACTAGAGCGCTTGAAAGTAGTGAGCATTTCATTAGATGACACAATGGAGTGTTCGGGCTCAGACGGCTGAGGTGACATTGTTCTAAAATATTAAATATAAGTAATTAGTTAATGAAATATATAATATTGTGTTATATATATATGTTATATAGGAACAATATAGTAAATACTTGATTATCCGAAATCAACTTTTTGAGTTCAACAATCAAAGTTGGATCGTCAGTCATATTGAAAACAGTTAGGGCTGTTCAAAAGTGGCCCAGACCGGACCGGACCAGAGAAATTACGGTCCGGATATTTTCCTTAATCCGGTCCGGTCCAAACCCGGAAAAACCGGTCCAGGCCGGTTGGACTATATTTTTTTAAAAATAAATAAAAAGTTAGGAGTTTTAATGTTATATTTTTTAGATATTTTCCTTAAATTAATAAGTGAGGAGTTTCAATGTTTTTTATATATTAAATAGGAGTTTAAATAATTTTATTTTATTTTTTAAAATTCCGGTCTAATCCGGTCATAGACCGGACCGAATAAGACCGGTCCAGTCTCCGGTCCACACTTTTGAAAAAATCCGGTCCGGTCCAAACCGGATGAACACCCCTAGAAACAGTGAATCCACGACTATGTTCATACAACTTGACCTCATATCAATATCAATCCTGAATAAAAAGTCTTCACAATGAACACTTTAATTTCTTCAGACATGCTGCTATCAACTATGATAAGCTGATAAGATGGCAAACTTATCAGCTTATCATAGTTGGATACTCAAGTTCTAAATAATAATCTTGAGGTGATGTGGACTACTCCTAGGTTTTCTCTAGCAGCAACTGAAGTTGTGATGTCAAGTTGCAAAGATTTTTTCAAGAATATTGCAAGAGCTCCGGTACCACTGCCATACGAAGAACATCAAAAAGCTTCAAACTTTACAAGTGAAAGCCAAAATAATCCAACATTGCACTAAATGAGATAGAAACCAGTTTGGTTTAACCATTTGAAGCCATTGTCCACTTTATTTTGATATTATTAACCTAAATTTTCACTTGTTGCTATGCTCTTGTCACTATATTTACAGTCCCAACTCCCAAATCACAAAGTCTTTTGCATTGATAGTTTAGCATAATACCAGGGTATCAAACAAATCCAATTTCCCGAACATTATCTTACAGAACATAAATTCAGATACATGTCATTGACTCG
Organism: Rheum nobile; assembly: GCA_027886185.1. NCBI lineage: Eukaryota > Viridiplantae > Streptophyta > Magnoliopsida > Caryophyllales > Polygonaceae > Rheum > Rheum nobile. The sequence goes on along the minus strand of WOAB01000695.1, from coordinate 4,544,064 downwards.
ATGAGGATGAGCACTCCAAGCTATGTAGAAAAAATATGAGAAAGATCTAGCATACTCCTGACCTCCACAAGGACCACAATTCACATAAGTGCATAGCAAACAACATCCCATTTCCACATCTAACACAAGTTCTTTAGGAGCTTCACACATAATTCCAGCAGCAAACTTAGCAAAGGCAAAGCGAAACCAACAGTTTCATATGCATGTAGATGTACACTGTACATGTATATACTCACACAGATATACAAACTAATGCTGCAGAAGTCAACAGATGCAATTGCCTTGGTTTTCCCACATTTGGTAGTGCTTAAAATTTTAAACTATGCTTCAATTTATTTTATAAAAAAAAGAGTATATTCAAACAGAAACATTATATATTTTCAATACTGGACATATACAAGTACAACTGCAAAGCATCAGAGGATTTATAGTATGGTACCATTATTTTGACATAAGGGGAGACATCCATGGCACTCAAAATCAAAGCCGACATCATTAGCAAAAAAAGTTACTTTTAAACTAAAGAAATTGGCTTGTCCTACAGCAAAGTTCAAAAGCTATTTGCTTAAGAGACAGAAGAGGCATTGGTTGGAAAGTAATATGATTAACACAATACTACATACCTTCCCAGTTCAATAATTCGCCTTCCCTCTATCGACTGTGGATGTTGAACCAACCATTCAGCGAAAGAAAATGTCCCAGGCCATAGCAAATTAGCATTCAGCTCATGAAAAGAAAATTCACGGATAAGCAACTCCTGCAATAATCACAATTCTTTAGCAGAAGGAAAAACAAAATCACTACAACAACATTGCTTCTTAAAATCTTGTCTATGCTACGGACTTCAGCTTTTCTGAGAATCATATAGCACTTCTCATTTAGGATAAACTTCTTTATTCCCAGAAAGCAAGCAAGTTTTCAACTTCACAGCAAAAAGCTATCGTAGTTTCATTATAAGAAGATGCAGTATAAAAGAAAAACAAAAAGTTACTCTCTTATGCTAGGGCTCGATTTCTATTGTCAAGTTTTCAGTAAATCAAATTTCAGCGATCGCCATTCAAAAATGTACGAGATCCCTAAACTATCCAGTGAATTAAAACGCGCCATTAACAACAGCTTCAACAAACATAGCAAATAGCAATTTCACTAAAGAAGAACAAAATTGAGTGAAGAAATTTCATTGACAAATAGAGCGAGCAGAGAAATGAAAGATGCCGAACCATTCCAGGAAACTGGTGATTTCTCTCGACGTATTCGTCACGGCTATCCTTGGCTTCCTCATCTGGAAACAGCGGCGAAGAGTCGATAAACGCAATTTGCAGAAGCGGAGAGACGAGAGAGAGGGAAAATACCAGAAGAGTTGGCGCCGCCGGAATCATCTGCGAATAGCGAAGACGGGGAGAAGAGAGCGATGTCCATTTTTAGTGCTCCGAGTTCAACTGTTAACACTTCTTTACTCTGATTGTTATTCAAGATTTTGTCAATTGTTTGTTTGTAACCAAGCGCCTTCAAGGCTTCAACACATCTAAGCACAAGTCACAAATTTTGTTGACAATAATATATTTTAGGCACATTGGCACCTTATATTTTATAAGTTGGCCAAATATGTGTAGCAAGAACAAATAAGAGCTTTTTTTTGGCTATTTTAAGTATAAAGATGTTTTTATATATAAATACTTATATGTAATAAATTTGTTCAGACAATGATTTGTTTGACGAGTGAGTTTATAATACATATGTATAAACTTATACAAATAGTAAAATTATCTCTATGTGTTTGAATTTTCATCTATCAAAGTTCTATAGATATTGATATAACCTATACACATTCAGCATTCGCACATTCGTGCCTAAACATTCATTTTCACATAAAATTTTTCATTGTCAAATATGCATTTTCTACACATATCTCAATGTCATATTAATTATATAAAAATAAAGTATCTTTAAAAATAGAAATGTATTATAAACTCACTCGTCAAACAAACCATTTCATAAAAAACAATCTTAAAAAACAATCTTAGTATTTCTTCGTTTTTCTTTTCTTTTCGCGATTATGCAAGTGTCATGTTGACTATAATCGACAAAGTGTTCGCTTGGAAATTGAAAGCCTTGATAGAGTGGTTGTTCCTCCTTTTAAATGCATTTTGAACATCAATTCTTCACTCTCTATTTATATATGTCTAATACATAAATCATAATCTATACACATTTGAGGGGGGGAAACAGTACATTGGATCATTTGAAAAGTGAGTTTATATCATACTGACATGCCCTCATTCTAACTCTAGAGATTGGTAACTTCAATACAACTAGTCTTTACATGGCTTTTCAAATGTCAATTCTTAATCATCATCAACTTCATCTCTCATTATAGAGTGATTTGTATTCATAGCGCTCACAAAGTGGGCTTCCATAATACCACTACACAAGTCCATTATCCAAAAAAAGCCCAAACCGAGCCCAATATATAAACACAAACTTCATTTATTTTGCTTCGCCTCTTCACTAACCCTTGCACATAGTAAAACCCTAGTTATCCCTCTCTTCCTCAACTGCGCCCCTTTCAACAATGGCCGCCGCCGCCGCTCGCCCCCTTGTCACCGTCCAACACCTCGAATCGGACATGGCCACCGACTCCTCCCCCACCGTCGCCCTCCCCGACGTCATGAAAGCCCCCATTCGCCCCGACATTGTCAACTTCGTCCACGCCAACATCTCCAAAAACTCCCGCCAGCCCTACGCCGTCTCCAAGCGCGCCGGACACCAAACCTCCGCCGAGTCCTGGGGAACCGGCCGTGCCGTCTCTCGTATCCCCCGTGTTCCCGGAGGCGGAACTCACCGCGCCGGACAGGGAGCCTTCGGCAACATGTGCCGAGGCGGTCGCATGTTCGCTCCCACCAAGATCTGGCGCCGCTGGCACCGTCGCGTCAACGTTAACCTCAAGCGTTACGCCGTCGCCTCAGCAATCGCCGCATCCTCCGTCCCCTCGCTCGTGATGGCTCGCGGCCATCGCATTGAGTCGGTGCCGGAGCTTCCGCTCGTTGTCTCCGACGCAGCCGAGGCCGTCGAGAAGACATCCGCCGCTCTCAAGCTCCTCAAGCAAGTCGGAGCTTTTCCTGATGCGGAGAAGGCGAAGGATAGCATTGCGATTCGAGCGGGAAAAGGTAAGATGAGGAACAGGAGGTACATCAACAGGAAGGGGCCGCTTGTTGTGTACGCATCTGAGGGAGCGAAGATCGTGAAGGCGTTCAGGAACATCCCTGGGATCGACATCTGCCACGTGGATCGTCTCAATCTTCTGCGATTGGCTCCAGGTGGTCACCTCGGGAGGTTTGTGATATGGACCAAGAGCGCGATTGAGAAGCTTGATTCGATCTATGGCTCATTCGACAAGGCGTCGGAGAAGAAGAAGAACTATGTGCTGCCGAGGCCGAAAATGCTCAACGGTGATCTTGCTAGGATTGTGAACTCTGACGAGATTCAGTCGGTTGTGAAGCCTGTGAAGAAGGAGGTGAAGAGGGCTACGTTGAAGAAGAATCCATTGAAGAATTTGAATGTGATGTTGAAGCTGAATCCGTATGCTAAGACTGCAAAGAGGATGTCTTTGTTGGCTGAGGAGCAGAGAGTTAAGGCCAAGCAAGACAAGCTTGCCAAGAAGAGGACTACTCTTTCCAAGGTAAATTTGCTGTTATTAATCCTTATTTGATGCTTATTTTCCATTTATATGTTATATGAGAGTGTTGGAAGACAGGGAAATAACTTTCATGATATTAGATAGAAAGATTGAATTGTGATTGCTCTTGACTGGAAGATCGCAATTGATTGCTTGATGAATATTAGATAGGAAGAGAGGGGGTACATTGAAGAAGGATCCTGTTATGAAGTTGAATATGATGTTGAATTGTATAGCTATTATTATTATATCGAAAGATTGAATTTCTCTTATTCAGGACTGCTGTTATAAGATCATGTTTTGTGCTGTTTTGTATTCTCATCTCATTCTGCTATAAGCTTTTCTTATGGGATTATATAATTGACTGATACCAATTTTCCATTTATATGTTTATGATAACTGAGTGTTACATAGTTAAAGTTTGTTAATATCTGGAAGAGAAGGAATTAAGGTAAAGTTGAATATGAGATAGAAAATGGTTATTGCTTTTGATATGTTGAAGAAATTTCCTCCGTTGATATCATGCTCACTGTATAATTCTCCAATGTTGAATATGAAATAGAAAATGGTTGATTGGTGATTGCTTTTGATATGTTAAGGCAATATCCTCAGTTGATATCATCTTCACATATATAATTCTCCAACGTTGAATATGAGATAGAAAATGGTTGGTTATTGCTTTTGATATGTTGAAGGCAATTTTTTCAGTTGATATCATGCTCACATATATAATTCTCCAACGTTGAATATGAAATAGAAAATGGTTGATTGGCGATTGCTTTTGATATTGTAAGGCAATTTCCTCAGTTAATCTCACGCTCACATGTATAATTCTCCAATGTATATTGCACTTAGTTTTGACGTGTTTCTGTAGCTCTTATATGATGATGTTATTGTTAATGTTAGCTTGATTCTTTTGGGTTTTAAATGTTTGATTATAGTATGGATTTGGATTTGGATTTGGATTGCAAGTACAACATCAACGTGTTTTTGGTTTTGGGAGTTCAGTGAGATGTTGCTTAATCATATGATGTATCAATCTATTTGGACATCAGAGAACTGGTCAATGTTATTTATTTCTCTTCTGTTTTCATGATCAGGAGGAACAAGCTAAAATCAAAGCCTCCGGCAAGTCCTTCTACAAGACTATGATCTCCGACTCAGACTACACCGAGTTTGAGAACTTCACCAAGTGGTTGGGAGTGTCACAGTAATTGGTCTATCTGCATTCACTTCTTCAATAGATTACTTTACATTTTTGAATCATTTGGTTCTGTTGCTACTCTATTGCCAATTTTGGTCTAGACTCCAATCGAAAACTTCACGTATGTTTTTCAAGATACAATATGTACGTGTCTGTTTTTGTGACTGCAAATCTTGAGCTTGCATTTTTAATGTCATATGTCACCTAAATTGCTGTTAGAATTGGTGGTTTGAAATTTTAGTTATTAAACATCTTTTTTTCTATTGTTACCAATTATATAAGGGGGTTCGGTTTTGCATCGTGTTTTTTTTATTTCGGTTCACAACCTGGTAGTGTTTTTTTTTTAAACGCAACCTTGTGGTGTTTAACTTTTTTTATTTTTTTAAGGATTAATGATATTTAAAAAAATATATGGGTTCAATTAAATTGAGTCTATTTTAAACGCTATTTAATAGCGTTTAAAATGGATCCGGTTTTTGAACCCGTGGAGAATTGTAACGTAGCGCTTGAATTGTAAACGCTATTACGTAGCGTTTACAGTTACCGTTTACATTTCAAATGAAAAAATGACCGTTTGAAATGACTGTTTAAAGTTATTGTTTACTCTTAAATGCTACGACGTAGTGTTTACATAACGGTCATTTTTCCAACGACTCTATTTCACTCTATAAAACAAACAATTTCACCATAACTTATACACCCTTTTCCTATCTTATTTTGTTTTAATTCTCTAAAAGTTAGTATGGCTTCGTCGTCTATAAATGTGATAGTAATCAACGATGACTCAAATTCATATGTTGTCGAAGAAGACAACAATTACACATCGGACGATACTGAAGATGATGATGATGCTGGAGATGCTGAAAATTCAGCATTAGAAAGAGCTGAAGCTATGCGACGTGATCCTCAAAAGAGTTTCATTGTTGTATTAAATCAAACGAATGTCTACCCAGAATATCGGCTGGTAGGCATCGCATCCTTCATAATATAAATTTATGATTCGGTTTTGATCATAATATCAACTTTAAATGCACTTACTAATATGCAGAGCATCCCGAGGGAGCATGCTTTGAGATTCTTGAGTTCTGCAGCAACAACGGAAATCACCCTGGATTGTCGTAATGCTATTTTGCATGTGTGTATCGCAACGAGTGGGAATCGATTCAGATTTGGCAACGACTGGCGGGATTTTGTAAGATTACATAGATTGGAAATTAATGATGTATTACTGTTTGAAACAATATGTCGGCGTCCTGAAGTTATATACCATGTTAGAATATTCAAAGATTAGGGATATTTAGTAGTACGCATTTAATAGGTTGGCTGGCGGGATTTTGTAAGATTTTATAGATTGTTATGTATGTATTTTTTCGAATGACATATATACTAGTATGCATTTAATATTATATTCATATTTCAGATGACATGAAATGACCCAAAATAAAAAAAAATGCATAATGAGATTTAACCCCCCCAAAAAAAAAACGATAAAACGATACTACGTAGCGTGTACAATTCCCACCTTTTCCAACGGTCGAATTCCCCAACGGTCGAATTTTTGAACTTGTATATATTTGTTTCTTCCATATGCCTTCTTCACATGTATAAAATTTCAAAGCACAATAGTAAGAGAGAGAATGTCGTTCTCAAGCATAGTCGATGGGCCCGGTCTTGAATTGATTAGTGAAAATACAATATTGGTACGTATACTATGGATTTAATATTATTATGTTAGTGTAGTAGTTGTACATTATATCTTGTAGATATTATATGTATGTTAGTCACATTATTAGTGATAAGTTATATGTTAACTTATTATTATTAGTAATAATAATTCTATGTGAGAGATATTGTATGTATATTAGTATAGAATGTGATAAATTATATTAGTATAGAATGTGACATATTCTTATATTAGCGTAGAATTGTGATAAATTATCATGTTACTGTAGAAATGTGATAAATTATGTTAGTGCACATTATCATGTTACTGTAGAAATGTCATAATTTATGTAATTAGCGTAGAATTGGAAACGCTTCGTATTTAACTTTAGGTAAATGAGGAGAATGGACAAATGTTTTAATTTTCTACGTGTTTCATATTTGCACCATGATTTTCAGGGTATCACATTAGGTTAGGTATAGAACACTTTATCAGTGTAGATTTGTAATGAATACCAATGTTTATAATGAATACCAATGTTTGTGAAATAAATAGGATGATTCTAGTAGCACCAACTTTGTGAGTGACGGTTTTTCTTTGCATTTTACTACGGATGAGGAATGGGATGATAGACAGAGTATGATTCAATGGGTTCGTTCAGTGGGCAAGGAACTGGACATTTTGATTGTCATACAAAAATCATGGGATCGAAAGGTGATACTATCATGTGAGAAGTCTGGTTCATACAGACCGGTGAAGAAGAAGGCGATCGAAGGTTGCAAGCCAAGCCCTAAATCAAACCGGTCAACGAGGACAAAGAAGAGCGATTGTCCGTTTCAGATGCACGGGTTGTTATCAAAAGAGAGTAAGTGGAGCTTAAAGGTCATCTGTGGATGGCACACCCATGACATCCCAACATCCTTAATAGGGCATGCTTTTGCTGGACGCCTTGATGCGGATCAAATCGAGGCGGTGAAGTTGTTGTCTGTCACCGGCTCGACGCCGAAGAACATTATTTCTCTTTTTGTCAGAGTAGACCCGAAATGCTTGACATCAAGGAGTCAAGTGTACATGTAGGATCGTGATTGTTAGAAAATAACTTAAGGAACTCATAATATGAATTCTAAGTTCCCTTCGCAGCGGAAATAAACAATCAAACAAATAACAAGTTCCTTATAGTTGAAACATTTGATTGCCTACTAGCAATCCAGGATAAAAACCACTACCTTTCTTTCGAAAGGATTTCAAGGTCTACTTCTTGATTTCTTATCTCTTTTGGTTACAGCTTATCCTAGGAACAAACACACAGTTTCTTTGCCTTACACACAGTTAGGCAATCCTAGATAACTTAACACAATCAATAATTAATCCAAAAAATCGGACCTTCGCACCTAGTAACTATCACTTACAGTCACAAGAACTTAGCACTCAGCTCTTCTCTTCCTTGACTGGTTCCTCTTGATCTCAGTTTGCTTTGATGATCTTGTTTGAAGGTTCACACTTGATATTTGCTAATGAGTGTGATTCGTATTTCAGTGCATGAAAATAACTCTCTTGAGTTAGTCTTCCTTTTATAGAGGATTCTTCGCAGCTTAATCCTCTCTGGGTTCCCACAGATTGAGCTTGCCCTAGGATCAGTGGTTCTCCTTGGTCCACGTTGTTCTTGGCATGTGCAAACAACCTAGGCAGCTCAGAATCTCTCTTGGTTGGTCAACTACCTCAGACGAGTCTTGCTATGTCGTTGTTCAAATGCTTTCGTCTGAGGTTGAGCAAGCTGGGTGCTTGGGAACTGTCTTCTGGATAGTGACATCTATATGTCCTGTCGCTTTCATCTTTTCTGTCCGAGGTTCAGCGTTTCTGGGTATCTTGTTGTTTTGTTCTGGACATTGGCAGACCTTTGGAAACTTCGGACAAGTCGTTTTCAACAATTTTTGTCCTAGGTTGTGTGTTCCCAGATTTCTCGGAAATCGCAGCCTTGCATGCTACCTTTCTGGGTACACCTGGGTTCCTCTGGGTTCCTTCTTCTGTCTTGTTCCTTTGGTTCTCTTTGTCCTGTTTGGTTTTCTTGCCTTTGGTATATTCATGTGGTTCCTTAAAACACATCTTTGAGATAAAACATTAGTATCATAATATTTGTCATCTTCAAAAGTAGAGAAACTGAGGAAAGGAACTCTCAGGGGAACCGAGGTTCCAGAGTTCCGTTTCCTAACAGTACACTTGCAAGGCTAGGGAGAGGAAGAAATCCAGGGGCCATTTGACGGTGACGCAATTCTCGTGTACTCGATATGTAGAAGCTCTATACCGCGAATGGAAATTCAGCTGACCGTGTGGCATCCACCGCACCTACAACCATAAAAACAATCAATGTTACGAGTAATCATTATACGTTAATAAAAAAAATAAAAAATAATGTACTTACATCCTCACACCGATACTCGTCAAGGACGTGGCGTAACTCTGAATGTGAGATGGTTCCCGTGAAGGGGGGCGTATTACCCAATACCATGCCGCTCGTCGGTCGTCGTCGGCTCTCCTAATCTGGGGATGCGGATGACTGGGAAACCAAGGGAAGTACGCCTATATCCACATCTACAATCGTCGCAAAATAAATTTAAACCCTAAATTTAAACCCTAAGTTCGGTACAATATACAAAGATTAAAAGATTAGCAACGTTTTTACCTGGAGTAGCAAACAACAACCGGCTATGCTCCTGGCCTCCCCACGTGAAGCCTCACCTAGGTTCCTGTACAGGCAGGCGAGAACTTTGGCTCCCCAGGCCGTCCGCTGGGTACGCTCATGATCCACGCACAAGGGCAACAACTGACACTTAAGCTTGTTCGTGGACTCGTTCACGAACAAGCTGGACCCCAACAAGTGGAATAAATACCCTGCTGCACAAGACATGGGGTCCTCGCCCAGCAAAATCATCCAACGAACGTCGTGCACGAAGTCCCATGCGTCAACCCCAGTTGTCGCGACCCATTTCCTCACCTCCTTTGGGTCGTAGTCAAAAACCTCATGCCATAAATCGGCCACAGTTGCGTCATCTAGTACCTCACTAACAACGTATCCCTCGATATGCAGCCCCATGATCCTCTCGACGTCATGAAGTGTGACGGTAATCTCGCCCCACGGAAAATGGAAGTTGTTGGTCTCCGGATGCCACCTCTCAACAAAAGCAGAAATGAGGACGTGGTCCACACTTCCAAACTGAAGCGCGTGGAGACCGGTCAGCCCGCTCAATGAAGCGTAATACCACCAGCTACCCTCAACCACCTCCCCTATAGGAATAAGGCGATGCACTCTCCAGAAATCGAGATAGCGTGGACGTGTATGAACACGTAGACGACGAGGGGCCTCCCTAGGATGATGCCATATCCTATGCGCAATGTGATGGTCGAAAGATGACAGAAGCTCACCGTTCCCCACACCGTAAGGAGCTTGGGGACGGGTGGACTGGGGAGCGGGAATGGGGTCGGATATAGGCTCGGGTCTAGGCTCGGGAATGGGCTCGGATATAGGCTCGGGAATGGGCTCGGGAATGGGGTCCTGCTGGGGCGGGTCCTCCATCACGATATCAACGTCCTCCAATCCAGGGACGGGATCATCGCTATGGACGGGACGTCGATGCTGCTTCTTCTTCTTCTTCTGCCCGAAAACATCTGCCCTTGTTCGCTTGCGGGCAGAAGCAGTAATGCGGCGGTGCTCCGTATCCCGTCCATACGAGCCAAACCGCCGTTGAAAACCCTCCAATACATCCTATTTAATCAAAAATTACGGGGAATAATTTACTTAATAGATTATTTTTTGGGTTTTTTCATTCAAATTATAATACATATATAAAGATTATAAGAAAAATGAGATTTTAATCTTTATAAAGCTAATTTTTAATACATATATTAGAAATAAGATTTCCCTAGTTATGTTATTTTAATTAGTTTAATAAAGCTAATTTTTTCCGCTATTTTAAATCATTATTTAATTATTTGATTTTAATTATAATAAATCTACATTTCCAACTTTAATATTTTAACATGGTATAAATTATCAATTAACAAACATTTATTATGAAATTTTAATTATTCTTTCATTTATTTTTTGCTTATTAATATCATTTCTTACATTCATAAGTTATTTATACCTAAAATCTCTCTAATATTTGTACGTTAAATTTTATTTCCCTATTATAATTTAATTACGAATGTATTTCAATTATCATATATAAACAAATAATTAATCTACTATATAACTACTAAATGCAAATCCCTACTGAGCCACATGACACTCCAATAATGCACCATTTCATTTTTGTCACGTGGCACTACTACATCAATTTGTACACGTGGCAACTATTCCGTTTTTTTTTTGCCTTTTTTACCTTCAATAAAGATCTGTCAGAATATGTATACAATATTATATTGTCCAAATTGTAAATTTATGATCTGCCAAGCTATTTTTGTCATCATATATTTCGTATAATCATAGAAAATATTTTCCAAATAGTAACTAATTATTTTCAAATCGTAAATATATGATCTGCCACACTATGTATGGCTAAAAATAAACCTAATATCTAACCCAATATTATATATATACCTAAAATTAAACCATGCAAATATTTTATTCTAATAGATGTTTCGAAAAAGCCTGCAAAAAAATAAACTAATAGATGTTTGTGCTAATAGACATTTGTGTTCTTTGCATTAAACCATCAATGCAAAGAACACAAAAATGTTGCTGCTATTTGAAATGACCTAAAAAAAATAAAAAAATTGCATTGCCATACATACAAAATAAATGCTTGGCTGGAAACTCAAACAAATTACGTAATACGTACATAAAATAAAATGGTAAGAAATGAAGTATACCAATGTTGGAAATCTGCAAGGCACGGATTTTTTCTGCAATATATGAAATCTGCAAGTCAAGATTTGCTGCAATTACTGAACAGATTTTCTGCAATATATGAAATCTACAAGGTACAATTTTTTTCCAATTTCAACATGTACACAATAAATTTACAGAATAAAATCCGTTCGACTAAGGCATTTTCAATATGTGCACAATCAAATAAAATCATTATAATACATACATTTAGGCCATATAAATAGAGAGACTCTCCCACAAGTACAATCTAAAGCTTTGTTCTCACAATATCGATTTCGCTTATTCTCCTGCACAAGCCATATAAATAGTGAGTTTGTTATTAAATTTTTAGTTCGTTTCTGTTTTGTTTTTTGTTTTGTTGCTTTAGAATTCATTTCGCATCTTATTCCATTGGGCCTAACTCCTTTCAAAATGAACTGATTGTACATATGAAATGTCATTAACATATTTTTGTGCAATGCATTTTCAAAACGAACTGATTTCCTATTAGTTTTTCTGCAATTAATTTTCATTTCTATTTCATTTTACAATTCACAGTGTACATATGAAATGTTTATATTACCTTTTATAATAATTTTGTACTGAATTGTCATGGTTTTTTGTATGAACTTTGTAGGAATATCAAAACAACAACAAGAAATAAAGGATATTACGGGTACCTGAGGGAATTATGAGCTAAAGGTTCGAGTAATTCGTTTATTTAAAGTTCCAAAGAAAGAAGATCGTACGCAATATAGTACAACTGAAATAATTTTAATGGATGAAAAGGTATTAATTTTCAGTTTTTAAATAATTTGTTTTTCATATATACAAAATTGTTTTCCTTTTTTTTTTAATACGACTAAGATCTATTTCTGATTGTCTTAAGGGTGAGAAAATCCATGCGGTCATTAAGGAAGCTTCTATGGTGAATTTAGCAATATTAGAGGAAGGAGGTGTATATGTCATTTCAATATTTGGAGTTGCACTCTATGATATACCTTTCAAATTCAGTATTTAATAAAGCTAGAGCCCGTCATCTTCTGATCTTGAACGTATATGCTGATATATATACTGATATTGAGTTATTTTCTTTGTTTCAGTTTGTTTTAGTACATCCAGAAATCAGTTACAAGGTAATAACTCAGAACCTATATGCTGATATATAATGATATTCATTTTTTTTCCGTCCTTTCTACACAAGCAGACACAAAGAACCCATGTAGTTGAATGACCTAATTTTATTAAAACATTATTTAGAAAGTTCTAGCATATTATTCTCAAAGAGTAGGCTGAAAGTTTGTGCAGAAGATGCTCAGAGAGGCTTTTAGTTTGTTCATTTTGCTGATAAAACTAATAACCTCTCTGAGCATGTTCTGCATACCCTAAATACCCCCATCTGAGATATAAATTTTAATGTTTTTTTTCCTGAAATTGTATATGGACTGATTTTGTATTAAAATACTATGCAGTGTGATTGAACATAATGCAGATTCATTTAAAAAATGTTATCTAGAAACATTATTTAGAAATTTCAAGCAGATTATTCTCAAAGAGTAGGCTGAAAGTTTGTGCAGAATATGCTCAGAGAGGCTTTTAATTTGTTCATTTTGCTGATAAAACTAATAACCTCTCTGAGCATATTCTACACACCCTAAATACCCCAATCTGAGATTAGAATTTTAATGTTTTTTTCCCTGAAATTGTATATGGACTGATTTTGTATTTAAATACCATGCAGTGTGATTGAACATAATGCAGATTCGTTTAAAAAATATTATTTAGAAACATTATTTAGAATTTTTAAGAAGATTATTCTCAAACAGTAGGCTAAACGTTTGTGCAGAATATGTTCAGAGAGGCTTTTAGTTAGTTCCTTTTGTTGATAAAACTAATAACCTCTCTGAGCATAATCTGCACACCCTAAATACCCCCATTTGAGAAATGAATTTTAATGTTTTTTTTCCTGAAATTATATATGGACTGATTTTGTATTTAAATACCACACAGTGTGATTGAACTTGAACTTTACATAAGTACTCACAAAAATCGAGTAGGCTGAACAAGTCGGGGTAGAATATGCTCAGAGAGGGTATTAGAAGAGTGGTCATTCTAACACCCTCTCAGAGCATACTTTGCACCCACTAATACCCTTTCATTGATATGAATGCTTATATATTTTTTTACAGTTTTGTAAGAAGACATTACAGGTATCCGAGGTTGCCTAATATTGCAATTTCAGAACATCAGATTTCAGTTTTTATTTTGTTGTATTCTTAGAACATGTACACTAATTTCAGAATTCAGATTTCAGAACTTTTACATTTTATATAATATCTATTAATATCTATACTGATTTCAGAATATCAGATTTTAGAACAACAGATTTCAGAACTGAGTTATTACATTTCATATAAAATGCCTAAAGATGAAGATAGTAGGCGTACCTGTATTTCTTTCATTTTTATGCAGTACCAATTAATGGTTTTTGTTAATTCTGAGTCCAATCCGATCTCACACATGTGATTTCTATACCAAGAATAAATAGTTATGTACTGAACAGATTTATAAAACAAATTAAAATAATTTATGTTAAGTGTAAATAGATAGAACAATGACATTTTTCCCCTTATTGCAGAGTAAGAGATGTATCTTGGAGTTTAAATCTTGAAACATGTAATGCAAAGTGTCGCAAATGAGTAATTGCAATACAAGTTAATGAGTAATAAACACAGTAAAAAAATTAGCATAGGAAGCATACCTTTATGTATTTCATTTTTATGCAATACCAATAATTGGTTTTGTTAATTCTGAATCAAACCCGAGCTCACATGGAATTGCTAGAATAAAAAATAAGTTAAGTATATAATAAAATTATAGAGTAATTTAATATAGTATGATGTTATTTAAGGATAAATAACCATGACCTTTATTCGGACATCAACTCAGAGTAAGAGATGGATCTTCGATTTTATATTTTCAAACCTATAAATGCAAATAAAAAAGTAATCAGTCATGACACTAATAACAAAATCATATAGATAGGCTACGTTTTTATGGCAGAAGTACTACATTGGACAGTATGAGCCAATGACATACAGTTATCAAAATGAAATCATGCCAAGAAAACATATCAGACTTAAAAATAAAAGAATCAAACAAAAAACCAGATCTAACCAAACATGCATAGTCTTTTTGTAAAAGAATATATTTGAAATTATATTATTTATAAAATGTAAAATCAATGAACGAGAATATAACGACTCATAATGAAAAAACAAAATCAATATTATTCAGTAGAACAGGTTTAGGATTTCAAACCGAAGGGTCGAGAGAGAGAGAGAGAGAGAGAGAGAGAGAGAGAGAGAGAGAGAGAGAGAGAGAGAGAGAGAGAGAGGAGGGGGGGGGGAGGGAGGGAGAGAGAGCGCTTACCTCCCATATGTGGTCATCATCCTCTAGATCGCTTCATAAATTGATATGGTGGCTTTGCGGTTATTTAGAAAAAGAGAGCAAGACAGAGAGAGTGAGAGAGATGTTGAAGTTGTAAATAGAAATCCTCATGGTTCTTGAATCTTGCATAGTCCATTTAGGAAGCAGAGAGAGAGAGAGAGAGAGAGAGAGAGAGAGAGAGAGAGAGAGAGAGAGAGAGAGAGAGAGAGAGAGAGAGAGAGAGAGAGAGAGAGAGAGAGAGAGAGAGAGAGAGAGAGAGATGTTGAAGATGTAAATAGAAATACTGATGGTTCTGGAATGTTGAGAAAGGGAAAAAAAGATTGAAATCAAAATAATAGAGTGAGAGAAAGCGAAACGGCAAAATGAAATAAGGGAAGAGTTAGGATTTTAAAATGTATAGATGGATCTAGAAGCTTTTGAATTTGTTTATTTAAAAAAATAGAAATAGTATATTGTAGATTTCAATGTGAAGCTCATTAAACCAATTGGAAATGAGCTTATAATATTTTTTGGGTCTATTAGCCCATTTAATATAATCGGGTGATGAACACTATGTGGAATGTAATGGGCCAATAAGCCCATTACTTATTTTATTTTGTTTTAAAACATATAACATATTATATAGTCGGTTGTGTTGAAGTTTATATATAGCAGAGTGGGTTGATTTTTTTGTTGTCGGACTTTATATATATATAAATATTTTTAAGTTGGGCCTAAAGCCCAAAATAACCATATCAAAATTTAGCAGCCTAATTTAAAGTGTATAATATATATCTTTGAATATGTGCCGGATATATAGGTTTGGCCCGCAAATAGAATGTTGTCAATTTTTTAAACGGGCCTAAAAGCTCAATGCAGTTAATGAAGCAGTATTAATTTTTATCGGTGTATTAAATTTTACATATACATATTAATGGGCCAATAAGCCCAGTACATAGAATGAAATAGATCCGAAATAATTAGAAGCCCGTTTAAATTTAGTTGTTATTTTTTCCAAAAATCAATACTTATTTACGAGGTCCAATATTTAGATATAACATATTTTCCAGAAACCAATTTGAAGGCCATTAAACAAATAGAGTTAGCCCGATATTGTTATTTCTGGTATATGAGCCAAATTAATAGTATTAAACAGGTAATGAGTCAATAAGCCTATTACTTCATTTTTTTGTCAAAAAATACTTAGTTTTTTTTAAACAACAAATATCTAAATCAATTTTTAGTTTGTTGTACTACTTTTTAATTGGGCCAAAAAGCCCATTAAGTTTATAACACTTAGTTAAATTGTAATCTGTCGTATTCAAATTTAATGGCCCTAGAAGCCCATAATATCCTACCAACTTAAAAAAATATCTACACTTTTCTAGAGTCTTCTTAGCTGTAGTAGATTTTGTTGTTCTGAAATCAATTTTTTGATCCATATACTACTTTTTATAACACTTATTTAATTAGGCCAAAAATCCCATTAAAGTAGTTTGTTGTACTAATTTGTAATTGGGCCAATAAGCCCATTAAGATTATAACACTTATTTAATTTGTAATCTGTTATATTCAAATTTAATTTAATAAAGCAATATTAATATTTATCGATTGTATTAAATTTTACATATACATATTAATGGGCCAATAAGCCCAGTACATAGAATGAAATAGATCTGAAATAATTAGAAGCCCGGTTAAATTTAGTTGTCATTTTTTTCAGAAATCAATACTTATTTACGAGGTCCAATATTTATATATAACATATTTTTTCAGAAACCAATTTGAAGGCCATTAAACAAATAGAGTTAGCCCGATATTGTTATTTCTGGTATATGAGCCCAATTAATAGTATTAAACAGGTAATGGGCCAATAAGCCCATTACTTCAATTTTTTGTCGAAAAATACTTAGTTTTTTTTAAAACAACAAATATCTAAATCAATTTTCAGTTTGTTGTACTACTTTTTAATTGGGCCAAAAAGCCCATTACGTTTATAACACTTAGTTAAATTGTAATCTGTCGTATTCAAATTTAATGGCCCTAGAAGCCCATAATATCCTACCAACTTAAAAAATATATACTCTAGAGTCTTCTTATTTGTAGTAGATTTTATTGTTCTGAAATCAATTTTTTTTATCCATATACTACTTTTTATAACACTTATTTAATTGGGCCAAAAAACCAATTAAAGTAGTTTGTTGTACTAATTTGTAATTGGGCCAATAAGCCCATTAAGATTATAACACTTATTTAATTTGTAATCTGTTATATTCAAATTTAATGGGCCAAGAACCCCATAATATCGTACCAACTTAAAAAATATCTACACTTATAGATGCTTCTTATCTGTAGTAGTATTTCTTTCCGAAGTCAACTTTTTAATCCGTATATGATTTAATCAATTCATTAGTTTAATAAAAAAAATCATGGCTCAAACTAAATCCAAAAACATGTATACAAAAAAAGAAATCCTTCCAATGAAATTAAGACCGATTGAAATTAAATTCCACCATTAAAATTGAATGTAAAACACCATAAAATCAAACGTAATGAAATTAAAACAATGAACATAAGGCAATTGAAATTTTCTTAAGACACAAGAATCAAAGAGATGTAAGTAAATAGATATACAAACAAATATCGTACATTTTTCCCCTTGATGATAGATCGACAGAACATCATTATTGAAGTTGAAATCCTCACAAATCCAAAGATGTCCTCATATGCAAGGAAAATTTAAATGTTGTCAGAGAGTAAGTAAGCAGTAAAAAACACGAGTTTCAATTTTAAATCCACCCACTCTGCTATATGTTTTACTCAAAAAGATTGTTTGCCAAATAAGTTTTAGATATCATCTGCTAATAACAGCAGTATGTTTATAACATCGTATGTTGCCAAAAAAAATTAAAATCCATCAACCCACTCGACAGAACATCATTGTTGCAGTTGAAACCTCACAAATCTAAAGATATCATCCTTTTAGTACATCTCTACAGATAATTTCATACCCTTTATAGAACACAAGCCAGTTGAGCATTTCAAAATAAATCGGTAGCAATAGATGGAGATAAATTCAGATATATAGAGTTCTTACATTTAATCCTCCAAAGCTGCTCATCTTAGTGTTGGCTTCCTTTGCATGGTACAGGAATCTGTCACATACCTACAAAAATTAGGGTTTGTATAATATTTCATGTATATAAACTAATTAACATATGAAAAAACTACTAAATAATGACAGAGAATTAGTGAGAGGAACTGGCCTGTCAAAAAAATATAGATCATGTGCCGGTGGTGGAATCTCTATCGCTTGAACCTCCTATACGAACGACGAAAAGGCCAAGACAAACGATGAAGGAGAGCGATGTTTGGCCGGGATTTACAGGTTTGAAGAGACAATCGGCGAAGGTTTCGTCAATTGAGTTGAAGCTTCAAAGAGAAGGACACCGACCGAGACAACACAAACATAATTCGACCTAGGTTTTGGCGAAGGTTGAAGAAAGCGAAGTAATTTCATATGCGAAGGAAGTTTTTTTTACAGAAATCGCCATGGATTTGCGAGAGGTGAAGACTGCAAAGGATGACAGGGAAAGAGAGCGTGAGAGGAGACAAGAGATGAGACGAAAACGGCGATGGCTGAGAATAGGGTTTTTGCGCTACAGAAATCGCCATGGATCTACAAGAGGCGAAGACTGCGAAGGATGAGAGAGCTTGAGAGTGTGAGAGGTTTCGAGAGAGGAGACAAAAATGGCAAAGTCTCAGATAGGGTTTCCGCATTAGGGTAGAGAAGCATCTGGAGATTGATGCTTCGGTTTGGGCTTATAAGCCCATGAACAAGACGAGCTTAAACCGGCTTGATGCTTCAGATTGGGCTTATGAGCCTTTGAACAAGACGAGCTTAAACCAGGCCAATTGACTTAAGTGGCAGGCGATGAACTGAGCATATAATAGGCCCATAAAACAATTAAAATTACATGCTATTATTATGGTCCATCGACATATAATAATGGGACTGCAGGTGTTGACAATGATGGGAAAGCGCAAATAGAAATTCCCGATGAACTATTGGTCAAGGATTATGACCTAGATTCGATTCCAGCAGTTGTTAAATCTTTTTATCCCTCTCTAATGGAAGATCAGTTGTCTTCGGCATACTTTGAAGAACGAGCAATTCTTGCTCCAACACACGAAGAGGTAGATAAAGTTAATGAGTATATATTGTCTTCGTTGTATGGTGATGAAAATGTCTATCTCAGTTCGGATAGTCTGTGCAAGGCAGGTTCTGTTAAAAACAATGATGCGAGTATTTATACGTCTGACTATTTGAATAATATTAGATGTTCTGGTATGCCGAATCATGTACTGAAACTAAAGGTTGGGGTGCCTATTATGCTGCTTCGAAATATTAATCAGTCTTCAGGTTTATGCAACGAGACTAGATTGATAACCACGCAGCTTGGCAGTCATGCCATACAAGGGAGAATTATTTCAGGAAACAATATTGAACATACGGTTTTGATTCCTGGCATGATAATGTCACCATCAGACACTTCATTCCCTTTCAAGTTTCAATGAAGACAATTTCCCTTGAGTGTCTGTTTTGCTATGACCATAAACAAGAGTCAGGGCCAATCTTTTTCAAATGTCGGTTTATATTTTCACACTCTGTTTTCAGTCATTGTCAGCTTTATGTTGCATCATCAAGGGTGACTAGCAAGAAAGGTTTGAAGATATTGATTTGCGACAAAGACAAGAAGAGATATAATACTACAACTAATGTAGTTTATAAGGAAGTTTTTGATAATATGTAGCAATTTTGAACATCGTGTCGGATTTTATGTTTAGTGTTTCATTTTCATGTATTAGATGAACATTTTTATTATGTTTGATGGTTTTAGTAGTATTAATGTAAGGGGTGTGGTTATCCCTGTTTGAAAGACTACTTAGCCAGTTTTTATCATTAATAAAGTTATAGAGATTTTCGTCTCTCTTTACATAATTTTTTTTTGTATATCTTGAATATTTTTAGTCGATTAATCGTTTTTTATTTAAATAACTAATCAAATATATATTGAACTAATGACTCATCGATAATTAAAATAAATTATTTTTATAAATGTAAGAAAAATAAACAAATCCCGTGCAAGGCACGGGTACTACACTAGTATATTATAAATATTTAAATAATATCTAAATATAAATAATTATTATTTAATAAAATACCTCACAAGTACGTCGTTTCGGTTTTAGAACCACCGAAACACTCTTCGATCCGCTCGCCTCGATCATAGACGCCATCGTCTCATCCCACGTTGATGACTGCCGCTCCGACTGTGCCACCGTTGCCGCTGCCGCTCCGACCGCCGCCGCCACAGAGAGCGCGTTCTCTGCCGCCGCCAGACATGAAACCGGAGCCAACTCCACCTCCTCTGGCGTCCTCCTCCTCGCAGCCGCCTCCTCCTCCACCATGGAAAGTGAAATCGGACCCTCTTCCGCCGCCGCCGTAGCCACCGCCACCTCCATGGAAAGCTCTATCGCCGCCTCCTCCTCCACCACCGCCTCCTCCACAGTCTTCTTCCTCTTCTCCCCTCCCGCCTCCGCCACCGGCGTCTCTCCTCCCGCCTCCGCCGCCGGCGTCTCTCCTCCAGCCTCCGCCACCGATGTCGCTCCTCCAGCCTCCGCCACCGCCGTCGCACCTCCGGCCAACAGATCTGGGACCGCCGCCGCCGTCGCTTCTGCCTCGTCGTCGCCGTTAGACATTAGGGTTTTGGAAATGTAATTTTGAAAGGGAAAGGGAAAGGGAAACGGCTCAGGGAAGAAGAAGACGACGCAATTATATAGCGTTCAAATGCAAAGCGTTTTTGAACGCTACAACATAGCGTTTAAAAACGCTATTACGTAGCGTTCGAAAGCGATTTTTTTTCTTCCAAATTTCCCTTTTGTCAAGCGATTTTTATTGAACCCCTCAAAAATGTAAACGCTGCCAAATTGCGTTTACCTTGAACCGAGTTTACTCAAACGCAATTTCGTAGCGTTTACCTCTTCTTCTTCTTTTGTAAATGCTACATCGTTGCGTTTAGGCGATCCGATACGAAACACAAAATTTTCTGGTGCAAACAAGACCCCCGTTATATAATTGCTTTGAACATGTCGATTTCAAAACTATCTAGAGGCGTTAATATTTTTGGCGCATACACAAAGCATCACAAATAATGGCATTTTTGTGGTTTAAGGGTTTTTGGATATAATGATGTTTGGTATAATATAATTATAAATTCCTTTTTATAGTAAAATGTGAAGTATTAATTTCACAAACTCCAAACATCACAAATATTTATTTTTGATAAAAATATCTTTATAAATGATAAAGCATCACAAATATAAATGGTTTTACCAAATTAACCCTAGGTTATGGTTACGCAAAGTGTATATGAGATTATTTTATTAAAACAATAATATTTTAATAATAAAATAAAAAAATATTTTTAAAAAAAAGTCACACCCACGCATAATATTAATATATATATATTTTTTAATTTTTTTTTTACTTATAAAATATTTTGTATTTAATTTTTTTATATATTCAAGATATGAGATTTAGGGTCTTTGAGACTCTGAAAACAAAACAAGACAAGTTATGGACGACGCTCTATGAGTTTCAAGATTATAGAGTATGAAAGAGTTTCACGATTATAGAGTATGAAATTAATGAGTTAAGTATAATGTAATCTTAACTTCATTATCGTATTATCCAAATTTCGGTTATACTTAGTATAATGTAATCAAAACTTCATTATCGTATTGTTCGAATATCAGTTACACTAAATATAATGTACTCACAACTTCATTATTGTATTGTTCGAATATTGCTTATACTAAGTATTGTGTAATTATAACTCAATTATCTTATTATTCAAATATTGGTTATACTATATATAATGTAATCTTAAATTCATTATCAATAGTATTACTCGAATTTCAGACCCTAAACTCCATACCCTAGAAAACCCTAGGATAAGTAGGCTTTCAAATTTAGGCTTTTCAAAATGATGTTATTTTCATACCCTATCACGCTTGTAGCACATATGGAGTTCATACCACTTTTTGTCTTGTTTCGGAGTCCCGGGACACCCTAAATCCCATACTCTAGAAGTCCTAGGATAAGTAGGGTTTCAGATTTAGGATTTTCAAAACGATTTTATTTTCATACCCTATCATGCTTATAGCACATAGGGATTTGATACCATTTTTTGTCTTGTTTCAGGGTTCCGGGATATCTTAAATCTCATACCCTAGAAATCCTAGGATAAGCAAGGTTTCAGATTTAGGACTTTCAAAATCATATTATTTTCATACCCTATCTTGCTTGTAGCACATAGGGAGTTGATACCTTTTTGTCTTGTTTCGGGGTCCCGAGACACCCTAAATTCCATACCCTAGAAACCCTAGGGTAAGTAGGGTTTCCGAATTAGGATATTAAAACCACGTTATTTTTATACCATATCATTCTTGTAGCACATAGGGAGTTCATGCCCATTTTTTGTCCTGTTTCGGGATTCCAAGATACTCTAAATCCCATATCCTAGAAAACCCTAGGGTAAGTAGGGTTTCAAATTTAGGGTTTTCAAAACCATGTTATTTTCATACCGTATCATGCTTGTAGCACATAGAGAGTTTATACCACTTTTGTCTTCTTTTGGGATTCTTGGATACCCTAAATCCCATACCCTAGAAACCCTAGGGTAACCAATATTTGAACGATACGTTCGGTAACGAACTTAAGATTAATTATGCGTAGTATAACCAATATTTGAATATACGATAATGAAGTTAAAATCACACAATACTTAGTATAACCGATATTCAAACATTACTATAATGAAGTTGTGATTACATTATACTTAGTATAACCGATATTTGAACAATATGACAATGAAGTTTCGATTACATTATATTTAGACTTTAGTATAATCGAGATTCAAATAATATGATAATAAAGTTAAAATTACACTATACTTAACTTATTATTTTCATACTCTTAATCTTGAAACCCATAGAGCGTCCATAATATATATTTTCTTGTTTTCGGGGTTCCAAATACCCTAAATCTCTATATTGAATATAAAATAAAATTAGAAAAAATAATAATTTATAGGTAAATAATAATAATAATAATAAAATAGTATTTTTTTAAATTTTAATATTAAAAAAGTCATGCCCACACATTGCGTGACTTTTTTTTAAATTTTTTTTATTAAATATTTTTATATATTAAAATAGTCACGGTCACGTACTCTTTTGTGATTTTTTATTCCGCAAAATCGGATATTCAATAAAGTGTCACGCTTACGCTTTGTGTGACCGTGACTTGATGAACCTATTCATACCCTCGCATTACATATGCATGACTTTTTTTAGCGTAAAAGGCACAAAATGTAACCATACCTAGCGCTCGTGGTTTTAAAATCTGTCTAAAAAAAATCGGCTCCAATATGACAATATTTCAATTTTTTTGTTGAGATCTGACTTCGGAAACCTCGGATCCAATATAGCAATATGATTCAAGTTGAATTGGTAATGAATTATGATCTAGGCTCCGTTCGGCTACATACTTTTTCTTACTTTTCTTCCTTCCATCTGCTTTTTTTCAAAAAATAAGTATGTTCTGGTGCGTTCGGTTCAACATGCTCATAGAAGCTTTTAAATACTTCTCCATGCTTTCATCTACTCAAAAATGGCAAAAAAAAAAGTTGGATCCCCCTACTTTTTGGTACTTATCGGGAACAATTGGAGATTTGTTTCCATATTCTACCCCCGACCTTTCTTCTTGAAGCTGTGAACCCGACATTTTCATGGACTCACAGGTACGTTCTGGAACTCTTCTCTTCTCGCTCTTCATCGACCAATCCTCCATGGTTGTTTCTTCCTCTCTTCCCTCGTTTTACCCGACATTCCCTCGACCTTGGAAGAAGACGAACAAGGCGAACCAGGTAAAGCTCTCTTCAAGGTGAACTAGGTATGATTCGCCTTCAGAATCTTGTTCTTGGCTCGTTCTTCTTTCAATTAGGGGGTTTTGAACCAAGTTCTTGTTTTTAGGGTTTCGGGTTAGGGTCATGTTTTTAGGGATTGGGTTCTTCGACTATTTTTAGGCTTCGATTTGGATGGGTGGGATGAAATTGAAGCTCCAATCTCGATTTAAAGCATGATTAGGGCTGTAGTTGGACGATTTAAAGCTCCAATCAAATTGCACTTCATTTACCGTTTGAGGGTTATTGACTTTTGGGTTCAATTTTAGGGATTTCAAGGTAGGATTTCTGGGCTTAGTTTAGGCGAAATAATTTTCAAGGTTTACTGATGCTTAAATTCACACTTGTATATTGTACATTAGGGGCTTTCAAGCAAAAAAAATAGTGGATTCGTTGGATGAATATTAGGGTCTGTTGAATACAAGGAGACAGTTTATAGAAGATATTTCACTGTGACAAGGGAGAATCTAGAATCCTGATTTGTTGATTAACATTGGAGAGAGTGAGACATTCTTGCAAAAGGCCATCCAAGAACATGTATTATGCTTAATCTGGTTGGATTTACACTTTATGTTTATGTTAGCATGATTTTTTATTGTTCATGTTTTTGCAATCTTGTAGTGGTTGATGCCTTTTTCCTTGCCAACCTAGACTGAATTCAAAGCATTAGAATATAAGTTCATTTCCTTGGATTTTAAATGATCTTCTAAAATAAAGAATGATGATTGACTTCTCATGTGTATTCTCTAGGTTAGATCTCATTGCTAAAGCTTGTGTACTGTGTAACTGGAGGAACAAGTTACATTGCTGCTCACTTAGTGTAAACTCTGCTTGAAAAGGGTCACATTGTTCGAGCCACAGTTCGAGATCCTGATAATTAATATTTCTAATTGCATTGATTACTACTCCAAATCAACCTTTTCATCTTTCAATTGGGAGATTTACTGTTCCATTTGATTGTTGGAAATTTGAGCAGGGAATGTGGAGAAGGTGGGCTTTCTATGGCAATTGCAAGGTGCAAAGGAGAGGCTCAAGTTAATTAAAGTTGATTTATGGGAGGAGGGCAACTTTGATAAGGCAGTGGAGGGTGTTGATGGTGTTTTCCACACTGTTTTTCCAGTTACACCTCCACCATCTGGTGACAATGTTCAGGTAATTAGTCACCTTGATTCATATAATCTTCATACATATTTACATCCTTAATCGCATTTGGTTTGATCTATGAAAAATGGATGATATTTGCATCATATATTACTTGAATAATTAGGATTTATCATATTATATATATAGTGGTTGACTTTTTATTTAGTCCAAAGGGTGATTGGAAAATAGTTCAGGTAATTAGTCACCTTGATTCATATATAATCTTCAAACATATATCGTTTTATCCTTATTTTCATTTGGTTTGATTTGTGATAAATGGATGATATTTGCATCATATATTACTTGAATGACTAGAATTTATCATGTTTTATATTGTGGCTTTTTTATCTTTTCCAAATTGGAATTAGTTCAGTAAATAGTTGGTATTTGCAGAGGGAATGTGCTAAAATCTTGTGTAAAAGCTAGAGTGCAAAGGGTTGTTCTAACCCCTTTCAATTCAACTCTACGGGACAGAGACGAAGTCCAACAAATATCCCCTCTAATATGCAACAATGAAGTGCCTTCTTTCTTGTTAATTCAAAAGGGATTTGATAATGCCTTTACACAATAAAACAAATATCCCCTCTAATATGCAACAATGAAGTGCCTTCTTTCTTGTTAATTCAAAAGGGATTTGATAATGCCTTTACACAATAAAGTGCTATAATTTTGTTTGCATCAGGCCCATTATTTTCTATCATGTTCATGGTTGTAGTGAAGCTGCTATTTGTGCAATGATAATGCTAATTGTCTGTTCATTCTTTGCAGCAGAGAATCACAAGGCTAAAAGAAAGCTCTTTCAAACTAATAAGATAAAAAAACAATAGACAACAAAAAATATTATAAGTTTCGTATGGTTTTGGCAAAATTGTATTGACCTATCAACCTAATATTCAACAACCCAAAACCTAAAGTTATTAAAATTCAACAAATTACATAGCCAAGAAAAATAATCTCAAATCAAGCTGCTATTTTTCATTATACATGAGTTGGAGTAATTTTATTTTAGCCATTTGAAATAACCCACACCTAAAATGAATTTTACCCTATAAATAATCCACATGGCAATATCTAACTGGCCCTACTTCTATCACAAAGAAATAAAATCTTTACAGAAGAAGGCTATCCTCAGGTTTTTGCACGCCTTGAGGATTTTGTAATCCTCACGTGTATGATTTCTCACGTGCAACATTAATTTGGGCTTTTGTATGCATATCACGTGATTCAACTTAAGAAATTAAATTAAGGGCTTTTTGGTAATTTTGTTAAAAAATTATCATTTTTTGAGTATTAATAAGTATCAATAACCGCATAAGTATCAGCATCAAATAAGTACATAATTCAGCATAAGTATAAGCATCGTTTTACCGAACAGAGTCAGGTGATCCTACTCTATTAACTAGGGGTGTTCAAGATCGCCCGGACCGGGAAAATTACGGTCCGGTCTAGATTTTTTCCTTAATTCGGTCCGGTCTGGTCCAAATCCGAAAAAAAAAACGGTCCGGTCCAGTTGGATCGTTTTTTTTAAAAAAAAATAAAAAATAATAAGTTAGGAGTTTAAATGTCATTTTTTTTAGATTTTTCTTTAAAGTTAATAAGTTAGGAGTATAAATATTTTTTAGATATTAAATAAGAATTTGTTTTTTTAAATAATCCGGTTTAAACCGGTCCGGTCCGATCTCCGGTCCATACTTTTGAAAAAATCTGGACCGGATGAACACCCCTACTATTAACTATCCAGGAAAGGTGGAATAAATATTAATTATATATAATAATACTAAAAAGTAAAAATAACACTTTTATATAATCACATATTTATACGCTCAAAATTTCTATTTTGATTCTAGTTAAATTTTTTTATCTAATTCATCTTGATAATATTAGTATCTTGATAATATTAGTATTTATCTAATATCATGTTTATAATTTTTTAAATTAATATATAATATAGTTGGTTATCACGATTCAATACAGAAAATTTTTCACTGATTCGATCATAAAATCCTGTTCGAAATAATCTCACTAAAAAATCATATAAAATTGAGATTTGGGAATAAAAGAATACAAAATTCAAGAATAGTCCACTTATAAACAATCCAAATCTAAAGCTATTTGACATTATCTAAACTGCAAACGAATCGAATACGATGTAATTCCTTGTCACATGTAACAATACACATCAACTAAAGAATTAAGGATTACAAAATAAAAAACTAAAAAACTAAGGCATAAGTTCTTCGTTCCATTTTATGGCACAAGTAGATAGAATATCCACATTGACATGCCCGTTCTTTCATACCTCCACTCGATCTATTAATTAACTCTACACGTTGTTAGCCATAGACAATATACTTGAGTGTAAGGCTCTTCATCGGGCCAAAACCGAACCGAACAAAACCGAATCGAAACTGAATTTCAGAATTTTGTGGACCGAAAACCGTCCGAACATACTCGGTTCGGGTTCAATTCGGTTCGGTTTTGGCCCGAAATAATCGAATATTTTAAAATTATGTTAATTTAGGTTATTGAAGTAGGTTTTAGTGCACAAAACCGAATTAGACCAAACCGAACTGGACCGAACCGAACCAAACATTGACCGAACTAGACCGAACTGGACCGGACCGAATAAGGTTGGACTAATTTATCTAGAAATCTAGTTTTTTTTTTTTTTTTAAAAAATAATCGGTTTTAACCGAACTAAAAACCAAATATATTTTTTTATAAGAACCGAAAATTGAACCGAATATAATCGGTTCGAATTCGATTCGGTCCAAAAAAACCAAAAAACCAAACCCGGTGAACACATCTACTTAAGTGTTAAGTTTTCTCAACTTAGTTTATAAGCATGATATCTCGTAACATCATGATTACAATTTACGAGTTCAATTATTCTCTCCTCCATTATAACGGTGTAAGAACTTCCTATGAAAAAAAATATTGTATTCAAATGCAATACTTTTTTCCATCTAACTTTCTTTTTATATTTAAAAAAACATTTTGGTTTTGTATTTGTCTTGTTAAAAATAGTTTTAATGAGACCATGACGTGGATCATGCAAGGCAAACAACAAGAAATTAATTAGTGTTGGATACTTGGATGTCCACTTCATTGCACAAAGAAAGTGATGTGGCTATCCATCATATATGTCATATGCTTAGGTGTATGATTAATTAAACGATCCTTAAGATTTTTGATCCCTTAAGGGTCAAATAACAAGTTTGAACTCCTAATTATATAAATTAGCTCATTGATCTCTTAAGCCTTTAAAAATCCATAAACCCTAAATCCTAAACCCTACACCCTAAATCCTAAAAAAAAAACATTTTCACCCCCTTTGGGCCATATGTATAGTAATAGGAGGTCTTACTTGCAATTTTGAAAAAAATTGGCATAAACTTGCTATTTTTTCCCTTAAAGGACCCTTCGCGCCCAATTTTCTCTTAATTAAATGGTCCTCCAACTAAAACTTCAACACTTACATCATTTTTTTGAATAAGATATATATTAGTCACTAGTGTAGAACCCGTACCTCGTACGGATAAATATAATTTGAGAAAATCAAAAAAAATGATTGAATTAAATTAATGTTATATCGAAATATTTTTTAGAAAAATATAGTTTTCGCTGGATCATTGGAAATGATATGCTATGATATGTAGGAATTTATGTAGACTCATTTAGAGAATAGTTAATATAGATATATTATAATGATTATTAATCTAAAAATCTCGATAAAATTATTCTCGATTTACAAAATTATTTATACGTGGCATATATAATAGATGGTCTTTTAAACAGATTTCAAACAAATAATTAATGTGTGGTTCATTGACAAAAACTATTAGATTAGTAATTATATCTTTTGAATAAGAAAGCCAAAAATATTCATAATATGTATAACTCATGTTTGGATTATAATAGAAAATTTTTTAAAGAAAAAATAATATTGACAAAATCGTGAACATGATCAATATTAAGTATTATAACAAATTCTTTATTTTTTATGTTTTTTATTAGTTTGATATTTGAACAATTCATAATCAAATTTTCAAATCTTAGCTACTGTATTACACCTTCAAACTAAGTTTTGGTTAAACATAGATAAAATAAAATAAGTTGAAGATTTTCAAATTATAAAAATTAAAATTATATATGTATAATTAATGAATAAGGCCAATGTAAATTTAAAAATAAAAAATTTATATTAAAATAAGATTTATGTTTTTCAAGAAAATATATGTAGCTAAACAATGAGGATCCAAAATTATTGTTACACCTTCAACGATACTTGTAAAAATCACAATATAAAACAATGATTTCTTAATATTTACGAAAATAATAATATATGTAAGGTTACGAAACCAATATTTATCATAGCAAACTATTTTATGATATAAAATATTATGTTTTAGTTATTTCATTTGCATATGGAAAAGAACTAAAGAAGTGACATTAACCTAATAAACATGATATTATCTTGTATGTATTTATTATAATGATATTAAAAATAATTATTGAAAAATAAGGTGGAACTCAATATTTGAATATATTTATTTCAATGATTATTAAAAAAATATTTTTCATTTTAATTACTCAAAAAAGATAAAATAAAAGGCAAGCTCAATTTAAAATTCCATGCATATATATTCACAATGGATAATATATTTGACCTTTATATTATGTTAAAATATTTATATAATAATTTTATCGTAGAATATAAATGTGAAAATTAATATCCAAATAAAAGAAAATATTTATATTACATCAAAGGTACTGTTCATACAAAAAAAATTGAGTTATTTGATGAAATTTTGAAGATTTTAATAGTATAAATTTAGTTAGTTTAAGGAAAAAAGTAAACTAAAAATAGGATTAATCGCAAAATAACACGTAAGCAAAGTTAATCCATGATTGTTTTGGTGTCTCGAAGGGGGATATGAGATTAAACGAAGGGAAAAAAATAATTTTGATATTTTAACTTTTTGTTAAAATAAATATATGAAATAATTCAGCAAAATATATATAAAAATATTACAAATCAGCCAGATAAATCACATTTTTTTAGTTTTTTCTAATTACGTAATGGACTCGTCTAAAGTTTTAAGATTTTGATTTTAATTTATATCCTTACTTATAGAAAACGATAACTGAAAAGTTATTTGAATAATTAATTAATTAGTAGTGACTGATTTATGTAGGTGTAAAGTTATCTCAAATTTAAATAATTTTAAAATTTGTATATGTACTACATTTAATTTACTTTTGATAATGTGTACAATCATATGAAATTGAAAGTTTGATACAACAAAGATTTAGCTAGATTTTTTAGTTGAAACTTTTTGTTTGATTTCACAAAATTTTCTTGGTAATTTATAATTGATATTTCATGTTTGTTAGTGAATATTTTCTTGGTGATTAACAAACTCAATTTAATTTTTTAAAACTGAAAATTACATTTTGCAAAATGATAAGTAATAAGCCCATAGAAACATTGTAAAATCGGAAAATAGAGACCATGTATTTTTTATAGAAAATTATAATAAAAAAATTGTTAAATGGGAACGTACAATATACATTCGTTAAAAATCTGATATGATATAATCGTTGTTAAGACGAGTTGTTAAAATTGAAAGGTTTAGAAGAAAATCTCAAGATTATATAAATTAAGTTTGTTAAGATACATTAGTCTGAAATTTCACTAAATTGTTAATAAAATATGTATGTGTAATAATATAATATAGTGGGTTGAATTATAAAAACACATGTACTGTGAGTTGAAAATTGTATATATTGTATGATTTTGGCCCATAAATTTATATATATCATACTATATATGCAAAGTCATAAAAATAATATTACTAATTACACAAATGAATATAAGATGTATTTTATATATAAGTTTAGTAGAAATTCTATCATATATTAGTTTGACAGATATAAGCTTATTTTTTGCAATTTATAGAGATCAAAATTTATAAAAAAATGTATAAGCATTCAACAAAGTTGTATATAGTTTTTATATATTTGAAGTTAGGTGTGATTAGATATTGTGGTTTAAATTGAAATATAATGTTAAGAAAAAAAAAGTGCATTAATAACAAAATGACATGTAGGATTTGTGGGGCCAAAAGCATTTTGGTGGCTCGAAATTCAATAGCTTTAATATATATAGATGAATCATAAAATTTATTCGGGTCATTTTACTCTAAATGGGCCATAAATTTGTATGTGTAATAATATAATATAGTGGGATTGATTATAAAAGCACATGCACTATGAGTTGGAAATTGTATATATTGTATGGTTTTATATAGGTCAAATTATATATGCAAACGCATGAAACTAATACTACTAATTACATAAATGAATATAAGATGTATTTTATATATAAGTTTAGTAAGAAATCTATCATATATTATAAGCTTATTGTATGTGTAATTTGTAGAAATTAAATTTTATAAAAAAGTTGTATATAGTTTTTATATATTTGAAGTTAGTTGTGATTAGATATTGTGATTTAAAATTTTAAATATTTGAAGTTAGTTGTGATTAGATATTGTGATTTAAATTAAATAGAATTATTAATATAAAAATAAATTGGATTAACCACAAATTGACACATAGGATTTGTGGGGCCATAATCAATATGGTGGCTTCAAATTCCTTTGCTTTAATATATATATATATATATATATATATATAGATTACGTCTAATAAAAAATAAATAAATGGGTCAATTACCGGAAACCACCCGTCCAATAGGCCATATTGCCAGAAACCACCTGGAATAACGACTATTTACCATAAACCACCCGTATATCCATCTCCGTCCAACACGTACCACCCTACCCCACTCTCCGTCCATTAGATCGTTAACGTGCTTTCACGCGCGTATAAAATTCATGTATATACGTATATCTCTATGTATTTAGCCCAAAATAATAAGAATCTTTACCTCTTTTATTTATTACAGCTTCAGAATTCCCCCCCCCCCCCCCCCCTCCCCCTCCCCCTCCCCCTCCCCCCCAAATCAAACTCTTAGAACACTGAAAAATCTCTGGGAGGTTGGGCGAGTTCGTGAGAGATTGAAGTCGAGAAGGTTAAACGACACTGAAGAAGACGAGTTCGTGAGAGAATGGGGTCTTGAAGAAGGTGAATTCGAGGACCATCGAAGAACACAGAATCGTCAAATCATTTTAGGGCTTTTGCGAAGTTGAAGACAAAGTGGAAGGATTTGGCTTTCTGAGAGGAATTCGACATTGAAGAAGGCGAATCCGAGTGACGGTTAGTGTTATTCGATCTCTAATTCGAATTTTCGATTGTATTTTACTGAGCTAGGGTCAAATTTATGACAGTAGAAAATGGAATTCAAGTGAATATGGAATAGCTTTGGAATTTTCGATTGAAGTCGATTGAATTTTACTGTCAAATTTATGACAGTAAATATGTCAAATTCAAGTGAATATGTCAAATTTATGACAGTAGAAAATGGAATAGCTTTGGATCCCATGATTTTGCTTCGATTTAATTAGTACTTGAATTGCAGGTGAATATGTCAAATTCAAGCTCTTCTTCCTCAGCTATGTCTAACTCACAACAAATGGTCTGTTTATTGTGGTCACTTGGTTAAAGAGTCAACTGCACAAACAGAATTTAATTATGGGAGGAGATTTTGGGGGTGTCCAATGTATGCCACAAAGAGCAAATGCAACTTCTTTAGATGGAGGGATGATGAATACAGTGCAAGAGATATATATGTGATTAGGAAGCTGTTGAAAGATAAGAAGAGGGTGGAACTTGAGAATGAGAAGCTGCAAGAATCTGTTACACTATACCAGATTGAGAATGAAGCCTTGAAAGTGAAGTGTCAAGCATTGATGGACAAACAGAAGCAGCCACATAAATGTAGCCTAATAGTTGTTTGTGTGATGTGTTTGTTTTTTGTGAATGTTGTACTTCTGATGTTGTTGATCTAAATTGTTGTAATAGAGATTGTATGGGATTTATGACAACTGTTGTATGAATGTGATGAATGTCTTGTGTCTTTCAGTTGGATTTATGACAGCTTGACAGGATTTATGACAACTGTTGTGATGAATGTGATGAATGTCTTGTGTCTTTCAGTTAGATTTATGAAAGCTTGACAATTTATGACAGTAGAACACTACAACAAGTGATCTATAACACTACAGCAAGTGGATCTTTCCAGCAAGCTGTCATAAATTGTGTTGCATAATTACAACACCGCAGCAAGTGATCTATAACCCAATTTATGACAGTAGACAAGTTGTCATAAATTGTGATGCAGGTTTACTGAACTATAGAAATACTGAGCTTGACAATTTATGACAGTAGAAATGCTAAGCTTGACAATTTATGAAATGCAACACATATTGACATAAACAAGAGATCTAAAACATTGGTTTCATTCATACAAAAGAGCCATACAGGCTTAAACATCCATGTGCACACAGTTGAGCATAATTACAACACTACAGCAAGTCAACATTGTCTAGAAGTTGCATAGTTTAGCCATCCAACAAATACCAAACCAAAACACCACATACCAACACTGTCATAAAACAACAATACAAAGGCAAAAGGAAAACCACATATAACAATAAGGTAATAACTTTATTCTTAAGGAACAACTGAACTTCCATCCTTAGAAAGCTTCTTTGGTGAACGCCTGACTGCCTGCTTGAGTTGATTCAATGAGGTAATAACTTTCTTCTTTGGAGCTCTGACATGCAGATATGGCTTGGTTGCATTTGACTGGCTGCATGCTCCAGGAGTGAATGACAGAGTGCTTCCTCCTTGTGAGCCACATGCTGACCCTCCTACTTGACTACCACCAGTATTGCCTCCTTGTGAGCCGACTTCACTTCCTCCTTGTGAACCAGCTTGTGAGCTATCTACATGGACCTTTTCAAGTGGAAAAAAATTTAGTAATGTGAAATAGTAAGGATGATAGCCAAGTAGGGTGTACTTACCTTTTTGTTGTACTTCCTTTTTTGGGAGCCAATTTTCAACCTATTTGGATTCTTAGGTCTTCCTCCAGTGTTCGTGGATATTGTTGGTGGTGAAGGACTTTTTTTGGCATTCTTGCACTTATTCTTGTAGTGTCTTTGTTGTCCACAGTTTGAGCAATTTCTAGGACCTCCAATCCTTATTTTCTTTCCTGGCTGTTGTTCCCCTGCTTCTTTTTTTCTGTTTTTCTTGGGCCTACCAGGTTGTACTATAAACTTAGGTGGTTCTGGATGAGTGTAGTCAGTCTTCTCCCATTGAGATTCACCTGGCATGGCATGGATGATATGGCTATAAGCAAGAAGATATCTCTCCTTAGTGTAGACTGGATCAACAAACTCTTCTACTGGGCGCCTGTCCTTCATTATACAACACATGGCATGAGGACATGGGATGCCAATGAGATCCCACTTATTACAGCCACAGCTCTTTGTCTCCAAGTTAACAACATAAGTCTTTCCAAAATGGTCAACCTCAAAGCTCTTTCCTCCACCCCAAAATGCAATACAGTTCCTTGAGCCTTCTTGTTTGGCTAACTCTATAAGCTTATTTGCCTTAGGTGTGAACAATCCCACATAGTTGAGCATACCTTGTTTCTTGGTGACAAACCTCTTCATCAAAGCTCTCCTAATCCACTCAAACATGCTCAACACTGGCTTCTCTCTAGCAGGCAGTATGTAGGAATTAAATGACTCACAGATGTTGTTAAGCAGCATGTCAGATTTTGTGTAATGCTTGAACCCATGCCTAGACCAAGTTTTAGGATCTGACTTCACCAAGTACTCATATGCATCCAGATTCAGTGATTTGATCTCCTCCATAAGCCCAATGAAATCTGCCTCAGTACATGCCCTAGCAACTGCCCATATTGCATCCTTGATTGCCTTGCATGTCCATTAGGACCTCACATTCTGATACAAATGCCTCACACAAACTCTTTTCTCTGCCATTGGGACTAGATCATGTAGTGCTTCCATTAAACCCTGTAGTCAAAATAGTCATGTATTAATCAATTATTCAACACTGAATCAAATTTAAATTCAAGGAATTTTTACCTTTTGTCTATCAGATATGAATGTTGGATTGCATGCTCCAACATCCCTTAGCAAGAGCTCCAGGAACCATTGCCATGTGTCTTTCCTCTCTGCTTCAACTACAGCATAAGCTATGGGAAATAGGTTGTCATTCCCATCCTTTCCCACTGCAACAAACACTTGTCCAGTGTATGCACCCTTAAGATGACATCCATCAATCCCTATGATTGATCTACAACCTTGTAGAAAGCCCTGCTTACAAGCTTCCAAGCACACATATAGTCTCTCAAACACAGGTTTCTCTGGATCTTGAGTATCAACTTTCACAAACACTGATGAGCCTGGATTCCACTTCTTCAAAGTTGTTGCATAATCCCAAACTCTTCCATACTGAGCCCTAGCATCACCTTGAGTCATGATCATTGCCCTTAACCTTTATTTCCATGCTTGATTGTAAGACATGTGGACATTATGGTCCCTTCTAACAGTATTCATGAAAGCTGTAAGCTTCCAATCAGGGTCATCTCTGTAATGCTCAATGTACCTCTCAGCTAGCCACTGGGATGTGAGCTTTGTGTTCTTATGCTACCATCCACAATCATGCTTCCCTTTCCATGACTTCAATTGAAAACTACCAGAAGGGTCCATCTTCCTAGCACAAGCCCTAAAACCACACTGAATTTTCTTGCACACACTTCTTCCTAGCATGTTTCATACTGCACTCACACTTATTCTTACAGTATGCAGATATTTTAGTCTTGTCATTGTGAAGGTAATAGTAGTCCCCATCATTTTCTATAGAGTATTGCCTTAATGCTTTTCTGAAAATCTCATTTGATCCAAAAATCATTTCATCCTTGAACTCAATTTTTTTCCTGAAATCTGTAAGAGCATTGAAATGGGGATACATTTTCCTTGGAGCACCATCAGAATCACTAAGGCTTTTTAATTCATCAGAATCATCCACAGAAATGTCATCATCCACCACCTCTGCATCACCACACCCTAGCTTTAAGCTACCATCTCTTAATCATCTCTTACATCAGACACACTTGGATCAACATTTTGCTCAAACAAGTCATCATCTTCATCTTCACTCTCAACAAATCCAAAATCACTACCTGATGAAGAACTCTCCCTCCCTAGCACATCTCCTTCGTCTGAATCAGTGTCTGAATCAGGTTGACCTTCACCTGATGGATATTGCTCAACAAAGTCATCTGGTTCTAAATCTGCATCTCCCACAGAATCACAATCTCTATCTGAAAGGGTATGTAATTCTACTAAGGGAGTGTGGTGGCTAGTCTCAAGGGAAGGAGTTTGTAGGGTTTCTCTCTCACTTGGTTGAGGTGTGTTGGAGTTTTGTGTGGTCTGAGCATCACTAGGAGGTGGGTTGTATGTAACAACAGACAAAGACATGGGTTGTGTACTTGGGCTTTTCAAGTCAGATGGACTAACCTCTTCACCTTGGACCACATACAAGTGCATAATCTGATCTTTCCCAATTGCATCAACACACTCCATTACAGTCCTATCATTATCAAGTAACCTAAGTCCATTGTCAATTTTTTTGCCAGGCTCTAAGAACCAGATCTCCCTAATATTTACCAACCCAACATCTTCCATAAACATACTTTCCATGACTACTTTGGACAAAAGATCTGGATCAACATTAGCATAGGAATGCACCTTTCCTTTTCTGTAGCAGACTTCATTCTTTTTTTATTTGTAAAATGCATCACCATACATAACCCTAAATTTGATGTCCATTTCTGCCATTGGTGCACAATTAATACAGAATTCATTGGTTAGAGATGCATTGATTTGGGTCCCAACTACAACATATAATTGAATGCCCCCACTTCATTTTCCCCAAAAACTAACTTAATGTCCCCACTTCATTTTCCAACTTTTAATATGTAGGAATACCACATATAACAATGCAGAGAATCTTTCTAGTAAAACAATCAAACTATTCCATACAAAGCCAGTTCTGTAAGATTCTCAATAATATAGCTTTTTCCTACACGTGAAGAGGAGATAACAGACAAAGCAAAATCATGGGATCCAAAGCTATTCCATACTACTTAAAAAGCCCCCTTCAAAATCAGAAGAAAAAGCTCCCCAAAAACCCCTAAATCGCACTATAAAGCCCTAAATCAATAAGTTGAAAAGATTAACCTTCAATCCCCCAAACCCCTAGCTCAGTTAAATTCAATCGAAAATTCGAATTAGGGAACGAATACTACTAACCTTCACTCGGATTCGCCTTCTTCAATGTCGAATTCCTCTCAGAAAGCCAAATCTTTCCACTTTGTCTTCAACTTCGCAAAAGCCCTAAAATGAGCTGGGGATTCTGTGTTCTTCGATGGCACTCGAATCAGCCTTCTTCAAGCCCCCAATCTCTCACGAACTCGTCTTCTTCAGTGATGTTTAACCTTCTCGACTTCAATACATAGAGATATACGTATATACATGAATTTTATACGCGCGTGAAAGCACGTTAATGATCTAATGGACAGAGAGTGGGATAGGGTGGTACGTGTTGGACGGAGATGGATATACGGGTGGTTTACGGTAAATAGTCATTATCCGGATGGTTTCTGGCAATATGACCTATTGGACGAGTGATTTTCGGTAATTGACCCAAAATAAATTTAATGGCCAGGCAGAAATTGTGGTGATTATTTTGTTATAAAAGTATACCGCATGACACTCGAGGTTATCGTGATTCAAGATGCTCTAGCCACTCTTAACAATTGATGCCAACTTAGACAATATAATTCCATTATTATACGTACTCTTCAGAATCATATATATGCAGGATATATCAGCTTAGTTTTCCCACATATGAATATATGATCATATTCGTCTTTTCTAGTAACAAGATATAAACACATGATCAAATATATGATTTGATGTTATAAAAAATAGCATATAGCATATTTTTTTGGGTGATACGCTTACAGTTTTTTACTTCGTCTTTACAGTTTTTTTTTATTACCTTTCAATTTTGGGCTTGTCTATGATATAAGTTGATTTTATAAACCTTATTGAATAATTTTTCATATATATTTTTTTGTTGCGATGACTAAGGGATTTCTAACCAAAATAAAAATAAATATTTGTATTTTGTTAGCATTATTTTTCTAAAAATATTCTAAAAAATCAATAAATCTCAGTCTAAAAATCGAAACCCGAACCAAACCCGCATTATAGTTAAAATGTACTATATAGCGGACAAAACATGCTCACATAAGCCTAATTCCGTAATTCGCACTAGAAGTAGGTAAAGGAGTAGTGCATATATGCATCATTCGAGAACGACGGGTAACGGAAAGGGAAAAGTGGGACACGTAAGCATTTGGGATAAGGAATCAAACTCGGTGGAATCATTCACCCATTCCTTCTCTTACAGGATTCGGAATTCGTTGCAGATTTGTTGCTCCATCCATCACTTCGATATGATCTACCAATATATATATATAACGCCCACTGCTTCTCTGTATTCTAATTAACAACGTGAGCTTCGACACATTAATCGTTTCTTCACAAGTACTTCAGGTAAATAATCCTTTCAGTTTTTGATTCCGTTTCCGTTTCTCTCTGTGTGGTTGCAAGCAAGTAGCTTATGTTGATGATTTGAGTGCAGGGTTTCCCAGTTTCAAGAAGAAGATGAATGGTGTTGAAATGACCAAGGGAACAAAGTTTGACTGCTTGCTCTTTGGTAATTTTGTTTGATTTTACTATGGGAAAATATGGTTTAGTAAATAAAATATGGTCTAATTACATTTTTTATTACAGATTTGGATGATACCCTCTATCCGTTAAGCTCGGGTATCAACTTGGCTTGTCGCAAGAACATACAAGGTATGTTACTTTCTTATGTTAATTTGATCAACATATATCACATGAAGTTATATTTTTATTGGAAAACTAAAGTTGGATTTATTTTGTTTTGGGTGGTTAATTAATTAAGAGTATATGCTAAAGCACTTGCATATTGAAGAAAGCCTAGTGCCAAAGATGTGTCTAGACTTTTACAAAGAATATGGTACCACAATGGCTGGACTTAAGGTAAAAAATAACACAACTTTTAATTTTACCCTAATCTTTAACACATGATTAAGTTTTTATTTTGGCTCCATTAAAATCAACAAATTAATAATAATAATAATCTTGTAGGCTATTGGATACGAGTTCGACGACGATGAGTTCCACGAGTACGTCCATGGAAGATTGCCTTACGACACCCTAACACCCGACCCTGTCCTAAGGAACCTCCTATTGTCGATGCCACAACAAAAAATCGTAACTTTTCCAACACTCTTCCTTGAATTATAAACTCCTATAGTTAACGTGTGATGCAAGTTTCTTGCATGACAAGTAACATCATGGATATGATATATATATATATAGGTGTTCACAAACTCTGACAAGGCTCACACGGCTCGTGCCCTAAGCCGGTTAGGGTTGGAGGACTGCTTTGAAGGGGTGATATGCTTTGAAACCCTAAATCCCAAATCTGCAGCTATTCATACATCCAAAATTCTCTGCAAACCATCGATTGAAGCTATGGAGGCGGCTATTCGAATTGCAAACATCGATCCTAATACGACGGTAAGAAGCATAATTAAATACATTATATATATATATATATATATCTGTTGGAATATAACATCTCATATCTAAAGTTTGGACATAATTCGTCTAGTATATAATTTTGATGGACTCTTTCCTCCTATTGTCAATTGATTTTGGGATGAAACCCCATTAAATTATGTGCTAGATCCATACACGCCTTTACGCACATACATAACCACACGCTCTTGGATTGGTCCACGGCCCATTGTCTAATTTCCCAGTAACTCAACTCTTTGTACGTATTAGCACTAGCTAGGAGAAGTTTTTTCCTAATTAATTAAGTAGTAGCTAGGAGTTACATTACTTACATATATATGTACATATTTGGCCACGTTCATTAGCACATATAGGGTTGTTAATCGGTCCACTAGACCGAACCGATTTCGACCGAACTAAACATACTCGGTTCAGTTCGGTTTTATTCGGTTCGGTTATAAACCGAAATAACCAAACATTTTGAAATTAGGTTATTGAAACCGGTTTTATTACACCAAACCAAATTAGACCGAACCGAATTTGAGCCGAATTAGACCAAACCGAACTGAATCAAATAAGGGCTTACTAGTTTATCTAGAAATCCAGGGCTTTATTTTTATTTTTTTAAAATAATTGGTTCTGAGTCTTCTGACCGAGCCAAAACTGAACCGAATATAATCAGTTTCGGTCTAAAAAAACCGAAAACCCGAACCCGATGGATAACGTACCCTAATATAGATAATGTAAATTGTGCTTAACGGCTAATTATATATTCTTCCTTTGAAATCCAAAATCCAATCAAGTTATCATTTTTTTTGTCGAAATCAAGTTATCAATTTGTACTAACGGGTGTGAAATTTGGTCTTTGGATTTGACTAGATATTTTTTGACGATAGCACTCGTAACATCGCGAGTGGGAAAGCAGCCGGACTTCATACGGTTATTGTGAGTTCATGATCACTAATCTCAACCTAATTTCAATTGGAATCAATTATCTAACATGTTGTGTATGACTCAAACATCATGTTATAAAAACCCTAACTAATTAAGGTATATATATATAACATTATATATAACGTACCCTAGCTAGCTTGACTTGAATCATTGACTTTGTTGGGTTGATTTGAATGTTGATTGTGAAGGTTGGGAGCTCGGTTTTGGTGGCGGGTGCAGACCACGCGCTGAGCAGCTTGCACAACGTGAGAGAGGCGTTGCCGGAGATATGGGAATTAGCTGAAGATGATCAGCTTGAGCAAGTCATTCAGTATTCATCTGTTGCTGAGACCATTAATGTGCTTGCTTAATTAATTAGTCACTTAATCCTCATGGTATGGAGCTTTTAATTACAAGAATAAGAATTTAGTAGTATCAAAGTCCAAGATCTGTGTGGATCAAGTTGTAATGTGGATGTGTCCTACTCCCTTATCATAATATTTGTCTTTTTGGACAATTACACATATATTAAGGAGAGTATGAAATATACAAATATGTCCATATTTATTATTTTATTATGTTACTTTTTCAATACAATTACTAATAATTTTTATCTCATTTATTAAGAAGTACTAAAAACTATAAGGGTATATATGTAAAATAGATGTAAAAAATACCAAAAGCACAAATATATTGAGACAAAAATTATGACTAGAAAGACAAGTATTATGATATGGAGGGAGTATTAATTAAAAAAGATCAGCTTTTGCACTTGTATCATTGTATGCAAGATCTATGTGGATCAAGTTAAATTCTTGATTTAAAATTGAGTAGTTCTCATTATGAGACTTTTGAATGAGAGGTGTTTACTACTATATATTTTTAAACAGTTTTTATATCCTATACCTCAAAAATCAATTTTACAAAGATTTTATAAAATTTTTATTTAGAATTCTTCTTTATTTTTTATATGATTTAATTTTTAAGTTTAAAACTTTATAACATGCCTTGAAATAGGATAAAAAAAATATTTTCTATATTCTAATGATTGCTCCTAGAAAATAAAGATTTCTAAGTAGTGTCAATATATATGAAATAAATATTTATTGTAGTTTGTGTGCTATAAAAGACCAAGTTTATATTATTTGTTGGAATTTGATTATA
Organism: Rheum nobile; assembly: GCA_027886185.1. NCBI lineage: Eukaryota > Viridiplantae > Streptophyta > Magnoliopsida > Caryophyllales > Polygonaceae > Rheum > Rheum nobile. Next base: position 4,502,275 of record WOAB01000695.1, on the reverse strand, counting down.
AGACGATAACGTGATTTAGGATAATGATATTTAAATCCGGAAATATTGATATTCTCTTATCCCTTGCCTAATTATTTTATATAGGGAATATGTTAAATGAGAATGAGAACAATTATTTAGAAGAAGAATGAGAATCATTTTGTCCTGTTTTAGATTTGAGAGAAAGAATAACTCATATTAGACTTTTATAAAAAGGTCATGATCGAATTTTTCCTATACTATACGCATTTTTTTAGAAAAAATCGTATACATTTTGTTGTGAACATATTTTCAATGTTCATCACTTTTATTCTTATATGTTCACATTTTTTATGTCCAGATGTTCACTCCATTTATATCTAGATATTTATGAGTTTTTTATACTTTGCGTGAAACCTACGATTGAGCCAAAACAATAACAACAAGTCAATTTGATGGGCAACTTTTGTGACATTTCGATAGTTGCTGAGGTCGACCCTTCAGTATAGTGCCATACTGGCATAGTGTCGTGGCATACGATCCAATTGGGAGTTTGGGACCACTTAAATTTTGCCAAATCAGCACAATAACGATGATGTGACGTTCGTGTGGCGGGAAAATTTCCCAAATTATGGTTGCCTCCTAATCAATTTGAGATAACGTTTTACAATTGGTTAGATTTTGCAGCTATTATCGTTCGAAAAATTTGATATTATATTAATAATTGGATAAGTATCATATGAAAAAAATTATTATAATATAAAATAAGAATGAATATAAACCATTGGATTAAAAATAAATCAAAGGTCATGATTGAACTTGTATTAAAAGTATCTTTAATTCAAAGGGTTGACCATCGGAGCACCACCACCGATCACCGGACCGTCGCCGCCGGTCGCCGGACCACCACCGGCCACCAGGCCACCCTTGGGTGCATATGAACTCTATTAGAAGTGCAAGCCTTTGAGTGTGCATGCCTTTTGACTTTCAAATGCATGTGAAATCTAGTGCATGTTTTATGTGTTATTAGTACATGCAAGTTTTATTGGGAGTGCATGAAAATTCAACTGAAAAGTGCATACGAATTAGAAAATTGGTGCATGTAAATTCTACTAGGAGTGTGCATGTGAATTCAACCGGAAGTACATGTGAATTCTACTGAAGTGCATGCTTTATATGTTGTGAGTGCATGCGAGTTCAACTGAGAGTGCATGTGAATTCAACTGAGAGTGCATACGAGTTATACATGTACAATAATTCGCATACACATTTAAGCCAACAACTTGCACAGTTGCACTCCAATCCAAAAAAATACATGTGAGTGCATGCGAGTTCAACTGAAAGTGCATGTGAATTCAACTGAGAGTGCATGCGAGTTATATATGCACAAAAACGTTAAATTCACATGCACAATAATTCGCATGCACATTTAAGCCAACAATTTGCATTCCAATCCCAAAAAATACATGCACAAAATGTTGAATTTGCATGCACAGAAGTATTGCATTCGCTTACACTTTTCAAGTCATCGGCTTACACTTTTAGGACCTCCGGCTTGCACTTTGTCAGTAATATTCAAAAAACAAAGGCATATACAAAAATACCTCCGTATTGCATTTTTTTTTAGCTTTTAATCTGATATAACGGTTAGAATTCTTTCTTATTTTGTATTATAATAATCTTTCGCATTTGAATCACATCCATAATAATTCATATAATTAACAACGGTATGTTTGTTCAGTGTATGCCGGTACTGGATTTTTTTAAATGCTTAAGCTGAAGCTCTCGGATTTGAGTCATTTCAAGAACGTATATATATGAATATATGATTATATGAAGTGTGAAAGTTGGATGAAATTTGTCTTTACAGTCAGTTGTCGGCCTATCATAGACCAAAATAAACCTGCAGGTTGGTCCAAGCAAAAAAAAAAAATGCATATATATAACAACCGATTCTACAATTCAAAAAGTATTTTCTAGATAATTAGTTAGGTAGGGGTGCAATAGTAACAATATATATTATTTACTAGTACAAAAAAGTCTCCTATTGGCATTGGATTCCACTAGGTAATATTTTTTGGGATTCTTGTTTACCCCCGCAAAATTTTGCGGCGCACCCCAGTTTGGACGCATCCCGGAAGCGTTTAAACTGGGCAAATTTTTTTTTAAAAAAAATGTTTTAACATTGGGCGCATCAATGATGCGCCCAAGGGCTGGTATCCGATTTTGTAAAATTCGAGAAATTAATAAAAAAACGGTTTAGTGAAAAAATTTGAACCCGGTTTGTTAAAACCGGTTTTCCAAAAAATTTAAAATAAATATAAAAATAGTTTTAAAAAATATTAATTCAAAATTTAAAATGTGACATTTTGGGCGCATCCCGGATGCGCCCACAAAAGTTACCGTTGTAAAACGGTAACTTTTTAGGCGCATCCGGGATGCGTCCAAGAAGTTAACGGTACTTTTTGGGCGCAACCCAAATGCGCCCAAAAAGTTACCGTTGTAAAACGGTAACTTCTTGTGATTTAGGGTAACTTCTTGTGATTTATCCATCTTGTTGCTATATATATGCAACTATTGCTTGGGGTTTATCCATTGTTGGAGTTTTTCCATTCAAGAATATGTCTTTGTCAAGGATGGATGTTGCACTTAGTCCAGTTGAGCACTTGGATGACACACCCGGTCTTGATAATTTACGAGTAAGTATATATTTACTACAAAGTGTATTTGAATATATTAATTTACAGTAGCAAGTTAAATGTAGCAAGTTACAGTAGTTTGTTGTAGTTTATAAGTTTATTTGAAATGTAGTTTTACAGTAGTGTGTTGTAGTTTAGAACTTTGATTAAAATATTTACAATAATTTATAATTTAAAATGTTTTAATTTATTATTTATCATAAATAGGAGGACTCTAGTGATAGCGACTATTCGCCAGTGGATTATTCTTCTTATTTTACTACGGATAAAGAATGGAGTGATAGAGATAGTATGATCAGTTGGGCTAAGAACTTAGGTTTGGAGTTGCATATGGTAATTGTAATAAGTAAGTCATGGTCTAACCGAAAGGTCATACTGTCGTGTGAGAAGTCTGGGCCATATAGAGCGGCGAAGAAGAAGGCGGGTGACGGTACCGAGGCAACCCCTAAACGGAAATACAATGCGAGGACAAAGAAAAGTGAGTGTCCATTTCAGTTGCATGGGGTGATTGTGAAGGGTGATTGGCTGAAATCTGACCGCTGAAGATTATCTGTCGCTTGTGGATCACATGACCATGAGCTTTCTAGTAGTTTGATCGGTCATGCATTTGCTGTGAGGCTTTCGCAGGATCAACGAGAGCGTGTGAAAAGTTTGTCAGTCTTCAGAATAAAGCCGAAGGCTATTATGAGTCTATTTCTACATGAGGATCCCAAATGCTTGACATCAAGGAACCAACTCTACAATTACAAGAGTCGGGAGAGGCTGAAATGTAGGGGCAATATGACGGTGCCGCAATACATGTTGGATTTTCTAAAGGCGAGGCATTATTATACAAGCTATGAGACGCGTCGCAATGAAGAAGGGAGGGTGGTTTTGAGTGATATTTTTATTTCTCACCCCGAAGCAATGCATTTGTTGAGTTTGTTCTCCTCCATCGTCATCATGGATACGACCTACAAGACGAACATGTATGAATATGTTTAATTATGGAGCAGTTATTATGAATATTTATACTAGTGGAAAAAACATTTTTTGAGGCTCCCTTTTAGAGACGTACATAGTACAAAACGCCTCAATAACGACTTAGGTATCAACATCCTTTGCGCCCTCGACGTTCACATCCCCTTTCCTTGTCCGTTCGCTTCTCAATGCTTTAGTTTTTCAGTTTTAGGTTCTTACTTCAGTATTTGAAATGATGGATGCATGCTTCTTTTGCTTTGAACTGATGCAAACGAGTATGACTGTTCTGGCGATCTTGCTAATTTTGCATGTGAAGTAGTTTCAATGATGGTAGAGTTTTGGGAAGACTGATTGTATTTGGACATGCTCTTGTGGTTTTGGATATTTATGATAGTCGGGTAGGCAATAAAAGTAAATGAATAAGGCTACAATAATATCCAGTTTGGGTGACATGAATTAATATTTTTTAGCTCCTACAAATACATAGCAGTTTTGATGAGTGAAGCTTCTTACTAGTCTTAGAAAAACTATATAAATAAAGCAAAAGTGAAAAGAATCACATTCTTTATTTAATTGGTAAAATGACATTCTGCAGGCTGATAAGGGCATTGCCTTGAAGGATCGATATTGGGTCAAGGTAATACTTCTACCCTAATTCCTTAGGCCCTTGGCGTGATAGAATTCATAATTTAGGCCCTTGGCGGAATAGAATTCATAATTTAGGCCCTTGGCGGGATAGTTGAGTTTGTATTTTTTCTTGCTTGGTTGCGTATTATTATCTATTTAGGCCCTTGGCGGGATAGTTACTAGAAATGAGTATTTAATCTTAATTCTTTGCATGCTATTTTGCATTTATTACTAGAAATGAGTCGTCCTTGGATGTACGGTGACCATACTACGACACAATACTTGAGTGGGGTTGAGGAGTTCATTAGATATGCTTTAGCACACCAACGGAGTACGAAAGCCGAAAAAATCTATTGTCCATGCCGTGATTGTAAGAATATAAGGCGGTTTGCTGATATTGATGAGATTGAGGATCATTTATTTCGTCGTGGTTTCAAAGAAGATTACCATGTTTGGTTTTGGCATGGTGAGAAAATACCTGATCGTCCAAGTTCTAGTGTCAATGAGTTTGATGTTCGGGTAGACACTGATGATAGTGATGATGATATTGCTGAGAATAATGAGATGGATGATGATGATGACCAAGAAGATGATGAAATGAATGGGATGATGGATGGGGTGAGAGATCACTTGAACGAACGACCTCAGATGTTCGAACATGTATCAAAGGCTGCAGAGACTCCCTTGTATCCCGGGTGTACAAAATTTAGCAAGTTAGAGGGTGTGTCAATACTTTACAACTTGAAATGTGCTTCTGGTTGGACTGATGGAAGTTTCAACACCTTATTGGAATGGTTAGGTGAATTTTTACCAGAAGGCAATGAGATGCCTATCTCTACTTATTATGCCAGGAAATTGATGTGTCCCTTAGGCTTAGAGGCTGTCAAGATAGATGCTTGCCCAAATGATTGTATGCTTTACAGAAACGAACATGAAAATTTGGATGAGTGTCCAAAGTGCGGTGCATCTCGTTACAAGCGTAAAGGGGTAAATTCGGCTAAGAGGGGCCCATCAGCTAAGGTTATGTGGTATCTTCCGATAATACCTAGGTTTCAGCGTTTGTTTTCGATAAAGAAGGAAGCAAAAAGTCTGAGGTGGCATGCGGAAGGGAGGAAGAAAGATGGACTCCTTAGACATCCTGCTGATTCTCCTCAATGGAGAAATATTGATAAGAAATATTCTGAATTTGGTGAGGAGGTTAGGAATCTGAGACTTGCTTTATGTACAGATGGTGTGAATCTGTATGGCACTCTAAGCAGTCAAAATAGCACATGGCCGGTTCTTTTAGCGATTTATAATCTTCCTCCATGATTGTGTATGAAGCGCAAGTATATCATGTTATCACTCCTCATCTCCGGGCCTAAGCAACCTGGGAATGACATAGATGTGTATCTGGCTCCACTTGTTGATGATTTGAAATAACTGTGGAATGAAGGTGTTCCAATGTTCGATGCATACACCAACTCAAACTTTACCTTGCGAGCTATGGTTTTTTGTACCATAAATGATTTCCCGGCATATGGAAACTTGTCTGGGTACAAAACCAAACGAGAACAAGCATGCCCTATATGTGAAGAAGACATGAAACCTGCCTACTTGAAAGATCGGTTGATGCGACACAATCGTATTATGGTGTTATCAAAGAAATATGGGAGCTTGATTATAACAATTTTATAATTCCTGTTTTCCGGTGCAAGTGGGTCAACAACCCTAACGGGGTGAAGCAAGATGAAATTTATCTGGGTTTGACATTGGTAAACTTTGACCGATTAAGTGATAGTGATGAGCCATTCATCCTAGCATCACAAGCTAAGCAGATTTTTTATGTGGTAGACAATGTTGATCCTAGATGGCGTGTAGTTGCCCAAGGCAAAATACATATTCTAGGTATTGATGATGTTATGGATGAAGATGAGTATGACGAGTATGATGACACACCCTTGTTATCAACTGTTGTTCAACCATTACCGGAGGAGGAAGATACAAATAATACTAATCATATCCGTACAGATCATAGAGAAGGAATATGGGTTACAAATCATAAATGAATAAGATGAGGTAAGTTATTTTGCTTACGAATTAGTTTTTTTTGGAATATTAACAATATCAGTTTCATGAGTGTATTATGTTGATTTTCTAGGGCATTTCAAGTGTACAAGTATCAAGGTGGGAAGTATTTGTGTTTCATGACCGACTAGATATCAGTTTCATGACCGACTAGATAAGGTATGTAACTTAACTAACTATATATTGATAGTATTTGTGTTTTTTGTCAATAATTTCTGTGTTTTTTATGCAGCTATATCCTAAGAGGAAGACATCGTATACTTATGAAGAAATGGATGTTGTTCGTGAGCAATGGGCACAGTATTTTACATCGAAGTATTTATTATCGGATTGAACATCGAAGTATTTATTATCGGATTGAACTTGTTTTTACTTGTCATGTAAACTGTTGTTGAGAACTTGACTGTACTCTGATGAAATCTGTTGTTGTTTTTTTATTGGTCAAATGAAATCTGTTGTTTGTTGTATATTATTCTGTGAATAAAATCAGGAACCTGACTGACTCGGCCGAGATCTCGGGCGAGTTCTGGGCCGAGTCAGCGTCTACTTGTTGAGGCGGGCTTGTATACGCCCGCCTCTATAAGTATATACGCGCGACTTGTTGAGGCGGGCCTATAGAGGCCCGCCTCAACAAGTGTTTACTTATTGAGGCGGGCCTCCTAAGCCCGCCTCAACAAGTCCCTCATTTTGGCGCCAAAGTGAGGAACTTGTTGAGGTGGGCTTATGAGGCCCGCCTCAATAATGTCCTTTTAGAGGCGTAAAATGCCCGCCTCAAAAAGTGTCCCTACTTGTTACAACCCCCTTAGTTGAAGCGAACGGTGTTCGCCTCAATAAGTGTCCAAAGGCCCGCCTCTATAAGGATTTTTTCCGCTAGTGTTAATTGCATACCTTATTTCTTATAATTGCATACCTTATTTCTTATAATTCATACATGTACAGGTACGGTATGCCTTTGTTGGAGTTTGTTGGATTCACTTGCACCAACCGTATATTTTGTATTGCGATCGTATTCATGTATGATGAGACGACAGAGCACTACACATGGGCGTTGGACCGCCTAAAGATCATTCTCAGGGGACGGGAACCGGCGGCGATCATGTCAGATCGAGAACTCGGTCTGACGAAATCCGTCGATATAGTCTTTCCCAACACGAAGCATCTGTTGTGTAGGGTCCATGTGAATCGCAACGTGGAGGGTTTTGCCATGAAATGGGTCCCCAATGTTGACCATTTTAGTGGTAATATTCGTTGGTTGTTAAGGTCGCCGACTGAGGATGTGTATAATGAGCGACTTGAGTACTTGACGGAGAAGTGGAAGAAGCTACCCTGGCTGATGGAATACGTGAAGAGGGTATGGCTTAGGGACTACAAGGAGATGTTAGTTTGTGCATGGTGTGACACGGTACTCCATTTCGGCACAAGATCATCAAACAGGTAAATTCACAAGCGATCATCTAAAATCTAAATTGCTATATGCAAATAAGCTTAACTTGAGTTTTTAATTTCAGGGTCGAGGGTCAGCACTCTATGCTGAAGGACGGGATTGAATCGTCGGTTGGAGGCTTGGAGACCCTCATGCAAAAAATCGACAATATGTATGTTGATCAGATTCGGGAAGTCAGGGGTGATATGGAGCAGAGTGCTTTTAAGGCGCCCACAGAGATCGTAACCGGCCCGCCTGCGGTGAAGATATTTTTCAGGCACATTCTTTATAACGTGTCAGAAAAGTGCTTAAGAATTTTATACGCCCAAGTTGTTAGGGCCATACAAGGAAAAATTATCGATGAAGAATGTCGTGATGTGTTTTGGAGAGCCACCCTAGGCCTGCATTGCCCACACACGATCAAAGAATATGTAAAGACCGGTTTCCCGTTGAGGCCAAGTGAAATCCACAGTTATTGGAAGCAAATCAAGTGGGAAGGGGTTGGGCATGTTGATCCCGCACCGAATGATGGCGTATTGATCTCAGAAGAAGATATCGTCTTAGGTGCCATCTTTGGAGAGTGGAGCAACGAAGAATTGCACCCAGAGCTGAAGACTCACTTTGCACGCAAATACAGAGTTTTCCATGACTCTAGATCGTGTACCGCAGAAGAGCCCCCGGCCGCTTCGACCAAGAAGGGGAGACCTAAAAAGAAGAAGAACGATACAAAGAGGGACCCTAGTTGGTTTGAGCACATGGCGGAAGAAAAAAGGAAGAAGGACGAGGAAAAGAAGAAGAAGGCCGAGGATCGGAAAAATTCCTCAGTGGGATCTAAAGGACATCCTCCAAGCGGTTAGCATTTTCACATTCGATCATCATTAATCGTTATTTCTTTGTAATTTATTCTAACCCTTGAATTTGTAAAGGTAAGCGGCGCAGCGGAATCTCGCCTGGCAAGGAAAGCAATAGTGGGCCACCTAAGGCCAACACGGGCATTAATTACCTCGACTTCGATTGGGGCCGAGATAATATTGATTCGTTTATGTTAGCCTACATTAGAGGAGTAGAGAATGTAATGGGCGATGGTCACTGTGGGTACCGTTCGCTTGTTGTACTACAAGCGGATGTCGAAGACCAGTATATGTACGTCTGATTTGAGCTTTCGAAGGAGTTGCAACAACGTCGAGCGTTGTACACCCCGGCTTGTGTTGTAACCCCCATATCTGACCTCATCAGGTCTGTGAATTTTACTGGGGTGTGTACGAGGGATCACTGGATGGAAGTACCCATTGTTGGCTTGGCATTTGCCACACGATTCCAGGTGGCTCTTGTTGTGCTATCATATTCTGGACCTCACACATGCCTCCCAATGTGGGCTCCCCTAGGCGCACAACCTCCCACAAAAGTGCATGCAATAGCCCTTGTAGGCAACCATGACCATTTTGTACCGGTAAGCATTTCCACATTCGATCATCATTAACCTTTATTTCTTTGTGATGTATTCTAATCATCCTTATTTGTAAAGGTTTGGCTAGTTGATGACCTATGTCCGATTCCACCCCCGCCCGGAGTTTGGACCTGATGGAAAGATGCAAGCGTTGAAGGATGGGAGCAACCATTTCAGGCTAGGATGCAAGATTATGTTATCCAAAGAAGGATGAGTGGTAACGGTGACATATTTATTTAGACCTTGTACTTAGAGTTGACAAATGTTGGAACGGGATGGAGTTGGATAAATTAGTCAATGTAAATCCACTTCTTTTCCAAGTTGTATATGGACTCGATATTTTGAAGTTTTTTTCGTGAATGGAGTGACATGAGTCTATACACGACTCCATTGAAAAACAGGATCAGAACGCCTGCCCTTTTGGACAATTGACATATTGCCTCTTACAGGCCTTGTTTGGACATATGGTATACCCTAAACCCTAAACCCCAAGCCCTCATAAACCCTAAAATAAATCAAAGCCAGTTGGGCGCATCCGGGATGCGCCCAACATCTTACCGTTGTAACAAGGCTATATAAGGGGTTTATGCCACCCTAACCAATACAACAACAAGTAATGGCATCTTCATCCGAATCATCAACAAACCCAAATAGACACCATCAACAAATAAGTGCTCCACAATGCGAGTGTAATTTGAAAGCCATTGTCCGTACTTGGGATTTGCAGTGGAACTACAGAAGGAGGTATTGGGGATGCCCAAGACTGGGGTGTTTATACAAGAATTGGATTGATCCTGTGTACGAGGAGAGGGCACACGCGGTTATTCGACAACAATGACGGGAAAAACAAGATCTTGTTAAGGGGAATCAAGATGTTGTTAAGCAAAATCAAGATCTTATTAAGCAAAATCAAGATCTTGTTAAGCAAAAACAAGAACTTTTACAAGATATGGATAACATGCGTAGGTATAACCTCAACCTATATAATGATGTACATCGTATACTTCCTTGATGTCGTATCTTTTATGTAATATTGTTTACATACTCTCAACCTTTGTAGGGAGCAAGCAAATTTATCAAAGCAGAGATATGATATGATGCGAACTTTTACCAGAGACTATTCTAATTTCTTCAAACGATTGTAGGCGATGTCATTTAATTTGTCTTAGGGTTTGTAAGCGATGTCATTATTTCATGTATTGTGAGCTAAATCAAGATCGTTGTAGTCATCCAATGTAAAATTGCGAATGGATTGAAAAGTAAAAGTGTCAAAATGTGAATACATAATTCCATGTTACGAAATAAACCAAAACATACAACAATGTCAGTAGCTACATATTGTCATCGCTCAACGAAGCCGCGGCCCTGGAGGACTCTCCTCGCTCGTATATAGACGGGACCCGCCCCGCTCGGGATCGGTGCTCTGCGGCTGATGAAGACTCCGCACCACCACCCGACGACTGGGATGATATATTTTGGATATTTGTGACATTAGTGTTGTTGTTTTGCAGCGTTTAGCCATGGCGACAGCATTCGCTCGGGAGATCACCCAGAGTCGGGGCGACGATCCGGATTGTGGAGATACATACTCTGTAAGCATCCATAGCGGGAGGAGAAGCTCGAATACGAGGCTGTAGTCGTGACGAGGGGCTCACATACGGATGTGAGATCTGTAAAAACTAGTCCAAGTACTCCTCGTCCACGTCCCACGCCGGGACGGCCATCGGGCTCTCCAAGATGTATGGACACAGATGCTCGTCGAGGTGCTCCCAGCCGTCGCATGCACGAGGAAATGAAAGCTTATATGTATCTTTCCCCCTAAACCTGGCTGGCCGGTGAGCAGACGACGGCTCTATGACATCCAATGGCCTGCTCTATCGACGTCCAAACTGTCGCACCACCCGATCAGGCATGTACGGCTCCTCGACGTCCATGAACGCGATCGTCCCTCGGTAAGTGGACGCCCTATAAGCTCTGGCAAAATCTAGACTACCATACGGCATCCAACGTACCTGCAACGGAAAAATATGTACAATGAAATAGCAATTTAATCATAGATGACCAATAAGTAATGACAACATTAGGGTGCTTACGTCCTCGGGCCGATACTCGTCCAAAATACGCCGATAATGTCGACCGGTGTCGATAATGCGCAACGCGGAGCGTTGGATATAATACCGAGCAGCGCGTCGGTCAGTCGTCGCCCATTCCGGGGAGGGGGTTAGGATTCCCCGAAAAATATATAAAGTACATCCATATCCACATCTACATGGAAAATAAACAATATGTTTGGTTAATAATAATTTAAATAATGTAATAATTACTGCAACGAAATAAAAACAAAGTTCCTTTACTTGAAGCAGATAGGTGCACCCCACTATGCCTGCTACCTCTCCCCGTGAAGCCTCGCCCAGATGCCGATACAATAGTGCAAGCACTCCCGTCCCCCAAGCCGTGCCAACCACTCGGTCCCAATCCCAGAATAACGATAACATCTTCACCATCAGCTGGTTCGTGGACTTGTCCACGAAAATGCTGCAGGAGAGAATGTGCCATAGGAATCCAGCCGCTATCGAGTGGGCCTCGTCCTCATCCCATATCATGTGCAGCAGGTGCTCAGCAAAATCAAAGGCCGAAACTCGACCGCTACGGGCATCCCTACGCATCTCACCCCCAACACCGAACATGTAACCGAAAATCTCCGCCCCCAGCGCCTTGTCAATCTCCTTGGGGTCGGCGTCCATGGAAACTGTAGGATCGCGGCATGGAAACCCCTCTATCCTCAGTCCCAAGATCCTCTCAACATCGTGAAGCGTGATCGTAATCTCACCCCACGGAAAATGAAAGTTGCTCGTCTCAGGGTGCCACCTCTCGACGAACGCTGATATAAGCATGTGGTCGACCCTACCAAACTGAAAATCTCGGAGAGCGGCCAACCCGGACTGTTGCACCATCCAATACCAACTGCCCTCAACAACCTCGTCCAGAATATATAAACCCCACTCACTAAACTCGGTCGGGCGAGTATAAGCCCTCAAACATCGTACGACGGACGGTACAGGCGGAGGAGGAGCGTGCCAAATCCGATGTGCAACGTGAGTGGTGAAGCTCCGTAGCACATCAGGCAACTCAAGCCCGTACGGGGGGGCCTCTACGGCAAGTGGAGCATCCTGGGGTGCGGGAGGGGGGACGGGCTCCGACGGGGATGAGCCGTCCATGCTGAGGCCACACTCCTCTGTGTGGTCAAACGCTTGCTCCGTGTCTAGGACGGGACTCTGCAAAGCCGAAGGCGAACACACGTGAGGACGAGGATCCGCTATCGGATCGGACAACGTCCCAATAACGGGTTCTGCTATTGGAACGGTATCCGTGAGGACGAGTCCACTCTTGCGTTTGCGCCCAGGTTTTTTTTGGAGGTTTTGTTTCTTGCGACCAGAAGCAGTCACTGGTCGATATTCCACCATACGACCCCCCCGCATTCGTCGTCTGATTCTCGCGACTACATCCTGATTTTTTTCTACATAATGTCTAATTTAAACAAATATCTACTTTCTATAAAACTACAATACATTTTTAAATATTCTAATTATATATACTAACTTATAGATTACCAATTTATGTTATCCTACTATATTATATGCAATTCACTCATTCTAAATGTAATATAATTACACTAATTTGTTGAATATTTTTACACAATTTATTGAATATTTATTCTAATAATATAATTATATTAATTTCTTGAATATTTTTACAAAAATCTAAATATTTCTATAAATTAACTATATATATTAATAAACTTTTCTTAAACAATTCTAATAATTATATATATATTTTAAAACGATAAAATACGTACCTCATCTCGCTCGCGACGAATATATTTTCGTCTACGTCGGCTCGCCTCTCCAATCTGGGCCACCGCCTCGACACCAACGGCTGCGGCAACCTCAAGCGCATTTTCCCACCCCACAGAAATCCTCGCCGTCGTCGTCGTCGCTGCTTCGGCCGCCTCCGCCGCCGCCAGCACGATGTCTTCCTCCGCCAGCCGCGGCGTCCTCCGCATCAACCGCCGCCACCCATGCATCAAAATCCGCACTGAACTCTGTGGTCGACTCTGCCGCCTCTGTAGCCTCCGCCGCCGCCGCCGGAATCTCGACCCTTCGCCGCTTTGCATTGCCGTCGGCCTCTTCGTTGCTCGCCGCCGCCGCCGCGGTCGGAATCTCGGTCGAAGGCATCTCCGCCGCCGGGATCTGGAATTCTCCGCCGCTGCCGCCGCCGCCACTGCTACATGTCGCCGGAGAGGAAGAAGCCGGATCTGGAAACTCCATTAACGAGGTAGGAAGAAGGAAGAGGAAGAAGACGAGAGGAGAGGAAGAAGCCGCTGGCGAGATGAGAGGAAGCTCGTCGAGAGGAAGAAGATGAAGACGGCGCATACGGAATGCGCCCAAGTGTGATATATATTTAAATATATATGCAAATCTTAATTTCAATTTTTTTATTAATTTAAAAATAATATTAAACCCGGTTTAGATATTTTATTTTTTTTAATAAATTCGAACCCTGATCCGGTCAATCATAAACCCGGAAGTAAGCCGGGTCCAGATAATGGACGCATCCTGGATGCGCCCACGATTAAACTTTTTTCAAAAAAAAAAATTACCCACAGTTTGGGTGCATCCTGATCGCGCTCAAAAAGGGGTGCGTCGTAAAAAATTACGGATGCGAACATTCTACCCGTATTTTTTTCTAGTAAAAGGAAGGGTTAAAACTTAAACGTACACCAACACGGCTATGTTTGGATTACATAAAAAATACATTATCTTGTATTATAATATTTAAAATAACATTAAATATTAGGATTAGATGTCATTTCGGATATTATAATGCATTTTTTAATACGATTCAACTAGACCCTGAGTCATCAACATCAGGTACTAGTATATTTTAGATCCCTCGCAATTAGAGAATTGATAAGACGTTAATTACGTACGTACATTTGTTTGGTTATATAGTTAATCCGACCTACTTAATTAGTTTGGCAGTACATTTATACTCCGAATCAAGATAATTACTAGCTAGTCATTTTGATTATGTATAGACGACCATATTACTTTGTAGCTTGTCCACTGAACTAGGCAACTGTATCGTAATATCCAACACCTAAAATGTATATGTCCCTATCAAAAAAAAAAATGTATATGTCGAAATTGAGTGTCGGTCCAAAATCGATTCGAACTGCTCTAACTTAAAATATTAAAGTGAGAATCAGAAATTGGACTGAAAAAAACAAATTCAATACATTTCAAACTGATTCATGTTTTTTAAGAAAAAAATTAAAAGTAAACTCATAAAAATTTTAATATTTCAGAATATAATAATAATTTAATAATTAATAGACATTCATACGGCATATGCATGTATCAGGTTATATGTAGTGATATATTTATAGTTAAGATATAATTTTTTAAGTAGCAATATATGAATAAAGAGATACTTAATTAATAAATTAATTAAATGGCGATGAAAACGGAGCTCACGTACCAACCAGTCAACGGAGTTGGAAGTTGAGTTTGGAATGGTTGGGAGAGCGAGCACGTGAGCACGTGCTGGAATTAGCTCTCATCTAACTTTCCAAAATCCATAGATTTTGTTAGGGTTTCAGAATTCAGATCCAACATATTTGTGAATTGTGTACGTGATTGCCCTCGCAACTCGCCAAATCCCCAAATTCTATCTTCCAATTTTCTCAATTTACCTTTTTCTTAATTTTTTTAGACGGATCTTTATTTTAACCCCCTTAAATATAATATTTAGATTAATAAGTAAAACATTTCGTGATCACTTTTTATTATTATTATTTTTGAATAATACAGGTTTATCTTAATATTTTAGATTTGTATAAAATTAGTGAGAAAGAGAGAAAATTAAGGAAAAACTGAAGATTAAAGAAAAATCGATCATCTGGATTCGAATCGTTTTTATTGATATGTTTATTAGCACTACTTATGCTGAGTACGTTATGTTGGGCCCAGTCCAGCTCAAATGATTTGCTAGGGCATGTAGCAAATGAAGAAGGGGATGTGGTGTGGCATCTGCAACCACCACCGAGAGAAGAAGCATTTTGAGCTTCTTGAGTGTGCAGCCAGCGAAGAGGTGGAGAAAGAGAGAGAAAAAAAAGGAGCTTGGAGGAGAGAAAAAGAAAGGAAGAAGAAGAAGCAGGTTTGCACTTCTTTAGCCTTGGAGGTTGTTTCTGGAATCCGGATAGCTCGTTACCAACAAGGGTTTGGTAAGTTCATCTCTCTTTGGAATCTCTAATCACATGAACAAAATGTTTAGTTAGTTGGAGAGGAATCCTATCTAGATCAAGTTGTATTTAGAGAGGTGTTTGAGATCCTCATGTTTGTCTCCTGTGCGTGAGACTTGTACTGCTAAACACCTGTACTGATTTGTTGATTAGTGGATTGATTGGCTTGGTTGGCTGGTCGTGGGGTTTTTCCCCTCTCGTGATTGAGGGTTTTCCCACGTTAAATTCATGTGTTGATTATTGTGATTATTCTATTGCTTGAGTTTGTCTGTGATCTGGTTATCCTGAGATTCTGTGTTTGTCGCTGTTTCTGGGTGTCATTTGATTGTCAGTGGAATTGTCGTTACTCCTAGTTGGCATAGAATTTGCGCTTCCGGGCCCAACAAGTGGTATCAGAGCTTTTGGTTGTGTTGAGATTGTGGGCATTAAGAGCGGAGATGACAATGAAAGTTGAAGACTTTGCGGGTACAATGATCAAGTTGACGGCTTCAAATTATTCGATTTGGAAGTCGCGGATGAAAGATTTGTTGTACTGTAGGGACTTGTATGATCCGGTTGAGTTGTGATCAAAAGGGCCGACTGAGACATCTGAGAGTGACTGGAAGAAGCTGCACAGAAAGGCTATTGGAACCATCAGACAATGGGTGGATAACTGTGTTTATCACCATATTAGCAACGAGACGGATGCACAGGTGTTGTGGAAAAAATTGGAAGATATGTATGAGAGAAAGTCAGCCCAGAGTAAAGATTTTGTGATTAGAAAGCTGGTGAATCTCAAGTACAAAGACGGAAAGCCTATTGCAGAGCATCTGAGTGAGTTTCAGGAATTGGTAAATCAGTTGAACACCATGAAGTTGGTCATTGATGATGAGTTACAAGCTCTATTGCTCTTGAGTTCTTTGCCTGACAATTGGGAGACTCTGGTGATATCGATCAACAATTCTGCTCTGAGTGGTGTTGTGTCTTTATCTGCAGTGAAGGTGTAACACCCCCAAAACTTAACCCTTTTGGAAAGGCATTACCGCCAGTGACCCCAGTGTTCCTTACCGAGATCACCCAAGGATTTACCAAATAAATACAATTTATGAAATGCAATTGATACACAAAGATCAAGCATTAAATTCCAAAACATAACATTGTCAAGGAAATAAGAGTTACGGGATTACAACCCAATCCCGAATAGGTCAAAACATAGTTTAAACCAAACACAGCGGAAGACTAAGAAAGTACATTACAAACGGAGTTATTGTCCAAAGGATCATAACCTGATTAAAGAAATACTTAAAACATTCAAAAACCACCGCCGACTCCATAGTCCTTCTATTCTTCTGAGCTACTTCTTAACTGATGTGCCGAATCGAACGGATGACACTAGCCAACCATGCAAGGGAAAATATTGGTTGGTTAGTCTAAATGAATAGACTAGCAAGGGTATAAAGCAGACTGGTTCGAAGCAGTCATATTAGGTTAGACTCACCGCTTCTCGGATAATAACCGATAACGGTAGTCAACCATCATATTCCTACTGGAATAAACAAGAGGTATGCACAAGAGAAGATTCTGGAAGACTGAATCTTCACAGAAATTGACTCGATAGAAGACTCCAACGGAAATGAGTCTTTAAGGAAGAAAATGACAAATCTGGAATATTACAGAATCATTCAACAATGATTTAAAACTGACTGAGATGCTTCGATTCACGACCAACCTCATCGCCTACAGCGAATCCAGATTGGAAAGAGAACGTACTACATTCAAGTCAAGACGAGTTTTCCTAGCTGCACTGAACTTAGCTACACTACTCGCCCAAGGTGTATTAATTATGTGCGTCAAGGTAGCACTTATCTGATTTATGTTTCAAAAACACACATCACGTTATAGACTTTTACATGTGTACCCCACCAGTGGGACGACACATCTTAGTATACGTTTCGTCGAGAGTGACGTATACCGAAAGGTTTGTGACACCAGCTAAGTGTCCTGTCTCTACACACATGTGTAAGAGACCGATCATGATCTTAGAATGATATTGGATGGGGATGAGCCACCCCTCTACCAGATTATAAAGAAACGACTGGACAGAGTCCGAGTAACGTTCCTATCTAACAGTGCTAACTAAACAGTTACAGCACCACCACAGTTATAGGATAAATCCACATAAAGGCCCGAAAGGCGATCACAGATAATAGCGTTGTTCTAACAGATATACAACCTATTATATGATTTTCAAAATAGTTTATCAAAACCGTTTCCAGACAAACAGAATATTCATTCCAAATTAATTACTCAGATAAACTACTGATAGTTAATGTAAATATGGAACGAAAGAGCAAGAGCGAACCGCCACTTGCCTTACTCCGCAGAATAGTCTAAAGACGTCACTGGATTCCGGACTCGACACGGTATAGTTCTGACAGCACAATAACCTTCGAGTCGACCCATAAAAGGAACCCTAAGTTAGATCCGACATAAACAGTACGAATCTAAACACGGCGAAAGAACACGAAAGGAAAGACGCCACGACGACAACCGACCAAGCCAAAGCCACGAAGGCGTTCTGGGCACTGGCGGCGGTCGCTGTTCTTGGCGGCGGTCGCCGTATTCATCACGGCGGTCGCCGTGACGAACTCAGACGACACAGAACGAGAGAAAACTCACCCCAAAACACGAGTGGTTTGGCCTCCTTCGACTTGCTTTGGCTTCTAACCTCCAAGGCTAACCAAAAGCTTCACAAAGGCACTCTGGAAACACCACTACAACACCGATGAAAGCTTCGAAAATTCCGGCGAAAACACAACTCCGGCGAGAGGCGAATTTGGCAGCGATTCGGGGTTGTAGATGACCCAAAACTCATGCCCAAGCTCATCTATTTATAGGCAAACCCCAAGGAGTGATCTGCAAACCCTCAGACGCGGCAAACGACGCAACGGCGCGCCTCGAACGACACCGGCGACCAACGGGCAATGCCCACTGGACAATCACGGCGGTCGCCGTGATTTTGCCTGCGGCGGGCACGCGGCGGTCGCCGTAAATGCGGCGGTCGCCGTCGTTAGGCCTGTCGCGGCCAGCTAGAAGCTGACACGCTGACATCTCGGGCCCAACCACGGCGGTCGCCGTTTCCCCCTTTTCCCGCCCATTCGGCTTTGAACGAGCTTGACGATAAACCGGGATAAAAATTATCGTACGCGAACGACAATTAAACTCCAAGGCACCTTGTCTGTATATTATTTCACTGAGAAAAATATTACAGATACAGAGCACATTACAGAATGTCTCAAGCTACCTGAATTAAATCCGACGTACACAACGGGTACCCGGGAAAATTCCATAATTCCCAAAATAACCTTACAAAAATACGGGATATCACAGAAGGATAGTCTCTACAATGAGGAGACTAGGAGGAAGGATATGGGCACGGATACGTCACAGGCTTTGGTGACAGACTCGAGGAGTAGATCGAGAGGTAGATCGCAGACCAGGGGGAGCTATGCTTGTTATTTTTGTGGCAAGGAAGGCCATATCAAGAGGAACTGTAAACATTGGAAGGAGAAAAATCAGAAGGAAAATGATGAAAACACCACTGCAACTGTGCATGGTGATGAGGATGCATTGGTTGTTCTCTCTTGCGTTCAGGCTCAGAGTTGTGAGCCAGATACTTGTGTAGATTGGGTTGTTGACTATGGTTCGTCTTACCATTGTACATCAAGGAAGGAAGCATTCACTGTAATACCCCTCATTTTCATAAGGACAATTGGGTAATTTTCTCAACCTTCGTTCGGTAATTACTTTCGCTTTCGGAGAATTTAGGATTTTCCGTAACGTTTATAAGATCCGAAATAAATTCCTTTAGTGGTATAAAATACATTCGATGTATTTTCGGGACTTAGAATATTTGTTTGGATACAAACATATAATTTTCGGGGTTAAAACCATACCCATACATGTTCCCGGACAAAAGTGGGCGAAAGAGGCCAAATTTGGCCTTGACCGCGCCCGCGGTCAGGCACCGCACCCCACGGTGAGTAAGGCGGTCAGGTGGACTCGCCGCACCCCGCGGTGGCGGTCGTGTGCAGGACGTGCATCACCAGCATGAGTGCCGCGTGCCCTTCGTCGTGGCGGTCACTTGCTCCTTGGCCGGGATGATGCACCTGCTTGCTTGTGTGCTGCTTGCTGGGCTCTATTTAAGGAGGGGATCTGAGGAGAATTTGGAGCACATCAAATCTATCTCTCTCTCTCTCTCTTAAATCTCTTGTTCCATTGTCGCCGGAAAATTCAAGCTTTCGCCGGAGTTCTTCAAGGTCATCGCCGGAGCTTTCGTTGATGTTGGAGGTGCTCTCAAGGTGGTGCTAAGTGTCCAGAAGTTGGAGCCACCACGAATCAAGCCCCAACGCGTCGTCTTCCCCGGTCGTTTCGTAGGAATTCATAATCTGAGACCTGCCTTCGCTTCGGACCCGGAAACCCGTTGTCATTGAACTTTGTTAAGCTTCGTCGGATCTAAGGCAAGTGGCGGTTCGCTCTTGCTTAATCATTCCATGTTCTATTAATTATCAATTGCTTTTAATTGTTAATTAAATTGGAGTGAACTGTTGTTTTCATTTGGGAACAAATTTTATAAATATTATGATTTAAAAGGTGATATTATAATAGGTTGTATATATTGTTAGAACAACGCTATTATACTTGTTAATTACCGTGATGTATTGTTGTGGATTTAATGTTAACTTTAATGCTAGATTAGAACGAGTATTCGTAGGAACGCTAATTCCAGATAAGGGTTAGTCATTTCTTTATAACTTGGTACTCGTAGGAATAATTTCCTACTGCTCTTAAAGGAATAATTTCCTACTGCTCTTAAAGGAATAATTTCCTACTGCTCTTAAAAGTCGTGACCTATCGCTTCCTAGCCCTGGTAAGGTAGGAGGTTTTAAGCACCTTGCAAGTGCAATTTGGGTGGGCATAATTGTCATCCTGAGGTTTAAAGCTTCGTAGCTGCTCAAGATAATATTAAAAGCCTTAACATTAATTTAAGTTTTGGAATTAAATAAGATAAGTGCGGTGACGTACATAATTAATATCCCTTCAGACGAGTAGTACAGCTAGGCAGTAGTACAGCTAGGGAAACTCGTCTTGACTTTGATCAGAGTAAAGTTCTCTCTCCAATCTGAATTCGCATTATGCGGTGAGGTTGGTCGTGAACCGAAACATCAAGTCATTTTAAACTCTTGTGTGAAATTATAAATGTTCCCAAACAATTGTCATATCTTCCCTTAAGACTCAATTCCTTTGGAGTCTTCTCTTCAGTGCATATCTATATATTAATCATTCCGTGAAAGTTTCAGGTTATATATCGTTCCTTCGGTTATTATTCGAGGGGCAATGATAGTAAACGGTTACGGTCACTAGAACCATTCTGCTTGTACCCTTGCATAGTCTTTCATTAGACTAATCAACCGATTATTCCCTTGCATGGTTGGCTGGTGTCATCCGTCCTATACGGCACATCAGTGGTTGGTTCCCGAAGTTAAAGTAACCAGTTGAAGAAGAAGAGGCTTGCAGACGAAGATTTAAATGTCAGTGTTTTAAGTTGTTAAGTATTAATTTAAGATATCTTTATAACCTAGCCATGTTTTAGGTTGATTCTTAAAAGTCTTCCGCTGTGTAATTTATAAAGTCTTCCGATGTATTATCACTCTATTGTAAAATCGTCTCCTCGTTTGACGGGAGATCTTTTAATAAAAGGTTGAGTTTCATTTATACAATGTCTTCCGCTGTTTAATCTTTCATTTAATATGTTTACGTATTTAAGTTTAATTATTCCGACCAAAGCCTGGGGTGACTTTGGACGGTAAGTCTGAGATCACTGGCGTGTGGCACAACCGGTATAAATCGGGGGTGTTACAGTTATGGTATCAGAGCAACGGTTTTAAAATTCTTGGCCTATTGTTAGGTTTGAGAATTTTCGGAAAAAAATTAATTTCGAAACTATTTTTGACCTATGTTCTATTAAAAAGAACTTTGAAGATTTAACTATTGGATTTAAAAGTTTTCTTTACTCCTTGGAGTTTAAAAATATGATTTAGCTATTTGAACTTCAAAAGCTAATTATAATTGGTTTATAAAATATTGCGTTATAAGCGATTAAATTAAAGTTTATGATTGTAACTTTAAAGGTGCGGATTTTTTTTAGTAAAAGTTTTGTGATAATCGTATCACGAGTTTGTAAAACTAAACTATATAAATAATTATTTATATAGGGTTTAAAGGTATAAGGTATAGAGTTTAAAAGTATAAGGTTTATTAATAAGTGGTTTCAAACTTCTGCAAAATTCAAGTGTTACTTGTTCCTTAGATCCATTCTTAGGAATATTGTCTCTTCTTAGGGTCAATGTCATTTAAAGATTGACATTTCCCCTAGAATACTCATTCTTAAGTAAGCAGAAGAAGGTCGTTTCTGCAGTTAATAGAGAAGGGTTAGTCAGTTAATATAAAGATATTAGTTTAGACCCTTACAATCTGTATCATAACGTATTTGACTGAAGTGTCATGATCAAGTTGGAAAAGTTCTAAAGTAACGTTATGATTCACCAACAGATGGTGAACACAAGAAACACAGCCTGTGCTGGTGTAGAACCAAGTAATGACCCAAGGTTGAATCTGAGGAGCGTCGCTAATCAAGGGGAGGAGCGTGAGTCTGTCTCTCACAATAACCCTACAGGCGTTGGTCAAGCACATGTTAATCCTCCGGTGGTGTTGGATGACGTTATTAAAGAAGCCATTCGTGAGTTTGTTGTGCAGACGATTACCGACGTAATTCGGTCAAATGCACCGCAAGCACAAGGTGTTCCGATTCCTCAGGCCATTCCTGAAGTTGAGGAGCCAGTAGAGCACGTACCTCATGTCAATGTTGTCAGGGACAAAGGAACTTACGGTCAAGCTTTGAAAGCCGTGAGTTCAATGAGGCCTGACAACTACGACGGTACTGGAGAACCGGTCAGAGTGACGTATTGGTTCTCGCATATGGAACGGCTGTTCAGGAACGTGAATTGCACTGAGGCTGAGAAAGTGCACATCGCCTCCCTTCAACTCAAGGATGTAGCTAGTGAATGGTGGGAGAGAACTGGTCTAGCTGATCATCCTGAGCTGAATTGGAGCATGTTTAAAACAAAGATGACTGACCGTTTCTTTTCACGTGCTATGAGGGATGAGAAGCATAAGGAATTTTTGTACCTTAAGACTGATGGGTTAAAGGTGACTGAGCTTGCAGCTAAGTTCAATCACTTGTTACAATACGCTGGGCTAGAGGTGTCGAGCGAAGAATAAAAGATCTGGTACTTCCATGGATGGATGAATCCAAAAATCAAACCTCTAATGGTGCGTCACGGTTGTTCTACTTTAGAATAATATGTGGATGCGGCCTACAAGATAGAGGTCACACTGGAAGAATTCGCCCAAAAGCGGGAGAAGCAGGTTAAGGGAAATGGTGGGCAACAAGATCGCCAGGTTGGTTCATTCAAACGACCGGCATCGCCTACCAAGTTTGAGAAGTCTATTCGTGCTAAGACCGAGACGACTCAGTCTGACTCTGCCAAAGGCTCAGGTTGGAGTAGCGGAGTGATTAAGTGCCACAATTGTGGTGAAGTTGGGCATAAAAGTCTTAATTGCCAGAAGGATAAGTGAATATGTTATAATTATGGAAAGGAAGGCCACATGAAAACATACTGCAGAAAGAAGGGTCAAGGACCAATACAGTCTTATCAAGCCTCAGATGTTGGCAGTAGGCAGAACCCAAAGCCAGAGGTATCTGCTCCTGAGCAATCTATGGCTCGTAATAAAGGCAAAGCGCCTATGGGATCTTCAGGCCAGGGGCAACGACTCTTCATGATGAGTCAAGCCAACGGGTAGTAACCCTGATCGATTAAGTTGTACTTTTGTTAAGCCTTTCATTAAGATTAAGGAGTAACGACTTATGTCGATAATCTTCGTAGTTCATAGGCTGTCTGTTCGATTTTTGTCAGTTGCTTTAATGTAATGTTCGAATGATAAAGAAGTGTTTCCTTGTTTCGGAAAATTTCTGAATTCATTGTCATTACAAATCAATCATTCATACGAAACCCCGTGAGTGCCGGAACAGTATATGCCATGTGTGGATAAAGACTGTCGGACTCATAGAGGAAGGGTAACGTATGTAACCTAGATGTTCGTTCCCTACATGGTTAACCTCAGGGTCGACTCTATTGCTTAAATCTAAATCCATTCTTAAGATTCTTCTTCATACCTAGAGTATGTCATCTATAAGACTTATGGTGCAACTCCTTGGAGAAGATTAAGTTGTAAAGTTATTGTGTTAAGAGGAAGCCACTTAAAGGGAAAGATTACAGTCTAAGGATAGGATTTGTCGATAATCCCGATATATTAAAAGATTCAGTGAAGAGACTTTGTCTATGTACGCCTAAGAAGTATAGTGGTAAGCGTTATCTCATACGCTGAGTTCTTCCGAAATTTCTTAAGGTGTAAGACTAAATGTGTGGAGTTGATGCTCTAAGAGATTAAGAGTTATCTCTCATATGTGGGTTCGTGTTGTAAGCATTGATGTGAATGAATCATTTTCAAAATGATATCTTAAGGAATTAAGAGTAATATATCATGTGATCCGTTTCGAGGAATATAGAGTGTGATGATTATGTTTGGAGAAAATTAAGGAATCTTAAAGGTTTAAGTTATAAAGTGATTAAAGGAATAAGTTAAGTCATTACCGAAAGGATCCGAAGTTAGAATTTGGCATAAGGGTCAAACCCGATGATAATGAGTAATGGAATTGTGGGAGATATCTTTAAGAAAATTGAGGTCGTAAAATTCGAGGTTATTAAGGTTTGACATCTGGTTATAAGAAGTTAATGTGCGAACTTGGGATTGCTCATATAAAGAAATGGGAAATGTGTGTTCTCCTATTTAAAGGTACATTAATGTCGCTATGATGATCTTGGAGATCACTATTTTAAGGTAGCCATGATTATGTGGATATAGTAAGAGTTATTGCATGGTATGATGTATGAGAATAAGGTTGTGAGATGCTATCAGGATTAAGGAAACAGATTAACTTCTTTAGGAATAAATTCGATGATGAAGTGATTAAGGATGTCAAATCCAAGTATTAAGGTTGGTTGTAATCCAACTTCATAGGTTATTCGGCCAAGTTTCGGAGTCGAAACTTCTTTTAAGGGGGAGGTGATGTAATACCCCTCATTTTCATAAGGACAATTGGGTAATTTTTCCAACCTTCGTTCGGTAATTACTTTCGCTTTCGGAGAATTTAGGATTTTCCGTAACGTTTATAAGATCCGAAATAAATTCCTTTAGTGGTATAAAATACATTCGATGTATTTTAGGGAATTAGAATATTTGTTTGGATACAAACATATAATTTTTGGGGTTAAAACCATACACATACATGTTCCCGGACAAAAGTGGGTGAAAGAGGCCGAATTTGGCCTTGACCGCGCCCGCGGTCAGGCACCGCACCCCGCGGTGAGTAAGGCGGTCAGGTGGACTCGCCGCACCCGCAGTGAGGCCGCCGCACCCCGCGGCGGCGGTCGTGTGCAGGACGTGCCGGTGTGTCCTTCGTCGTGGCGGTCGCTTGCTCCTTGGCCGGGATGATGCACCTGCTTGCTTGTGTGCTGCTTGTTGGGCTCTATTTAAGGAGGGGATCTGAGGAGAATTTGGAGCACATCAAATCTCTCTCTCTCTCTCAAATCTCTTGTTCCATTGTCGCCGGAAAATTCAAGCTTTCGCCGGAGTTCTTCAAGGTCGTCGCCGGAGCTTTCGTTGATGTTGGAGGTGCTCTCAAGGTGGTGCTAAGTGTCCAGAAGTTGGAGCCACCACGAATCAAGCCCCAACGCGTCGTCTTCCCCGATCGTTTCATAGGAATTCATAATCTGAGATTTGCCTTCGCTTCGGACCCGGAAACCCGTTGTCATTGAACTTTGTTAAGCTTCGTCGGATCTAAGGCAAGTGGTGGTTCGCTCTTGCTTAATCATTCCATGTTCTATTAATTATCAATTGCTTTTAATTGTTAATTAAATTAGAGTGAACCGTTGTTTTCGTTTGGGAACATATTTTATAAATAATGTGATTTAAAAGGTGATGTTATAATAGGTTGTATATATTGTTAGAACAACGCTATTATACTTGTTAATTACCGTGATGTATTGTTGTGGATTTAATGTTAACTTTAATGCTAGATTAGAACGAGTATTCGTAGAAACGCTAATTCCAGATAAGGGTTAGTCGTTTCTTTATAACTTGGTACTCATAGGAATAATTTCCTACTGCTCTTAAAGGAATAATTTCCTACTGCTCTTAAAAGTCGTGACCTATCGCTTCCTAGCCCTGGTAAGGTAGGAGGTTTTAAGCACCTTGCAAGTGCAATTTGGGTGGGCATAATTGTCACCCTGAGGTTTAAAGCTTCGTAGCTGCTCAAGATAATATTAAAAGCCTTAACATTAATTTAAGTTTTGGAATTAAATAAGATAAGTACGGTGACGTACATAATTAATATCCCTTCAGACGAGTAGTGCAGCTAGGCAGTAGTGCAGCTAGGGAAACTCGTCTTGACTTTGATCAGAGTAAAGTTCTCTCTCCAATCTGAATTCGCATTGTGCGGTGAGGTTGGTCGTGAACCGAAACATCAAGTCATTTTAAACTCTTGTGTGAAATTATAAATGTTCCCAAACAATTGTCATATCTTCCCTTAAGACTCAATTCCTTTGGAGTCTTCTCTTCAGTGCATATCTAAATATTAATCATTCTGTGAAAGTTCCGGGTTATATATCGTTCCTTCGGTTATTATTCGAGGGGCAATGATAGTAAACGGTTACGATCACTAGAACCATTCTGTTTGTACCCTTGCATAGTCTTTCATTAGACTAACCAACCGATTATTCCCTTGCATGGTTGGCTGGTGTCATCCGTCCTATACGGCACATCAGTGGTTGGTTCCCGAAGTTAAAGTAACCAGTTGAAGAAGAAGAGGCTTGTAGACAAAAATTTATGTGTCAGTGTTTTAAGTTGTTAAATATTAATTTAAGATATCTTTATAACCTAGCCATGTTTTAGGTTGATTCTTAAAAGTCTTCCGCTGTGTAATTTATAAAGTCTTCCATTGTATTATCACTCTGTTGTAAAATCATTTCCTCGTTTGACGGGAGATCTTTTAATAAAAGGTTGAGTTTCATTTATACAACGTCTTCTGTTGTTTAATCTTTCATTTAATATATTTACATATTTAAGTTTAATTGTTCCGACCAAAGCCTGGGGTGACTTTGGACGGTAAGTCTGAGGTCACTGGTGTGTGGCACAACCGGTATAAATCGGGGGTGTTACATTCACTACGTGTGGAGTTTACTTCAGAGGATGGTGTTGATGAGATACCCATGCCAGAGGAGTGTTCGTCGGGTGCTGAGACTGATGAGGGATCTGAGCAGGGGGAGCCAACACATATTGAAGAAACTGCCAAGAGATCAAAGAGAGAGGAGTATGAGTCCACCGGATATCCTACCTCAGTGTACGAGAGAGTTACGGAGGAGGGAGAGCTAGAGGGTGGTAGTGATGATGATATTTGGCGAGCATCGGTTTCGCGCCACGATGGCGAGACGGGACTCGGATGCAGGTGAGGCCAGGATAACGACGTCTTTCCCTTGGGCTGGAGGGGGAGGTTGAATGGGCCCAGTCCAGCCCAAATGATTTGCTAGGGCATGTAGCAAATGAAGAAGGGGATGTGGTGTGGCATCTGCAGCCACCACCGAGAGAAGAAGCATTTTGAGCTTCTTGAGTGTGCAGCCAGCGAAGAGGAGGAGAAAGAGAGGGAAAAAAAAGGGAGCTTGGAGGAGAGGAAAAAAAAGGAAGAAGAAGAAGCAGGTTTGCACTTCTTTAGCCTTGGAGGTCCTTACCGGAATTCGGATAGCTCGTTACCAACAAGGGTTTGGTAAGTTCATCTCTCTTTGGAATCTCTAATCACATGAACAAGATGTTTAGTTAGTTGGAGAAGAATCCTATCTAGATCAAGTTGTATTTAGAGAGGTGTTTGAGAGCTCCATGTTTGTTTCTTGTGCGTGAGACTTGTACTGCTAAACACCTATACTGATTTGTTGATTAGTGGATTGATTGGCTTGGTTGGCCGGTCGTGAGTTTTTTCCCCTCTCGTGATTGAGAGTTTTCCCACGTTAAATTCATGTGTTGATTATTGTGATTATTCTGTTGCTTGAGTTTGTCTATGATCTGGTTATCCTGAGATTCTGTGTTTGTCACTATTTCTGGATGTCATTTGATTGTCAGCGGAATTGTCGTTACTCCTAGTTTGCATAGAATTTGCGCTTTCGGGCCCAACACGTTAGAATGTTATGTTTTTCTTTGAAAAAGTTGATTCTACTTCAGTTAATCTCAGTATCAGTTTAATTTAAAAAAGATGCAAGTTAAATGCCATGCATCATGCATTGACAAAAATTGAAATAGATTAAATAGTTCACAAATTAAACCGAATAAAAAAGTACTGTATGAGGTTGATATTTCCAGCTATTTAAGAATTATTGGAAGGTACGGTGCATGGTAGCAGACAATTAAAATATGACGTACCTTCAATAATTACGACATCTAAATTATTATCCTCCAGAGACCAGACCTCCACTAATATTCGAATTTGTTTGCATGTATGTTTCTAAAATTCTTGGAATATGACATCTATATTTTTTATTTTTTAATTAATATGGGTGGTAATTTTTTATGTTTTACATGAACATGCACGGTAGTACATTTTGAGCACTTAATTTAATTTCCATAGGAAATAAGTTTGATTTGTCTCTTACTTTATACTCCGTACTACTCTTACAAGATTTCTTTCTGGGCGATCTTTGTTCTGTTACTATAAATGCAACACCATGAGACATTTGTATCGGTTAATGAAGCTTAATTGTTAGATCGACACAGTCATTAAGTTTATAACATCTAACGGGCTCAGCCCGGTTTTAAACCAAAAATAAATAAATTATAACATCTAATTAAACAATGTAAGTAGATCGATTGTGTTACTTAAAGTGTTCTAAAAATTTATGTTTAGACGCCTAGGCGCTGCCTGATAGTAGAGAATATACCTGATCAAACACGGGTCCGGGCCGGACCCATTTTCGCAGCCCGTTTAAGTGAGTCGGGTCTGGGCCCAGCCTGTTATTCGAGCCAAAATTCTTAATCGGACCCGCCCGTGGTCGGCCCGGTTGATCATTCTAAAGTATATTTTTTATTCTTTTATATTTTTTATTCTCCAAACTAATTATTTAATACTATTAATAAGAAAAAGATAAGTAATTTTAGGATTAGATTTTTTTTTTTATATTAATTAAAAATAATATACGGGTCGGGCCGAGCGGTCCGTACGGGCCTAGACCTGTAACCGGGCCCGACCCGCTTACCCGTTCGAGCTAGAATCATTGTCCATGCCCGTATTATTTGCCGACGCGGGCGGGCGGGCCGAGCCAACCCGTATTTGCTCAAGTCTAGTAAATAAAGAAATTAGGACAAGTTTAATTTGATAGTAGAGAGAGTAATTGAGTTGAGCTTTGTTGAATAAGACTCAGTAATAAAATATTAAATATCATTTCAATATAGTCTATAAATATTATATGGATTTGGGAAAAAGTTAACCAAAGATAACACATTAATTTTTAAAATTGTCTAGACCTCCCGCTTAGCCGTACGCGTAGGTGCTAGGCCTCCCATAAACGCCAAACTTTCGCCTCGCGTCTTTTAGAACCATGTTTAAACATGTGTAATTGAAATATACTAGATTAATGTACAAATTAAATTTTAAGTAAAAATTCTTTGATTTACATTTAAAAAACATTCTGCAGTCCTTTCAAAAAAAACATTCTACAGTAGTGGCTTCCATTTACCTACAGTTTACTTTGACCCAAAAAAATTACCTAGAGTTTATGTATTTACTTTCTGGATCCATCTCATTAATGTGATATATTATATATATGACATATGTTCGATCGAGATAATAAGGTTAATTAATTAGTGGTATTATTTTGTGGAAATTAAATACAAGTTGTGAATTTTAATTAAAACCATCACTTAAGAATCAATATTTCAATGCTTATATGACTCATTTAGGTGTACATATATTTATATCGATCACTTTTCTATATGATCTCAACATTGTCAATTTGTCAATAATTTATCAATCTTCATATAAATTATAGAACAAAAAAAACACCACCACCGGAAACAGTGCAACTTTTTTCATTAATTATACAAAATCATCCATCATACATATTTTTTTTTTATTTCACCACCATCACTATGTTGCCAATTAACAATTCACTATATGCAGAGGCGGATCCAGGGGTCTTGGGGGTCCGATGACCCCCTTTCACATGGATCAAGTCATATATTAAAATAAATTAAATTAAAAATATATATTAATGTCTTTTACATGTTAATAAAAATAGTTATTAGCCCAATTGGTTGTGGAACATGAGGTTAATCCAAAGGTTTGGGGTTCAAGTCCCCATCTCCCATCTCTTGTATTGTTTTCTTTTTAGATAAATAATAATTTATGTCCTTTATTTTTCTTTTATACAAATATTTGTATTTTCTATTTTTATCCATCATGATTATGAAATAAGTTAAAATTTTTGTAAGCTAATTGAATTAATCTTATTTAAAATTTTCACAATATATTTGATACTAATATATTTTAGGTAGTTTTCCTTACTATTTGTCCAAAAATATTTTCAAAATTGTAAATTAGTTAAAAATATTTTTCAAAACATAATGATTCACCTAGTATATAAGATTTGTACAATTTTTTTTACAAATAGTAATATGATTAATGCTAAATAATATTATATAATTTTTCATAGACGATTTTATGACCTCCCTTCGAAGAAATCCTGTATCCGCCACTGACTATATGCATTCATTCTAACGTTGTTTAAACATACTCCGTATGCTAAAGTACCTAACATTTGAAATAGCTTTCATTTGTACATTTCGATTTTTCTTGATCACTGAAATGTACATTGGTGTTTCTCTTTTTGAAATGTTTAAATAAAGGCAAAAAATGTAATATCTTATACTAATAATGTGAATACCGGTGATTAAATGTAATTTAATTATGACTTTCAGATAAATAAATTTTAATAAAAAACACTCTGTATATATATAAGTGATATTAATCGTGGGTAATTGTTACGTCATATATATTAAAAGTTAAAACCCGTCTCTCATTCCTATCTTCTTCTGTTTTGGTGTAATACATGGTCTAGGCAGCTATATTGTGCTCGTGCATTACATGTTGATATATAAGATGTTGTCCAAATTTTATAAATTATAAAGTTAATTAATTGTTGGAATGTAATTATTATCGAAAATGAGTGGATATTAATGTTTAATATATAAAGTTGTTGGATTATTTTTATATTATTAATTACTTTTTGGATGAAAGCCTATTAATATAAGAGTATGTTTATCGGGGTCCCGTAAGTGGGTCTTTTAGATTTTATGTATTAAAATATTTAAATTGGGCTAAAAGATCCATGAAGGGTCCCGAATTGGAAAAAAAAAACGGGACCGTCCCTTGCTAAATTTCCTGGCATAAGAGTGTCATGTGACAATCAACGGACGGCCAAAATTTATTCATGACCGTTCGTTATTTTTTTTTAAATCATATATTTAAAAATTGGCTGCTTAAAAAAAATACCATAATTCTAATTACATTTTTCTCTATCCATAGACATCCATTGTGTATATATTTCGTAGATTTTTTTTTGTATTATAGGTATCATTAAGTGAAAATAAATCATTTTATTTTAGTATTGGTGTTTTAAAATAAAATAAATACCAATTTAATTCCTTATATGAAAAATACATTGTAAATAAATTTTAGAAATTTTATGTATTCTTTTATAAATTTTAATATAATTAAGTCCAAATAAATCATATTATTATTATTTAGAATACTTTTAAATTATAAATATATACTAACTAAAATCATTGATACTAATTTTTATAGTGGGAGAGTAAAGGGTAGGTACGGTTGTAGACTAAATAAAGGTAAGTAATATTATGGTGTACTAACTACTTTTTTTAATAATTTAACAAAATAGAAAAAAAAGTAAATGATTTTTTATTTGCCTATAAATAAGATATAGTTGTAATTGCACAACTCACACAATCCTCTATTCTCATTCTATCATTTTATTTATTTATTTAATATATAATAAGGGATATAATTATAATTTAATATAATAAATGGTATATTGATAATTTAATATAAACAAAAAAATATAATTATAATTTAAACTAAATATAAAAACTCCTTTTAAAAACCCTCAATAAAAGCCCCAATATATTATGGGTCTTTTAGCAAATAATTTCCCCCAAAATCCCTAAAAGACCCTCTCTAAAAGACTCTATTAAATATGTGTTGGGATCACATGTGAATCTCACATTGGAATTGTGGAGGTTCCAAGCCTAGCATATAAGTACATGGGTTACTCATCTTATTACCAATTGGTTTTAGGATGGAACCCCATTGAGGTTATGTGTTGGGCTTGGTGGTTGTGGCCCAACAAGCGTTCTTCCCCCAACAAGTGGTATCAGAGCCGATGGTTCGGCATGGGCCGATTGCACCAAGTAGAAACAGACATCACGGTGCTCTCCAACGGGTTAGCCTTTGACCCGTTGCGTGGTGGTCTCAGTTCCAAGAATGAGCACGCAGTGTAGACGTGCAAGTCAAATGATGACTCTTGATGGTTTAGGTGCGTGGTAGTCCGATTTGTGATGGATTCACAAGTGAGGGAGACATTATTGGGGTCATATGTGAATCCCACATTGAAATTATGGAGATTCCAAGCCTAGCATATAAATACATGAATTACTCTTCTTATTACCAATTAATTTTAGGATGAAATCTCATTGAATTTATGTGTTAATAGTTGTGGTCAAACAAGCGTTCTTCTCCCAACAATATGTCCTAATATATCGGATTTATCTATACTTATACACTGTGTTTACACACAACCCTAATCAATCGACAGACGAACTTTCACATATTTTAAATATGCGTATTGAATATAATGCTTTGATAATGTATTCCAACTTATTTACAAATGTGCGTTCATACTATCAATTTATCGAGCCAATTTTCCCAACTTGAGCTGGAGATTTTCGGGTTAGGGTTAGTGATCATTCAACTTGAAATTAAGTACCATAATAATAATGAAACTTGTACTATTATCTCATTTGATTTTATACAACGAATTATTATTTTTGTTCAAAAACAACAACTTACCCAAAATTTTCAAATTAAAACAACAATTTCATCTTTATACCCAATTTCACTTCCCATCGTTGGCCTCGGACCCAACAATCTTACTATTTTTCAATCCCCAATTGTTTCCAATTATACGAATAAACTTATTTTATTTTCCCCCCAACTTAAATCGGTTTGTTGAAATCCATAAATGCAAATTCAATTCAACTTCCCCTGTATTCGCTACAAAAGTAAAGGGGAAAACATGAAATGAGGGTTTCCATTTTGGGTACAACGGAGCTTCCATTGCAAACCACAACTCTTTCATCCTAGTTGCTACAACACACAATCTTCATTCTCTTGTTGCCCGCTTTCTGGATAAATCTTACTAAAAGGTAATTTTTTCAGTGTTGTATGCAAAAAACTCCAGCTGCTGTAATTCTGTCATTTCTTAATTTATTGTTTTGCCTCTCTTCTCCAGCTTGTAATTCTGCTAGAAATGGCAGTTAATGTTTTTGTTTCAATTTTCAGCGTAAGAATTATTTAGGCTATTGTTTCTGGGGCTCATGGATTTTGAGCAGAAAACTTATTTTTGAGAAGAATTTTACATTTTTTTTCACAGTGCAGGTGGTGGTGAATCTTGTGAACTGTGGCTGATTGAAATGTTTACTGATTGATTTTCTGCATAGGGCTTAGACTGGTAGTTATGAATTGTCAAATACTGGTGGT
Source organism: Rheum nobile (assembly GCA_027886185.1). Lineage (NCBI taxonomy): Eukaryota > Viridiplantae > Streptophyta > Magnoliopsida > Caryophyllales > Polygonaceae > Rheum > Rheum nobile. The sequence continues at coordinate 4,468,756 of WOAB01000695.1, read as the reverse complement.
TAGTATTTCATGACTTTCTTTTGCTCTTTTTGTGACTTTTTTCTCTGCTATGAATTGCTTGGATAACATCATCTGGGTAAAACTCTGTTCCTCTTTTTGGGTTTCTTAGGGTTTTGCTTGATCTGTTCTGTGATTTGTTTAATTCTTCCATTTGTTGAGAGTTTCTGTTGCTTGGTGTTTGCATTGACCTAATTTCTGTTCCTCAAGGTGTGGAGAATATGCTGAATTTGATGAAATTCTTCTTCAAATTGAAGCTCAAAATCTCTCACTCCCTTAATTCTGTATGTGGCATATGAATTAGAGATTTTTTCTGCTATTTTGTGTTGTTAAATCTTCTTGGTAGCTACAATATTCTTTTTCCAGTCATAAGAGTTCAGAGAATGGGAAATCCCAAATTTTGGGGATTTTTTTCTTCACTTCTAAGATCTTGTGTGTTTAATTAGAGTAATTTGGCTAATATAATCAAATTTATGAGATGAATTTGTTTTTCCACTCCTAGGTGAGAACTGATCTCCATTGGTAAAGGAAAATTTTCTGTCTCCGGTTTCGGTAAATGGTAGATCTTTGTGGTCACTAGTCATGTTGCTATAACTTCATAATCACAATCAAAATAGTACCATATTTGTGATCCTTCTGCAATAAGTAGAGTTTGAATGTTAGCTTCCGAATTCGGCTTTTTTGTTGTTGGTGTACTTCCAATATAGATTACTCTTATATAAATTGATTTGTGTTGTTTGTGGATGCCTTCAGATTCCTATCTCATCAGGTTTTGATGGGTTAGCGTCTTTGCAATATTATAATTCATCTTTCTTTTTGTTTTGGTCTTGCACTATTTCGGTTCTTCATATCATCATTGTTATGATGCTCACCAAATTTGCAGGTCTCTCAGAGCTTGTTTTTGAGAAACATAAGACTGTAATCAGCATTGACAAACTTCCAATCATTACCATGTTGCAAGATTCTTGCTTTTGTACTCGGGCAAGTTACATAACGACCCGAGCATAGAATTTTCACAGACAAAGTTCTGATTCCAGTCTGTAGGATTCTGTAAACTTGGTATCATACTGTGCAATTTTTCGAGATATGGAGGTTAAGGAGGTAGAGAGAGTAGTGATCACAAAACCAGTCGCTTCAAAGCCCAGTTGTTCGAGCTTCAAATCTTTCTCGGAGATGCTAGCTGGCGCTATTAACGCTTCCCCGTCTCCTGGTAATTCACGTTCTGAAACCGCAGTAGCTGCCATTAGACCAAAGACCGTAAGGGCTAAGCCGACTGTCAATAGAGCTTCTACTGCAATGCCTTCTTCTCAGGTCATTTCTCACTTTCTTAGCTCAAAAACTAACTTAATAGGCCATTTTGAAGTTTGATTTGCAGAATTTGGTTAGCTATTTGTTAAAGAGTGACATACTTAGATGATCTATTATCGAAATGACCATATAAATTTGCCTATTAAGTTACTTATCTCTAGAGAAATTCTACCTTCTTATCTCTCATATGTCGTGATTTTAAGTTGGCTAAGCCGACTGTCAATAGAGCTTCTACTGCAGTGCCTTCTTCTCAGGTTATTTCTCACTTTCTTAGCTCAAAAACTAACTTCATAGGCCATTTTGAAGTTTGATTTGCAGAATTTGGTTAGCTATTTGTTAAAGAGTGACACACTAAGTTGATCTATTATCAAAATGACCCTATAAATTTGCATATTAAGTTACTTATATGTAGAGAAATTCTACCTTCTTATCTCTCATATGTCATGATTTTAAGTTGGCTAAGCCGACTGTCAATAGAGTTTCTATTGCAACTGCCTTCTTCTCAGGTTATTTCTCACTTTCTTAGCTCAAAGACTAACTTAATAGGCCAATTTGAAGTTTGATTTGCAGAATTTGGTTAGCTATTTGCTAAAGAGTGACACACCAAGTTGATCTATTATCAAAATGACCCTATAAATTTGGCTATTAAGTTACTTATCTGTAGAGAAATCCTACCTTCTTATCTCTCATATGTCATGATTTTACGTTTTTTAGGAAGAAGCATCAGCGTCGGCTCCTCTTTCTTCGGCTGATAAGGTCTCAAAGCTACCAGAAGGCAAGTCCTCGGTGCTGTACAAACCGTTAGCAAAAGTTGTCTCAAAGGCAACTGTATCTCTCTTGGCGAGTATGGTCAGTGCCTATGGGGCAGAAAACAGCCTTGTTTGTTTTATTTTACGCTTCTTATCAAACGTTTAACGTATCCGGAACATTTTCTTCTTTGAGCAGGGAAATCCGAACATCACTCATCAGCAAGCACTAGCTCAAGTTGAGGCTCGTGCGCAACATTTGAATCAGAGTAAGCTTATCTCAAATCAACCTCTTAGTACTGCACCCCTGCAAGCTGAAAAGGCTCAACAAGCCGAGCCTCCCAAGAGGGCTTCAGAGGCGGTGGAAGAAGAACCGAAGCCTTTTATAGCTGCAGCGAATGTGGACAGACCCTCGTATGATGGGTATAACTGGAGAAAATACGGGCAGAAGCAAGTCAAAGGAAGCGAGTACCCAAGAAGCTATTACAAGTGTACGCATCCGAATTGTCCGGTGAAGAAGAAAGTGGAGAGAACGTTCGATGGGCAGATAGCGGAAATTGTGTACAAAGGAGAGCATAGCCACCCAAAGCCGCAACCTCCCAAGAGAAGCTCGTCTGCTGCTCAAGGTGCAAATGATCCTAAGTGGAGTAACAACGTTAGTGAACGACGTGTGGAAGGGAATTTGGAGAATTGTTATCCTACCAAACAACAACTTTTATTACCTTATGATCCTCACGCTCCTGGATCACACCGCGTTGGTGGTGGGACTCCAGATAAGTCGTGTGGTCGTAGTGCAGATTGTGAAGAAGGAAGCAGGGGATTTGAAGCCGATGACGGAGTGCCTAGGAACAAGAGAAGGTAAAGGGAAAGCTTTATTAGATTCTTGTACACTTAGGGTCTGTTTGGATTCACTGATATAATGCAAGTTGATGCATTTTCATGAGAATCCAAACGAACCCTTAATTAATGCTTTGAATGTCATTATCTCACCTTTACATGTTGGATTATCTTGTAACTTAGAGATGAGTGGCTTGTTCAATGTGTACATGTCTGGTCTTGTTGTTTCATCAGGAAGAGTGGGAATACGAACAATGAAGTAATGCAAGAGCCTCGAGTTTCAGTGCAGAGTGGCACGGGAACTGAGATCGTAGGGGACGGCTTTCGCTGGAGAAAATATGGCCAGAAAGTCGTCAAGGGAAATCCTTATCCTAGGTTGGTGCTCACTCAACTATGTAACTTTGCCCTTTAACATTTACTATGTTGCTTGCAATTGTTCAATTAGAAGAATATTTGCACACAAAAAAAACAACTTTTGTGTGACTATTACAACAATCAACCCAGTACAATCCCGCACAAGCAGGGTCCCAGGGGGTCGAAATAGGAGAACATCTCGACCCCTCAGACCCTGCTTGTGCGCTCTTACACATTTTCTTTTGCAGGAGTTACTACAAATGCACAAGCCTCAAGTGCAACGTGCGCAAGTACGTAGAAAGAGCATCAGACGAACCGAGCGCCTTCCTCACGACGTACGAAGGAAAACACAACCACGACATGCCAACGAAGATCGCCAGCTCAGCGGCGTCTCAACCAGATTCACAGGCCCCTGCCAACAGGAAGTCGTAGTCGATCGCCAGCTCAGCGGCACCACTCTTCATGCCCTCAAAACCGAAGGTAACAAGGAACAGTTATTGGCTCCATAGTAAGGAGTATCCTCCTTGAAGAACCATTTTTAGTTTTCTGTGTATTCATCACTTGTTCAATTCACATGATATCTAGGTTGATTTTTAGCAGCTCTTAAATACATTGCAATATGAAGCATCATAAAATGGTTAATTGGTTATGAGTACATAACACTTTCTATAATCCAGATCTCTATAGCTAATAAATTCTCATGCATTGATTAATTCTACTCCCCTGCTTATAATTTGTAACAAGACTCAGCACTATAGGAGTAGGCTTTTTTGCTAAAATGACTGCCACAGTAATTATATATAATTGGCGGTTTTGAAATTGCTTTTTATTGTGTTTTCCAATCAAATTATTTTTTTCCCCATAACTTTTGTTCTGAACATATCTAATTCTAACCGAGCTAGATAGTAAAAATGATATAAGTAAAAGAGGAAATTTGTAGTGGGTGTTCGGCCTTAAATAAAAGCCCATTAAACAGATTGGGCCTAGGGCCCAGATGTGAAGAACATGCTCACTGCCAAGTAAAATGTGCAACGCGAGTTGAGCAGATAATCTTCATTATTATAGAGAAAAGTGAGTTTGTGGACATAAATGTAAATCTTCTCATGATAAATGGAATGCAATACAAGCTATTGGTATATTTGTACGAACGTATATGCGTAAATAAGTCTAGTACATAAGTCTGATGAAATTTCATTTTAAAATCAATTAGCAATAAGTGAAGTAATCCATACCACACATCACAGATTAAGCTCAGATAAATTAGAAAACGAATTCAAACTCGAAATCTGCTTTGATACCATGATAAAGTTCGATAGGCCGAGACGTACATAAAACTCAAGACATGAGACTAATTGACAATATAATTAGTTATTCAATAACCCTATATACTAGTCTTGTTTAATTTTTTAATGTGAAATAACTTTATTCTCTAATGTTATTTAACGTCAATGGTCAAAGTAATCAACTTTTGCTAAACCTTTTTAATTTAACTATACGAGTTTAATCCCCTCTCCTGTCCTATATATGAGGAAATTTGAAATATTCATGGTCTTGAATTGCTCACCCTTCCTATAACATAGCGTGGAATATGTATTAGTATTAGTCAACAAAAGTTCTTATTTTTTAAATAGTCCAACTCTCTTCCTAACTTGATTTCCCTCCATTCGAGTGGAATTTTCAACATAGTACAATAAGACCACCACTCCAAGGCTTCCAACGACACCTCCGACGACTACTAGGAACTCCGGCGACGACTTGAAAATACGGCGACACAAATCAAACGAGAGAGATGGAAGTAACTTGAGGATGAAGGAGAAGGCTGCCCATGACCTCCTTTTATAGCCATGAAAGAGCAGGAGTTCACCCCCCGGCAAACCAATCGATCCAGCTCTCCCGGCGTTAGGAGCACGAGGAGCAAGCCGAACGTCGATCTTCTAGAAGCCGGTGAAGAAGACGAACAGAGAAAACCGCGGTCGCGATTTCAGAGCCGCGATCGCGGTTTGGCCCTGGGCGAAACCGCGTCCGCGGATTCAAACCGCGGTCGCGGAACTGCCACGCTCGCGTCCCTAGGTCTTTGGTCGCGAGTCTTGTTCGGGGACATGCTAAATTATGTTTTTAGCATTCCATAATTAATTTAAGACCCCGTATTTTCAATAAACGTATATTAACATGTTAAAATGATCTTATAGGAATTACAGAAATTGCCCAATACATTTTTCTTACAAAACGACAATTTGGGACTTTTAGAGGTTATTACACCGACTCTTTTCCTAACTTGATTTCCCTCCATTCTAGTGGAATTTTCAACATAGTACAATAAATCCGAAGGTGAACTCATTTTCCATGAAGAAGCCAATTCGAGAAGATAAAAATATAATATTGTAACCCTTTTGATTTTTCTACTTTACTATAAACATATAAATTATATCCTCGCGCACGAAATTTCCAAGAAAACTCCCCCAATGTAAAAATAAAATTAACAAAGTCTAATCATGCACACAAGATACCTTTTTACAATTTCATTCTATTTAAAAATCATTTATCTTTTCCGCTCCTTAATTACTTTCGTATAAGCGCATATATTATCTACACCCTTAAAATCAACAAGAAATTAATCCCACTAATCACAATAGAAACAGAAAGTAAATCAGAACCGCCGATAAGCCCCACCAACGAACGGCAAGATCCACGGCACCAGAAGAAGTCTCCTCCGACGCCAAGAGCGTGCTAAACTTGAAATTCGGGTTTGACCCGTAAAGCGCCTGGACCCCTTCCACGTCATCAACCCGGAGCTCCACTTTCTTCGTCCTCGGGCTCAAACTCGGGTACATAACCGCATCCTTCACGGCCGAGTGGGCCAGCCCCAGCACGTGACCGATCTCGTGCGTCGCAACGGACTCCAAATCAACCGCCACCTTCGACTTCTCCTTTCCGAAGTCCACCGCCCACGTCTCCGCCGCGTCGAGGTGGAGCTGCCCACTCTCCGGCGAGAACGCGTGCGCTAAAATCCCCAAAACCCCGTCGAAATCCTCCCCGTCGCCGTGGTCGCCTCTGTAGAACCCGATCCTCACGTCCGCCTTCGAGTAATCCTCCGTCTCCCTGAAGCTCACCGGAATCACCGCCGACCACCGCGAAAACGCCCTCCGGAACGCCGACCTGACCTCGTCGGAGCTGACGTAATCGATCATGTGCGAATTTGAGAAAGCGTAGATTAGCGAAATCGGCGCAGACTTCGACCACCGCGGTTTCCCGTAGAAGTAGGCGAATCTCCTCGTCGCGTGAAACGACATCGTTTTCCGCCCTCCGTGATGATGATTATCGCTGAGGCCGCACCTCGGAGCCATGATTTGTCCTAGGGTTTCGGAATCGAGCTTTCCGGTAACCGGAAGTCCGAGATTCTTCTGGTATGAATAGACGGCCGATTCCAGCAATTCATCGAAGGAGTCAGGATTTCCCGTCGAATTCGAAACCTGATCGTCGGACAAGTATCCGAATCGGAGAAAGTACTTCCTCAGCTGCGAGATTCCGGCGACGGAGCTTCCTTTCTCGAGGTCGATGAAATTCGAGAAATTCCGCCACGGATTAACCTCGGAGGCGTTGAGCCAAACTTTTGGTTCCTCCATGGCGGCGGAGATTTGCAGGTTTCTTGCAGCGGAAGCTGGAGGTTGAAGGAGAGAGAGGAAGAGGAAGAACAACAAAAGGGACATGATTGTTAGTTAAGTTAGTTACGCTGAGTTTTAAATAGTGATGGAGAGAGATTCTTGAGCCTGGAAAAAAACTCTTAATTCCTCTTTTAATTGTTGTTGCAGCAGCTTTAATTTGTGTTGTGGGGGTTTATAAAGGGAGATTAAAAAGGAAGTTTATTTGCAAGAAACAGTTGAGATGGGTAAACAAGAAATTGCAGGGGGAAGATTATTGTGAAGGGTGATCCAAGTGGGTGGGCAAACAACTGAAGTCTTTGTCAATCTTTGTTTCTTGTTTGATCAGCTTTCTTTCTTTCTTTCTTTTGTTGTTTGTATAAAGAGATTGGTGTTTTGGAGGACTTATCTTTTGATGGGACTGTTAATGACGGCTTTTTGATGCTTAAGAAGTGGAGAAGAAGATGGTTTCTGTTTTGTGATTGGTTTTAATTTGGTTTGATGATGAGGTTTAATTAATCGGTTAATGGAGTCCGTTCTTGTTGGTTGACCCAATTCAAGCCACCATTTGACAAATTCTAATGTCAATAACTTTTTCTGTGGAGGGTTTTGTGGGGTTGTTGGAGGGTTTTATTGCCGTATTTGAACTAAAAAGGTAAAAATAAATTTTTAAAAACATTCGACAATTCTTGTAAAGAAGGGATTATATAAGCAGTTGGTTACTTTAATGTAAACTTGATAGATTAATGCTCTTTCTAAGCTTTTGAATTTGGTTTTGGTTATGGTATGTTTTATTATTATTATCAGGAGTTAAGGTATGGGTTGATAAGTTTGTTAATGGGATTATATAAGCAGAATTTTCTCATTATTTTCACCCATTAGCGTTTGTTGACAGATTTATGCGTGTATGTGATTAACAAATTGGGCTTTGGGCACAGTCCAGCCCATTGGTCTTAATTATTGGGCCTTCACCACAAGCCCATTGTGAGGACCAAGCCCAAATAAGAGAGGGCTATTTCTCCGGGCTAGATGGATACTCAGTTCACCGACCCGGAAAAATGGGAGAATCCGAATTTATTTATTTTTTTATAAAAGGGATATTTTGCGTGCTAGCCACGAGATTAAATTCCGTGCACCCTCTATATGCACCCTTATGTGTATCATATGACCTAAATTTGTTTATTTTATAACCTAAATCCTAAAATATAAATCCTAAAACTTAAACTATAAACTCTAAATCTTAATTATTAATCTTAATTTAAAATATAAAATATAAAATAAATAAATAAAACTTAAAGAGTGTATGAAAGGGTACACAATTAGGGTGCAAGAAATTTGATGTGCCTAACCACTAGATATTGCGAATTTCTTGTGGTGTTTAAAGTCTTTAAAAAGTCCGCTTGATATTCATGATGTTTTACAAATTTCGTCCGATATCCTAAAGCATTATAAAAAACAAAAAAAATCATTACAAATTATCAATATATTAAAAATAATGTAATAATATTATATTATTTTTGTGACATTTAAAAAAACACCTCAACTTTATTTTTTTATAAGACCATCAATTTTATACTTTTTGTAGGAAAATTTTAAAAATCTACTCTTAAATACACATTTTTCATTACATCAATTTTTTTTAAATAATTAATTCTTTTTTATTATCTTTCAAAACAATATTTGAAATTTGAGATTTTTATAAAAGTTACTCTATAAAGAGAACAAAAATTTCATAAAAGTAGTTTTTTTTATAAAAAAGTTGTTTAAAAATATATAATGTTTTAAGATTTTTAAAAGTAATAATAATTATTGTGTCATAAAATGTGTAAATAAGATAAGTTTTTTTTCTTCTTAAAAATTATAAAATTTGTGGTTTTATAAAAGATAAAAATTAGGTGTGTAATTAAATATTACAAAGATACGATGATTTTATTAAATTAAATTTAAAATGTGAATAATTTGTAAATTTTTTTATTAATGTTTGAGAATGTCGGGCGAAATTTGTAAACCCCCAAGTAACATGGGGACTTTTTAATGACTGTAGACACGCATCATGCAAAATTTGCAATACTTGTGAAATTTTCCTAATGTAATGTGCCACTCCTTTTTTCACATCCATAATTCCACTCCCTAACTTCCCCAAAAAATAATAATTAAACAATCTATCTTTCAACGGTCATAGGGTTTTACGCTAAAATTTTGTTTCTGAATCAATCTAGTGAAAATTTGACCGATATAGGATTTGCTTGGTATCCTAATTATAAATGTCTTTTCATTAAAATAATATATATTTTTTTTTTCACGTTTTCTTATGTTACTTAATTTTTAAAATATAAAAGTTATTGTTTAATAAAAAGTACTTTATATATAAAATGGTCAATATGAATATATTACTAATGTATTTTGGAAAAAAATGACTCTAAATAATACTAACTATTACTTTTGAGTTTTGAACCAAAAATAATACAGACTTTAAAAACTGTCAAAACGTACCCAAACTATGTTAATATTAACCAAAAATGTTAAAAACTGTCAAAACGTATCCAAACTATGTTAATATTAACCAAAAATGGTATGTGCATATTTTTTGGATAAAATTTCCGATGGGAATGCTGAGGTGAAGCCGGAAAAGTGATATGTTAATTTTTTTTACACCTCATTTGTATAATAAAAAAAGAATGAAAATAATACAAAATTAAACAAACAAACATCAGGTGGCATAGATCACAAAGTTTGCTTGAAGAGGAAGGTCAAAGAGGGACATCAAACGATGATGTAGAGTGAATTCGAGGTTGAAAATTCACTTTTCTGGCTCCACCTCAGCATATCTGCCGAAAAATTAACCGGAAAAAACCCTCATACCATTTATGGTTAATATTAACATAGTTTGGGTACGTTTTGACAATTTTTAAAATTCGTATTATTTTTTGTTCAAAGGTGATAGTTGGTATTATTTAGAGTCATTTTTTCATGTATTTTTTGTAAGTAAAGCATCCTTACTGTATATAATATCTATAAATATATAAAATAGACTAAGGATGTAATTAATGCCTAATAAATATGAGAAATTATCTCTTATTTTTTTGTTAACCTTTCACTATAATCTATATCTTCTAATATAGCTCAATGGTTAAAAACACTCTCATAATACAAAAGGTCTAGGGTTCAATCCCCCTTCTTAACAACTTAGTTTTATTATTTTATCATTTTTTTTATATTAATTAGTTATTCAAATCTTTATATTTATCGATTTATCTATCTATCTTCTATATATAAAATAGAGCTTTTGTCCAATTAATGACTCATTAATTTAGCCTCTAAATAAATCATTTTTCAATTACAATTCATTTGTTAAATCTTTCAAATTTGAATGTACATGTTCAATAAAAAACTTAGCATTATAAAAGTTATTGTCCAATTAAAAAATCATTATTTAGTCTTCAAATTAAACAATTTCTCAATTACAATCCATTTGTTAAATCTTTCAAATTCTAATATACATGATAAATCTATATCTATCTATAAACATATAAAGAAGACTTTTTGAAAAATCAATGCTCATTTTTTTAGGCCGAAAAACCGCCCACTCCTTTTTTTTTTACCTCGCACTCTATTTGGGCGGCACCTAGTGTAGCCCAGAAAACCCGATTTTCTTGGGCTGTACTAGGTGTCGCCCAAGATGGGTTCAAATTTATTTTTTATTAAAATTATGATTTAAATTGATTTTTTTAAACCGGTTCACTGAACCGGTTTGTTGTGGGAAAAAGGGTTTATGGGCGGCACATAGTGCAGCCTAGGGAGTGTACGACTGGAATTTAACGGTCAATTTGGGCTGCACATAGTGCCGCCCAGAATTATTTTGTTTCAGTCTTAACGGTCATGTGGCCGACTATATATATGGGAGATGTAATAGTATATCACCATTGAAATACAACGGGAAAAAAACTTCAAACCCATTGTAATTTTCCGACTATATATATGTCGTCGTCAAGCGATCCTTGTTGGAGGGGGTTGTCGGAGTCGTCTTCGAGCGCGCCCACGTCTCTAGATGATGAAGATGATTTTCAGTCGCCGATTTCTCCTCAGTACTTCAAGATACGTAATATTTTTAATTTTTATTGTATAAAATGATTAGATAGTAATTGTACTTAGTCTTTGAAATGTAGACTGTTTAGAAATAATGCATAATTTTTGTATATTAATTTGTATAAATTTAATTATTAATTAGTTTCTAATGTACTAATTTTTGTATATAAATAGGGTGATTCTAATGATGATGATTTTTTAGCAATTGACTTCTCATCCCATTTTACTACTAATGAGATATTTCCGAGTATGGAGGGATTGAGGCAGTGGGTGCAAAAGGTCGGTTTTAGTCTTTCTATGGTGATCACTACTAAATCATCAAAGTCTAAAAAGATTATATTTCATTGTGATAGATCCGGGTTACCTAGGTCCGGCAAGAAAAAAAAGTTAGTCGATGGTAAAAAGGTCAGTCCGATACGAGTGAATAAAGCTGGGTCAAAGAAGAAGGGTTGTCCCTTTTTGTTGCATGGTATTTTTAGGGAAGGAAATGCTATTAGAGATCCTGGGTGGACCATATCAGTTGTTAGAGGATGTCATAACCATATGCTTTCAACCACCTTGATTGGCCATGCATTTGCTTCCCGACTTACGATGGAGCAGCGTAGAAAAGTGATGATTGATACTGCGGCGGGTGCAAGACCCAATGTTATTTCTACACAGATTAGGAATGAATATACGAGTTCAACGGTATCGAGGAGGCAAGTGTACACTATTAGGGCTAAGGAGATGTTGAAATACCTGGGCAATCTGAATGTGACACAATGGTCATTGGGGTTTTTGAAGGACAAAGGCTATTTGTTGGACACTGCTACTAAAACGAGGGAAGATGGGAAGGAGGTATTGGCGTGCTTGTTTATTTCTCATCCAGACGCTCGACATTTGTTGTGCATGTTCCCTAATGTCGTCATCATGGATTCGATGTATAAAACCAACAGGTAAACCTTACTCGTTTTAGTATTATGAGTAGATAATGATATTTTTGGCGGGTTTAAAGTATTTTTTGTGTTGCATTTATAGGTACGGTATGCCACTGTTCCAGATTGTTGGGTTTACTTGCACCAACTTCACATATTGCATTGCTCTTGTGTTCATGGAAAGGGAGACGGCAAGCCACTATGCATGGGCATTGACACGATTGAAGTGGTTGTACGGGGGGAAAAGTCCTGTATGCATCATGTCTGATCGAGAGCTAGGACTAATCAAGGCTGCCAAAATGGTGTTTCCGAAGGTTCGGCATCATTTGTGTCAGGTCCATGTAGACCGTAATGTGAAGGCATATGCTAAGTTGATGAAGATTGACAAGAAGAAATTCTCGAGAAGTGTTCGTCGGGTGATGAGGTCTCACACAAAGGAGGAGTATAGAGAGCGACTTGCTCACTTTAAGGAGATATGGAATGAAGGCCTTGTGAAATATGTCGAGGAAACTTGGTTTAAAGATCATACGAAAAAGCTAGTTGTGGCATGGTGTGATGATGTTCTCCATTTTGCCACAAGAACATCAAACATGTAACTTTCATACAAACATTTGCAAACAAATTGGGTTTTAAAATTCATTTAGTAAATTGTAAACGATTATATTATTTTCAGGGTTGAGGGTCAGCACTCTATGTTTAAGGACATGATTGAGACATCCGTTGGAGGGTTCGACACAATTGTGCAACACATCGACAACATGTTTGTTGATCAGCATCGGAAGATCCGATTTGAGATGACCAAGAACTGCACTGCCTTTCCCATGGAGATAGTAAATGGCCTTGAGTGGGTTAAGGTCTTCTTCAAGCGCATCCTTGAAAAGTGCTCTGAGAAATGCTTGAGAATGTTGTATGCCCAAGATGTGTTAGCAAATGAGGGGAAAATTGGGGACAAATGTGATGATTTTTGGTGGAAGTCCACACTAGGACTGCCTTGCCCACACACAATTAAGGTCTATGTGGAGACGGGTTACCCGTTAGTGCCTGAAGAAGTTGATATTTTCTGGAAGTAGATCAGATGGGAAGGGGTGGATGCTAAGGATCTTTATGTCGATGATGGTGTTGCAATCACAACGGATAATGTCACGGTGCAGGACTTCGTTGAAGAGTTCTTATGTGGGAAAGTTGATGGATTTCTGTTGAAGAAGATGGCGGATAAGTGGCGTGAGTCAACTGACCCTACATTGTGCCAGATTCAAGACCCGCCACATGGTGAGACCAAGAAGGGGAGGCCTAGGATGAATGCGAGAAAGACCGGCACCAAGAGGAATATGGGTTGGGACGAGCATGTGGATGCAAAAAGTAAGAAGATGAAGGAGAAGCAGAATATGAAGAATATGGATGAGGAGCTGGGAGTGGAAGAGGAGGATGCGCCTGCAGAGAAAGAGACGACCAATGTGAAATCGTCCGTGGGATCAAGAGCGTATGTGGGATCGAAAGGATGTCCTTCTAGCGGACGACCTCGCAGTGGAGTTTCAACAGCAAAGGGGAGTGCCACTAAACCTGGAAAGTCAAAATCTGCTTCTAAATCGGGTTCAAGCAAGTCGTTAAAGTATCTCGGCTTCAACCGGGGGCACGAGAATATTGATCATTTCATGCTCGCATACATTTCTAGGGTACAAAGTGTCAAAGGCGATGGTCATTGTGGGTTTCGTTCCCTTTCCGTTTTGCTAGGTCGCCGAGAAGAGGAGTACGTTGATGTCCGGTTAGAGCTTTCGAAGCATGTCCAGACACATCCAGCCAACTACGTAGCGATGCTTGGGGAGGAAGAGTTGACGGTGGAAGCATTTGTTAGGAGATTGAATTATATTGCGTCACCGTGCACAACAAACTTCTGGTGTATAATGCCTATTACTGGTTTGGTGTTTGCCACGGAACACCAAGTGGCAGTTGTTTTCTTATCATGGGTTGGACCGCACACATGTCTTCCATTGTGGGGGCCCCCCGGGTGCTGAGCCTCCGACAAAGGTTTATGCGATAGGACATGTAGACAGGAGAGACCATTACGTACTGGTACGTGGAGCGCTGCTCTCTGGTATTTACTTATTCTTTCATAAATTGTTATATAATTTTATCGTTTATGTTTACAGATTTGACTTGTTAATGATCGTTGTCCAATTCCACCGCCTCCGAGGCAGTGGCTCATTTACAAGGATCCAAGTGTTGATGGATGGGATAGTCATGAGCGCTTTAAGGATAGGTTCAAGAGTTATGTAGATGAGCGAGCGGAACAAGGGCGACCTAACATACTTACCTAGGTTTTTTGGATTGTAATTGACTTTATATATGTTATTGTAATTCATTTTGTGGGAAAGTTTGATTGAGATTGACCGTATATTGTTTTTATAATCATTTGTTTTTATTCGAATTGGTGTTGATTCGGGAAAATGCAATACGAGACGATAATATTACCTGGAAATCATTAACAAATACACACACGTAAACATTAAAGCGTACACTAGTTGAACATGAATCATAAAAAGCTATCTAATCCTCATCAGGATCGGTCTCCCCGCCATCATCAGAGCTACCGTTGTCCACCTCAGATTCCGGATCTTCTAAAAGACCTGGTATATGACGCTTCGGGTGTGCAGACTCTGTGTAAATGGTGACTGGAACACCGGGTCTGTAAAGATCTATAATTTTAGCTATGTGTTCCTCGTCTACCACCCCACAGAGTCGTGGAGGATCCATACCCGGTGGAAAGTAAAAAATCCGACCAGGGCGAACCCTGGTTGGATTGTAAAATAACGCCATGAACAAGTAACCCAATGATAACCCCCCCTCTCCAGGCGAGACATCCCTCATCCGCAAAGTGCGGACCTCACCGCCTTCGTATCCATGGAAAAACATGTCCATCCCACTTCGTTGGCGTATCATTCGATTGTGTAGGTGATTCGCCCATTTTCGTAAATTTTGAGAACCAAAGGCGCCATTACCCAAAATAGAACACACGAAAAGTTTGTGAGAAGTTATGGAGTGGGAATTGTGTGGATTGTAGAGGTTTTCATTTCGTATTTATAAGGGTTTATGGCAGCCAAAATATGACAAAGGTGGGCGGCACCTATTGCAACCCAGGTGGGTTTACTTGGGCGGCACCTATTGCCGTCCAAGTAAACCCTCCTAGGCTGCAATAGGTGCCGCCCACGAGGGTACTTGTAAGATTTGTGGGATTTCTATACCCTTTGGGCGGCACTACGTGCCGTCCACATTGCTTTTTCACTATATAAGAAGAATTGGGGTTGTTTGTTCACTACAACAAGTCCAACACAAGCGGCGCTTGAAGAAACATTTTTTGGTAAGCATATTCTTCCAGTTTCTATCGATTTATTAACCCTAAGTTTTTATATTAATGGATTCATGATATTTGTAGGAAACAAAGCACTACAACAAATAATAATGGCATCTTCATCTGAATCATCAACAAACCCAGATAGGCTATACGAGTGTAATTTGAAAGCCGTTGTCCGCACTTGTGATTTGCAGTGGAACTACGGAAGGAGGTATTTGGGATGCCCAAAACTGGGGTGTATTTTCAGGGAGTGGATTGATCACATGTACGAGGACAAGGCACACGGTTATTCGACAACAATGGCAGGAAAAACAAGATCTTGTTAAGGAGAATCAAGATCTTGTAAAGAAAAATCAAGAGGACGCACTACAGCCAGAGGCTCTATGATATCGATGGACATGCTCTGTCGATAACCGAACTGTCGGATAAGCCTATCCGGCATGTACGCCTCCTCTACACCGAGAAACCGAATAGTCCCTCGATATGTGGAGGCCCTGTGAGCACCTCGAAAATCAAGACTCTCATATGGCATCCACCGTATCTGTAATTAACCCCAAAAGACAAAACATATATTAACTCATTAAGCCTATCTTTAAGTATATTAAAATGGAATAAGAATACGTACATCCTGTTGGGCCTCGATTTTCAGCCTATTAGATCGGCCCAATCGCTTGAATCAGAGATGCCTTCTAGAAGAACCGGTCAACAATAACTTCCACAAATCTAGGTCCGGTCAGTTAAAGCCACCAGAGATCTCGGTCCGGTCAGTTCAGCCTATCAGAGATATCGGGGCGACCAGTGGTTAAAGCGACGACCTTCACGGATTTCGGAGCAACCAGTACACATCTAAACGTCTCCCACAGATCTCGGACAATCTCAACCGACCTACAACAACTTCCA
The DNA here is from genome assembly GCA_027886185.1 of Rheum nobile. Taxonomy (NCBI): domain Eukaryota; kingdom Viridiplantae; phylum Streptophyta; class Magnoliopsida; order Caryophyllales; family Polygonaceae; genus Rheum; species Rheum nobile. Next base: position 4,452,627 of record WOAB01000695.1, on the reverse strand, counting down.
TGAATCTCGGCGGATCTGCCAACCGATTGAAGACTAGAAGTAGTATAAATTGTAGAGAAAACTCTCTTGTAAGGGCCCGGATCAATTCTGTAACGACACACAACCACACATGCTCATTATTACTCAATTTAAGCAGCTTTCTATCATTGTTCTACTGTTGTTCTACTCGCATACGAGATCATTCTTGTACTCAGTCTGTTACTCCAACATTAAAGCGACCGACGGCTTAATTTCTGTATTTGATTCGCCTCTCATTCAAGGGAGATAAGTTTATATTATATTCATTTACTCTCATTCTCTTGATTGATTAGTTGATTTGGATTATTTAGATATAATTTGTCTAACAAATTGTCTAGTTGCCCTCCTTAAGGCGATTTGGATTCGTTAGGTCTTTTCGCCCCAAAACAATTTGGCGCCCACCGTGGGGCATCTAGCCAATCAACGATCCGATCGACGATCCAATCTACATTCAATCATGGCCGGTGCTGGAATCCCCATGATCGTCGCTGAAGAACAGGTTCAAGCCAACCTCCCGATCGTAGGTCAAACCGAAGATCTCGCCAACCAACCAATCCTGAACGTCCAGATCCAAAAGCTTGCAAAAGCAATGAGCTTCCTCCAAGAGGAACTGGCTCAGCAACGCCTAAGAACCGAAACCCTAAGCATCCAATATGGAGTTGAAATTACAAGACTAATTCGTGAAAATGAATTTTTGAAATCGCAGGTGAATTCAGCTGCATCGGTCCCAGGCGGATCAAGACGAATAGTCAACACCGAAGGACTACAAACACGTTTCAACATGAATGGGGCAATCCCGACGCCCATGGATCTGGTCACTCAGAGCATCGTTCAACCCATTGGTATGTTTCAAACTCCTCAAGTTAATACTTTCATGACTAACGCTTCAATTCCCATGACCGAGCCCACAAAAGCTCGAGTAGTCCCTCCACAGGTCACCCCGCCGATGGACCTACAAGTCCTCATACAACAAGCTATCAACAAACATATGAAAGTCTTAGCCGATCGCATCGCTCGGATTCCAGGAGTCCCGCAGCCGATCGAAAAGGAAGCAATGGACGGATACCAAGACTCGCCGTTCGTAGAATCAATCGCGCACGTCGAGATCCCGAAGAAGTTCCATGTCCCCAACATGCCCAACTACGATGGGACCGGGGACCCCGACGATCATATCTCTATTTACAAACAAAAACTATTGACTATCTCTATTCCAAGAGGGAATCGTGAAGCGGTCATGTGCAAAATCTTTGGCACGACCCTCACGGGACCCGCACTAACTTGGTTCATGCATCTGTCGCAGGGTTCGGTCGCTTCGTTTGCCGATCTGGTCAATTTATTCAAAATCCAGTTCGCCAGCAGTCGAAGACTGGAAAAACAATCAAGCGACCTATACAAGATCGTGCAAGGGTACGATGAGCCCTTAAGGGATTATCTTAACATGTATAACAAAGAGAAGGTCGCGATCCCACATTGCGATGTCCCAACGTCTATTGAAGCCTTCCGTCGAGGCTTGGTCAGGGGCAACGAACTTTATCGCGACCTGACCAAATATCCCTGCCGAAGCTTCGAAGATGTCCAAGCCAAGGCGATGGCACATGTCAGATTGGAAGAAGACGAAGAGTCCATAACAGATGACCAACCAAACTGGGGCACGACCCATTGGGAGTCGTCTTACTTTTGAACACTTATACTTTGTACTTCATTTAGATTCAGTCAATTATACTTATCCAACTGTTTAATAAATTCAAGCATCGGAGGACCATTGGGCTCATACCTAACGATCACCCTTCGATCTTTTCTATACTTGTCAAGTGTCTTAAACAGGAACATAACGAGAGGCCTCCAAGACGAAACTCAACGTTCAAACGGATATCCTTATCACATACAAAACAGCGCTTACAATACACATTACACGATCGATCGGTACACGGGGAGTAGGGGACACGGCATACTACAAACTACTTACAAAGACTTGTCCTACCCAGGGCGTTCGTCTTTTCATACATACAACTCCTCCCCCGACACACAAAGCATGCTATATTACAGGTCTACACGACCGACTACAGGTCTACACGACCAACGACAGGTCTACACGACCAACGTCACACGACTTGACCAGGAAGCGACTGACGAGTCCACCTGCAAAACAAAACGAACAACAAACAAGGAGAGGTCTCTTGACCCTTCGTCGTCACAAGAGACGCCCTCAGTCGTCTTCACACGGTCATTGGCTGTATTAAGCTGATTCTCAGCTTGAGCAACATATACGTTGGCCCTGTCTCCAGAACACCTGCAACGAAGTCGAAGTTATAAAATCAAACCGTCTCATCACTTGACGCTCCGACCCAGTTTAATTTTGGGGCAATTGTTGGGCCTCGATTTTCAGCCTATTAGATCGGCCCAATCGCTTGAATCAGAGATGCCTTCTAGAAGAACCGGTCAACAACAACCTCCACAAATCTAGGTCCGGTCAGTTAAAGCCACCAGAGATCTCGGTCCGGTCAGTTCAGCCTATCAGAGATATCGGGGCGACCAGTGGTTAAAGCGACGACCTATGCGGATTTCGGAGCAACCAGTACACATCTGAACGTCTCCCGCAGATCTCGGACAATCTCAACCGACCTACAACAACTTTCATGAATCTCGGCGGATCTGCCAACCGATTGAAGACTAGAAGTAGTATAAATTGTAGAGAAAACTCTCTTGTAAGGGCCCGGATCAATTCTGTAACGACACACAACCACACATGCTCATTATTACTCAATTTAAGCAATTTTCTATCATTGTTCTACTGTTGTTCTACTCGCATACGAGATCATTCTTGTACTCAGTCTGTTACTCCAACATTAAAGCGACCGACGGCTTAATTTCTGTATTTGATTCGCCTCTCATTCAAGGGAGATAAGTTTATATTATATTCATTTACTCTCATTCTCTTGATTGATTAGTTGATTTGGATTATTTAGATATAATTTGTCTAACAAATTGTCTAATTGCCCTCCTTAAGGCGATTTGGATTCGTTAGGTCTTTTCGCCCCAAAACACATCCTCTGGCCTATACTCGTCCAGTATTCGTCTATAGTGTAACTGGTTGCGACTTAAACAGACATGGGTCCGGCCAATGCAGTATCGTGCAGCGCATCGAATGTCGTCGTCCGCACCTTCCTTGAGGTTAGGGTTGCCCGGGAAGTATACAAAGTACGTCTAAATCCAAACCTGCGTACGGAGGAAGAAAGCCATTAGTTATAAACAATTAAACACGGTATATTCATGATTTAAATTACAATCTAACTATAATAAAAGTCTACCTCTAAGATACGTGCGCAACCGGCGAACTGTGCAGCTCCGCGTCGAGAAGCCTCTTCGAGGTTTCTAAAAAGGAGAGCCAGAACCCCGATGACCCAAGCAGTATGAACGACACGCTCTCAGTCCACAAAAGAGGTAGCAATGTAGTCTTCAATTCATTCGTTGACTTGTCAACGAAGATACTAGCCGACATGGTGTGCCATAAGAAACCGACTGCTATATCCTCTGGGTAGGCACCCTTCTCAATCATCCCAACACATGCCTCGCTAACTGGAATTGCTTGACCCAACCCTTCCTAAGGTCACAGACCATGTCAGCATCATCCTCATCTAAGCTGTACTCTGAATCTATCCCAAATAGATACTCGAACAAGGCCTCACACTCCGCCAGCTCGCTATCATGACTGGTCCATGGTGACGCCACCTCAAATCCCTCCATCGGCAGCCCTAGAATCATCATAACGTCATGTAGCGTAGGACCTATCTCGCCCCAGGGAAAGTGGAAGGTGTTCGTCTCTGGATGCCATCGCTCAACGAACGCTAAAATGAGGGTGTGATCAGCCATACCGAACTGAAAATCAAGTAAACCGGTCAACCCCGTCTGCTGAGAAATCCAAAACCAGGAACCCTCCTCAGGGACCCCTCTGGGAATACAATCCCTCCAAAACGCAAACTGTGTAGGCCGTGTCTGAACCCTCAAAGTCCTAACAACGTCCTTTGGAGGGTCCAATGACGTCTTCCTCCATATCAGCTCCGTAATGTGCGTATCAAAGTTCCTCAACACAGAAGGAAACTACTGAGTTGGCTCAGGCGGAGGCGGGGCCTGCTGAGGTGGCTCAGTCGGAGGTGGGGCTTGTTGAGCTGGCTCAGGCGGAGGTGGGGCCTGCTGAGCTGGAAATTGCGGAGGTGGGTCCTGTTGAGGTGGAGTCTGCTGAGGTGGCTCAGGCGGAGGTGGCTGCTGCTGAGGTGGCTCCTCCTGAGGTGGATCTGACGGAGTGGTTGGTGCTGAGGTGAGTCCTCCTGAGGTGGTTGCTGCTCTGCTGGGTCGGTACTAAACTCCGGATCCTCAGGGATAGTAGAAGGGCCGATAGTAAAGTCCTCCATAACCACGTCCTCATCTGAACGGACGGGACCAACATCGTCCTCACTAAGCACCTCCGTGTCCTGCGATACACCCACAACCCTCCTTTTGCGAGCAGATGCAGTAGTAGGACGACTGTATCGATCCGACTGTTTGATTTTACCCAATACATCCTATTTTGCCATAAGAAATATAACTATTTTCATTTTATCCAATACAACCTAGTTATATATACCTTAACAATTGTTAAAGAAAATTATTTTCTTATAAAATCAATATATTAAATTTTTTATTTTTTATTACGATAATATATTTAATATTATTTAACAGTAAAATTTAGCCTATTACCTATATTGTCTTTTTTAATTATGATTAAATACAATAAACACTAAGTTTACAAATCTACAATTACAGTAACAATTTAATTAAATAAATTAGATTTAACAAATTAAAATTACAAACACCATACCTCTACGGTTGGCCTCCGTTCATATTTGCGCTTTTGACGAACGAGAATTTCCGCCAAATCATCCATCGCCTGCATAGCAACCGCTACTGACACGTCGAAGGCATTGTCCGCCTCGATATCCACCTCCTCGGTCCTAGCCGGCAATCTCTCATCCTCGCCCAAAACCACCGCGCCGGAAACCTCCATGCTCGCCGACAAGCTGGGCGGCACCTCGTGCAGCCCAAAAATCCCCTCATCCCCGGTCCTGGGCGGCACCTCGTGCAACCCAGAAATCCCCTCCTCCCTGGTCCTGGGCGGCTCCTCGTGCAGCCCAGCTCCCTCCGCCTCGTCGCCTCCCCTGCCGCCGTCGACTCCTCCATCGCGACCGCCACCGCCAACGAAACAAAGATTCATCGCCGTCGATTCCGTCGTCAAGTCCAGTGGATCGCCGCTGAGATCTCCCACCGTCGCCATCTGGTTTTCCTCCTTGTCAACCGCCACCCATATATCTTCCATGGAAAATTCGCCGGAATCCGCCATCGATTTGGAATTTTCTCTGTGGGTGCTCGGAAAAGATTTCCTCTAGGTAACGGAGAAGACGACATAGGCGGCCCTAAATACCGCCGACTTGGAATTTTTTTGGGGTTAAATGTGGGCGGCAATAGGTGCCGCCCACGTTCAAATTTTAAAAACCAATTATGGGCGGCAATAGGTGCCGCCCACGTTCAAATTTTAAAAACCAATTTTGGGCGGCAATAGGTGCCGCCCACATTCAAATTTTAAACCCAGGTTCGAAAAAACCAATCTATTTTTATTTAAATAAATAAAATAAATTCCTAAATCGGGTTCTCCCCAACAAAAAATCTGGGCGGCAATAGGTGCAGCCCAGACTCTGAACCGGGTTTTACGAAAACTCGGTTTGTCTGGGCTACGCCTATTGCCGCCCAGAGTCAGACCGGTTTTTAGAAGGGTCTCCTGGGCGGCACCTCCTACCGCCCAGGGTGGATGCGAGGTAAAAAAAAGAGGAGTGCGCGGTTTCTCGCCGTTTTTTTACCCTTCAATCTTAATTGCGTTTCACCTTTTACTTTCCATCAATTTTGACAATTAAAACAATTTTCATCTAATCTCTGACGGTTGTATGCTTGATTGCTTGGCCTTTAATCCAATTATATTTTATTTAAACTCAATTTTGATTACCAATTAATACTCAAATTACGTTACTAATTTTTTACGTCACTTATTTTGCCGGTCATATATTAATTTCAATCACAATACCTACACATTCATATTCCAAAACTATTCTAAACATAACACTTATCTATATAATTAGTATTGCATAGGAGGGAGTAGAACACAAGCAACAAACATGGCATGCACAATCAACTTTCTATTACTATTATCATCATCAATTAGTATCGAAGTGAAATTGCAATCCCATTTGACATTGACTTGACATTGATTTCGTGCAATAGATCACCGCAATATGAGGTATTTTAATTTTAATGTCCTCAATCTCTTTATCTATACTTTTTTTGTTGTGTTTTTCTTACATTATTGTACGCATTGCTATGCAAAAAATGTATGCTTATATTCTTTTATTTGCTTTTGACAAAAAAAAACTTTTATTCGCTTTATAAGTATATATTTAAGACTTGCATTTTGAAATATTGTTTTTTATTCATATAATACATTTTAGCTTACAATATCACAATATAAAATAGTAAAATTCACTACAAAATTATTTTTAAAAAAATAACCCATTTTTTTGTTCATTTTTATTCCCAGTAAATCCAAAAGATCATTGATCATCTTAACAATGGAAACTTTCATTCTCCCTTTTTCTTAGGAAAAAATTAAAAATAAATTATTTTATGATATTATGAACATATGAAAAAATTGTCTGAATTCTAGGGAAGTATCATTAAAATCCTTATTATACTGATATAAATAATCATAAGGCCAACCAGACTCCAAATACCTCAATTTTCTTACTCATAAAAGTTATTAATTGCTAGAAATGTAAAAAAAAAACAATACTATAAATGTAAAAAATTGATAAGAAAGTTATTAATTCTTTAACAAAACTAACAAACACATTGAGGTACACAATAACATTATAGAATTACCGGATGATTTATCATTATTTTGATTCATCGAATATAAAAATAACATTAACATGTCAACCTATTAATAAAATTAAAAAATCTAACGTGCATTAAATTATGGAAAAATAACTGAAAAACATTGAATTAGCATATATATGCTACTTAATTGTGCAAACATGTAACTAATAAATACTTTAGTATATATATAGTGCCTAAGAATCTTCTTAATTATGTTAATATTCGAATAAATAAACAATGATATCATGAATGTATAATTATTGAATTCACACCATGTTAAAATCTCTAAATTTGACAATAAAATGTGAAATGATTTACTCAAAATGATTTAGAAATACTAAATGTAGAATAAAATGGGTACAAACTTCATTTTATCATTGCATGAGATTGGAGTTTCAATACTGAAGTATATTAAAGTATTCTATTCTTTATAGTACAAAACATAGTAAAGTTTTACATAAGAGTAATAAAATGATTTTCAGCTCATATATTTTTATTAATGTTTCATTAGATAAAGATTAATTAAATATAAAATTTAAAATTAGTAAACATAAACCAAAGAGAAAAAAAAAACCAGACTACTATTAATTATTTTGATTTTTTCGAATATAAAATTAACATTGCAGAAGAAATGTCAAATAGGATCATGTTATTTTCTTTTGTATTATCATTTACTTTGATGATTTGACTCCATGTATGTGTTAAGACTTAAGACATATATTGATATACATATTGAATAAATTCCTTTTTCAAAACATTTTAAAATTCTATTTTTATCTATAGATATACCATTTTCTATTAAATAATCTTAGGTTGTATAAAAATCTAGATATAAAATCTATGTTTATTTATTTATTTACTTTTATCCTATTTATAATCAATAGTTTTTTTTAAGGATTTAGAATCAATAGTTAAAGTGGCTATTTATGATATATAATATTACATGCTCAAATTTTTTATGATGTATATGTTGCTTCAATTAATATTTTTACCTTTTGACAAATTTATAAATTTTTAAGATTACTTTATATAAAGGCCAGTTATTTAGTTGAAATGAAAACTAGGTACACCGCCTTAAAAAGTTATTTTGCATTAAAAATATTTAGGTCCTTATTTTCTTAATTTCTTGAATTTGAATGTAAGTGACCATGTGTGTTTAACCACTTTGTTCGACATATTCTGTCATTCCACATTATTTATGTATTGAGTTTCTTTTTCAATAAGGAAAAAATTACAAAAATAATAACACATGTGAATATAAAAGAGATTTAATAGCCCAACATTCAATTCAAATAAAAAAAATCATGATAAAAAACTAATAAATACATAAGAAGTTTACAAGATCACAATGGAATAAGTTTAAAATTTTTGGAGAAGTTACATCGGTCAATTATCTAAATTGCAAAATTAATGTTCACGCTTATGTTAAAAGTTAACTCGGATTTAGTTATTTATATGTTTTGCATGATCATGTTATATAATGTACGAAAGTGCAAACTTACTATTTAAGTTGCATTGTGAATTTTGATCATTTATAGAATCAAAATTAAAATTATTATGAACGTGAATAATGTTATAGTGTCCAATATCAATTGTTAATTAGTGTAGCTCCTAAAGACTAATTTTACTTTCATTATAAGGACTCAAGAAACTCTATTACGCCAAAAATGGAAATAAAAACATATTATAATTTTTAATATTGTCAAAATATACACGAAATAATTGTTAATAATTATTTGTGACGACGTCTTTTGTAAAAAAATCTTCATACTTCCATCTCAACATCCTTGAAACTATAAAATTTTGTATTACTTTTAAAGGAAAAAGAATGTTATATATAAATCTCTATTTCAGATTTTCCATATTAAATTCATATATATAAAAAATATACATTCTTTAATATAGAACTTGAAAATTCAACGTTCTTTCCCTTATCTATTTTGGATAATTTTAATTTCGAATATTATTTTTATGCTAAAGAAACATTTAATAATTCTTAAATTAATCTTAAATTTAAAATAAACAAAATATAAATTATAAATTATATCAATATAAAAAAGTCGATCCCGTGCGTAGCACGGGAATGAATATCTAGTAACATATAATGTTGTCTGAATGGGATTTGCTTGAATAGAAGCTTTTATCAACTGCCCCAAGTGTCTACCTCCTCAAGAATATAATGCCAAGGGGGGCACGCTCTGGTAAAACGACAATTATGGTAAAACGGAAGTACTAATCTGGAGCGTCGGATTGATGTTGATGTATGGTTGGATTAATGGGTTATAGGAGAGATATGATAGAGCCCGAACCACCAAATCTAACCTAATAAGGATATTATTAATAAAAAAAATAATTAATTTTGGTTGTTACAGGAGAGAGAAATTAAGATAATATTCTATTTCCTAATCGATTTTGCTCCCATTCAAATATTTAAAATTTAAATGGGAAGAACATTTTAAAACGTTCGTGAATATCGTTAGTGTGTTCACGAATATCAATCATTTGTTAATGAATATCGTTCATGTTTGTTTGAATATCGATTTCTATTTAATAAGTGAATATTTAATATCTTAAAAATGTGAATATCATCACTTAAATCATGAATTTCACCACTTGATAATATGAATATCACACTAAGTTACATGAATATCTCAATTAATCACGTGAATATCAAATTCACTTACATGAATATCACCACTCAATTTGTGAATATCACTACCCATTTTGTGAATATCGCCCACCGCCCACCACCCAATTACATTAATATAGTCACCCAAGTACATGAATATCATCACCTAACTACACGAATATCACCACACAATATCTTCGAAGCTTCGATTCATGGCGATAAGGTTTAACAATGACATTGTCGCGTCGATTTTGGGTCGCACAGTCGCACGATCAACCTGAATATCAACATTATTATAATGAATATCAACAACATTATATTGAATATCACATCATAAATTTTGAATATCGACTATTCAATGCATGAAACCTCATGAATATGAACAACATTATAGTGAATATCACATCATACAATTTGAATATCAATTGCAAATAGTACAAACAACACCATCAACAAGCAATTTGAATACTATAATAGCGATATTCATTCCATATGTGATGATATTCACGTATTTTGTACGCATAGTCATACAAGTAAGTAGTCGATATTCATAAAAACATTGTCAATATTCATAGTTTAATTCTCACATAATGATTATTCAGAGTTTAGGTGAATATCACATCATAAATATCAAATACTCAACGCATGAGTATTTTGGGGAACGAAGATTATGCAACATTGAATACAATATACAGAATGCAATGCTAAGAAATTTAATTAACCAGGAACGAAGTTGCTGCTGTTGTTTCTAATCCGTAAGCGGCTTAATGTAGGAATTTGATTATAGCAATCTTGAAGCTTGATTATACTGTAATTGATTTAAAATCTGAAGAAGACAAAAGAACATAGAGATAGGGAGAAGATACAATTTTACTCCTCTATCTGCCTGTCTTCTTGCTTGTCCTCTCCATGGCTCACATCAGATGTTTCCTTCCTAGTAGCAAGTGCCGTTTGATTAGAAATTCCAAGATTTAGTGAAGCATATAATTGAAAATACAAACCCCCTTTAAGAATGAGAACTCAGTAAATAATCGACAATCACTTACTGTTAGAGAGCTAATTACTGCTACTTCATAATTAATACCAATTTTCAGTGACAATGGAGGCCGGAATTCGGATCCACATCCCCTTCATTTGGCTGAAACAACACGAAATCGAGCGGATTTGCTTCGGATTCGCCTTGTACGCGAAGAAAGGATAAGCGTTGATCAGATATAGAGGGATTGCTTTCGGCGCGAGCGGCTCCGGCAAGTCCCCTCTCGTCGACGACAGTGAATGAGTCGGGTTTGGATGGGCTCCAGATGGGTGGTGGTGGTCGGATCTGGTGGTGCGTGGTGGGGACTCGGTTCTGGGCGCGACTCGCGAGGGAGTGGGGGCGGTGTTGGTGTTGGTCGCCGCGAGTCTCTCGGATCTGGGCACGCTGGGATGGTGAGATCAGGTGCGGTGGTTGGTTCGCGAGCAGCAACGCAAGGTGGTCTGGTGCAGGGCTCACATCGGTGAGTGGATCGGAGCGGGCATGTGGAGGCGTACGGTTGCTGTGGGTTCAGTGTCGGCGGGGCTTCACATCAGCAGCCATGGATCTAGGCGAGTGAAGGTCGTCGACGAGTCTGGGTAAGAGGAGGTAGAGGCAGGGGAGTCGCGGCGGCTCGCGGGCAGAGGTTGAAGACGAAGAATCCAATGAGACGAATGCAGAGGTTGAAGACGTGTGCAGAGGTTGAAGACGAAGCGGGATCGTAACCGGAAGATCGTGTGAATGTGATTTATGGAAAGTGAACGGTCTTTGTGATTTGGGTAAATCAAATCCCAAAAATTACGTTAATGCGAGAAAATCAGGTGTGTCCTATTGTATAATATGTACATCCAATTCGGGCCATTGATTTGATTCTAATCTAAATGTCATTATTTGTACTTCATTTTATCCTAATAGGCTGTTTTACTAGATCTTAATTCATGCCAAAGAGAGGAGAAGGAGTGAAAAATGAAGAATTCTGAAATAAAAAAACACGAGTACAATCGAAATATATATACTACAATACATCGCGTAAAATGATTTTTTATCTTATAAAAAAATAAAATAAACATATATACAAGTAGATGTACATATAAAAATACTAATTCAAATAGATTTGATGAATAGTCAACTGTCAACCCTTGTAATGGGTGGAAAGCTAAGAGAATGATTGTGTATGATTATAAATTTGCAATCATATTTTTCCGCTTAGTAATAATAATGATTATTAATTTGAACATGAAGGTGCCAGCAATTAGTGATTAGAATATCGATTAAATATAAATAGAGGTTAATATCCGAAAAGCTCATTAAACATACACTAAAACCGCCCAGTATTAGTAAACTCTTTTTCTTTTTTAAATCCAAAAAATCCAAAAAAAGAGTCTGATTCCTTCTCTTTAAAAAAGTTTGATTTGACCCCAATATAGATTAATCAACCAGTCTACATGTAGAGATGGCTAGCTCGCGGTTCGTTGGAATCGAAGAACCTTCGGTTTCGGATTTTTTCGGAACCGACTCAAACCGAAATCGGATAAACCTCCTATATTTGATTTCGGTTCCGGTTTGGCAAAATTCAAAATTGGAGGTTTATCCGGTTCGAACCGAATAAATCTCCGGTTTTTCAAGTTATATATATATATTTTTTTGTCAATTTATTATATAAGTCAAATTAAATTAAATTTTAAGTTTAAGTCTTAAAGTATAAATCTTATAATTTTAAAGAAACATTCACTTTATCAGTATTTTAAAAAAATAATGTCTTTTATATTTTTTACAAAAATAAATGTTTATTCATTTTTTTATATAAAAAGTGTTTTTTTTTCGGTTCTGAAACCGAAACCGGATAAAACCGGAACCGAACGGAACCAAAACCTCTGGTTTCAAATTAATTCGGTTCCGGTTTTCATTTTTTCAGTTTTGGAACCGGGAGGGAGGTTCATGTGCGAAATATGCTTACGGTGCGAAGTGCGAAACGGTCGCGTTCATAAATTGACACCGCATGTTCATTATCTGGGAGGTAATGTTCATTATCTGGGGGTAATGTTCAAGGGACGGTACTGTTAAAAAAAAGGGGGGGGGGGGGAGAGTGAATAGTGACGCAGTGGTATAACCGTAAATACGGCGATTTTTTTTATTTTTTTCCGGTCAACAATTTATTTATTTATTGTCTCTGATCGTTCTGGAATAGACAATTATTGACGTTCATGTATAAGTACTACATGTTTATTTTATGTGCCGTAAAAGTTCACATATAACATGATCATGTTCAAACACATGTCTTTGAACATTCAGTGCTTATTTGTGAACGTGAACGTATAAATAAATGAACATTTAGTGCTTATTTGTGAGCCTTCTATATAAGTTATTCTAGAATGATCAAGGGACGAAAGCGGAAAAAAAAAATTGTTGACCAAAAAAAAAATGTATGGCCAAAATCGTTTCGCATTTCGCACGAAAACCCAAATCTTGGAATCGGAGGTTCCGGAACCGAGCTATCTCTATCTACATGTAAGTTTAGTGCTAGTAAAACCGGATTGAATCAACCTAATCCCAAACCATTCTGAAACAAAAAAAAAAAAATACATGTATCCATTGATTTGCATTTGTAAACAAAAGTATGAGATGTTAAGAAAGTAATGTGCATGGCATGCAAATCTCATGATTCTTTCTGAATGCTGGAAAGCATTTGCATTCACATATATCATGATTCAAATATGTTAGACAGCATTCAAAATGTTCCTTTGAATTTGTTACTAAAGCCAGATTCCCTACTTTTAAAGGCTCTATTTTCCCCCCATAAAAACACTACTGCCATTACAATAGAAGAGAAAGATTCAAATTCGTGACTATATCATATATATCAGCTAAACTGTGGAGACTTTGACAATTTTTTGATTTTTACAAATGATTGAAAAGTAAAAAAAAGGTCCATCTATATACACACGTTTCGTAAGCTAAATACACACGAAATCAGACGCTTAATGTAAGCGTACGTGTTCTGTGCGCTTATATTAAGCGCTATAGGGGCAAAAGGGAGATTAAAAAAATATCGACAGGCAATAGCTACTGTATATATGCGCTTACATTAGGCGTATAGACCTAAAATATATTTTTTTACAAGTTTATCCGGTGCGCTTACATTAAGCGCACCATACTAAAAAAAAATTAAAAAATTGCATTTTTTCCATAATAATGTAGAGAATTTCAATACGAGTCCGTACATATAAAATTTATCCAAAACGGACATCGTTTGTCCCTCCAAAAGCCCAAAAAATAAAGCTTTTCTACCCATTTTTTTACAATTTGGTGCCCGGCATATAGCGCATTGTAGTAAAATTTTTTGGTGTTTTATGCATTTTTCTACTATAATTTTGTATAAAATTTTAATACGAGTCATTATATATAAAATTCATCCAAAACAAATATCGTTTTCCCCTCCAAAAAGCCAAAAAACGGGAATAAAACTTTAGAAACTATAGTATTTAAGTAATATATTTTGTAATACTTAACTATAATATATAAAGTATAGTTATTTTTCCATAACCATGTATATAATTTCAATACGAGTCCGTACATATAAAATTCGTCCAAAACGGACATCGTTTGCCCCTCCAAAAACCCAAAAAACGAAGCCTTCCTACTAGACCTGTCAACTCGGTCGGGCGGGTCGGGTTCGAGATTCGGGACATGTCGGGTTCGGGTCGATCAGGTTGATAAAGTTTTTGGGTCGGTCGGGTTCGGGTTGACCCGGCGGGTTTAACATGCCCTTTTTTTATGATTATTATTATGATTTTTAACTTTAATAAAATAATTATAATAATATAATTAATATTATATTATTATTTAATAAAGTATATTAAAATATTTAATATAAATAAAATAAAATATACAAAATAAAGGGGACCCGCGAGCTCAGATTTGCGTTCGGGTCGGGTTTGGGTTCGGGTCCTTCGGGTTCATGTCCTTCTTGACCCAGTGACGTTCGGGTCGGGTTCGGGTTGGGTTTTAGGGTTGAGTCGATTTTTAACAAGTCTACTTCCTACCCATGGACATTTCTTTCTCTCAAATCTAACCGTCCAAAATGGTTCTTATTTATTTTATACATAAGGGAAATTCTTGTTGGTGTCCCTGAGTTTAGGGTTATTCATGTTGGTGTCCCACGATTAAGTTTTTTCCTGTTGGTACCCCTAAGGTTTTGGTTTGTTCGCTTTGTAACCGAAATTTTTCATATCCGTATCATTTAGGTTCAAATTGATCAAATAGAAGCTCATCACTATGTTTATTGACCTCAACTTAGTAGGATTCGACTCTTAAAACTGTAACATCCCCCATCTCTAGGCCGACCCTTTACAGGGCTGCAGCACATACACCCCAACCCTTCCCATGTTGGCTCATACCCTTAAGGCATGAAACCACACCATGGAGGTTGTTTGTGAGTCTCGAACTCGAAACCTCACGCTTTAACAAGAAGCCTTGCGCTCTCTTGTCACCAATTGTGCTGTAGCACAATTGGTAACAAGTGGGCGTTAAGCCGCTTGTTAAAGTGTGAGGTCTCGTGTTCGAGACTCACGAACAACCTCCCAGCCATGGAGATTTGGTTGGGGTATATGGGCTGCGGCCCATGGATAGAGAAATGGCTGGCCCAATAAGGTCGGAGCCGCTCTCATTCAAATTGTACTTTTTTGTAACACTCCACAGGCCAGCTACCCCAGCCACCAACCACCCAGCCTGGTGACAACGACCAGCCGGTGTCGGCGCCGGTGCTGCATGTGAGTCCACAAGGCCTGCAGCCCTAACACCCAACCCTTCCCCCATTAAATGCAGCACAATTGGTGATATAAGTGGCAAGGTAATGCCCTTATATCTAAAGGTCCCGTGTTCGATCCTCGCGGGCAACAACCTACCCATTTAATGGGGGAAGGGTTGGGTGTTAGGGTTGCAGGCCTTGTGGACTCACATGCAGCACCGGCGCCGACACCGGCTGGTTGTTGTCACCAGGCTGGGTGGTTGGTGGATGGGGTAGCTGGCCTGTGGAGTGTTACAAAAACACTCAAATCCATACTCGAACCATTCTGATTTGAATTCTTAAGGTCGAAACGGGTTGTTGCTTCGGAATTCAAATCGACATGGTTCGGACATGGATTTGGGTATTTTAAGAGTCAAATCTTACTAATTTGAGGACGAGGAACACAATGGTAGACTTGGATTTAATCAATTTGAACTAGAATGGTACAAACATGAAAAAGTTTGGTTACGAAACAAACAAACCCAAACCTTAGGGGCACCAACAGGAAAAAACTTAATCGTGGGACACCAACATGAATAACCCTAAACACAGGGGCACCAACAGGAATTTCCCTATACATAATTGTTCTTATATAATCCATCCTTTATTAAATTAGACTAAAATACTCCTATCTACCCATTTACCTATTTCACTACAAATAGAAGAATCTCATTATATCATATATTATATTTTATAGTTATATTCTATAGTTATATTCGATAATTATAGACTATGGTTATATCATATCGTTATATCCTATAGTTGTATACTATGATTATATCCTATATTATATTCTATAGTTATATCATATAGTATATATACTATACTATGGTTATATCATATAGTTATATATTATGGTTATATCATATAGGATATAACCATAGAATATAATATATGATATAACCATAGTATACAACTGTAGGATATAACGATATGATATAACCAAATTGGATATAACCATAGTATATAACTATAGAATATAATATATGATATAATCATAGTATATAATTATAGGATATAACGATATGATATAACCAAATTGGATATAACTATAAGATATAATCATAGTATAACTATCTGATATAACCATAGTATATAACAATAGAATATAATATAGGATATAACCATAGTATATAACTATAGGATATAACGATTATAACCATAAAATTATAACCATAGTATATAACTATAAAATTATACTATGGTTATATCATATAGTTATATACTTTGATTATATCTTATAGTTATATCCAATTTAGTTATATCATATAGTTATATAACAATAAGATATATGATATGACCATAGTAAATAACTATAAAATATAAACAAATTGGATATAACTATAAGATATAATCATAGTATATACTATGATATAACTATAAGATATAATCATGGTTATATCCTATAGTTATATACTATGGTTATATCATATAGTTATATACTATGATTATATCTTATATTTATATCCAATTTGGTTATATCTTATGGTTATATTCTATAGTTATATACTATGATTATATCCTATTGTTATATTCTATAGTTATATACTATAGTTATATCCAATTTGGTTATATCATCGTTATACACTATGGTTATGTACTTATATCCTATATTACATCCTATAGTTATATACTATGGTTATATCATATAGTTATATACTATGATTATATTTTATAGTTATATCCAATTTGGTTATATATATCCTTATAGTTATATCCAATTTGCTTATATTATAACGATATGATATAACCAAATTGGATATTATAATTTATAGTTATATACTATGGTTATATCTTATTGTTATATCCAATTTGGTTATATCTTATGGGTACATCCTATAGTTATATACTATGGTTATATCATATAGTTATATACTATGGTTAGATCCTATATTACATCCTATAGTTATATATTATGGTTATATCATATAGTTATATACTATGATTATATCTTATAGTTATATCCAATTAGGTTATATCTTATGGTTATATTTTATAGTTATATATTATAGTTTAATCATATATTATATTTTATAGTTATATTCTATAATTATAGACTATGGTTATATCATATCAATATATACCTATAGTTGTATACTATGGTTATATTCCTATATTACATCCTATAGTTATATACCATGGTTATATCTTATAGTATATATATTATGGTTATATCATATAGTTATATATATGGATGTAATATAGGATCTAACCATAGTATATAACTATATGATATAACAATAGTACATAACTATAAAATATAATATATGATATAACTAAAGTATATAACTATAGAATATAACCATAAGATATAACTAATTGGATATAACTATAAGATATAATCATAGTATATAACTATATGATATAACCATAATATATAACTATAGGATGTAATATAGGATCTAACCATAGTATATAACTATATGATATAACCATAGTATATAACTATAGGATGTACCCATAAGATATAACCAAATTGGATATAACTATAAGATATATAGTTATATACTATGGTTATAAGCATAGTATAGTATATAACTATAAATTATAATATATGATATAACCAAATTGGATATAACTATAAGGATTCATATAACCAAATTGGATATAACTATAAGATATAATCATAATATATAACTATATGATATAACCATAGGATGTAATATAGGATATAACCATAGTATATAATGATATGATATAACCAAATTGGATATAAACATAGGATGTAACCATAAGATATAATCAAATTGGATATAACTATAAGATATAACTATAACTATAGGATGTAACCATAAGATATAACCAAATTGGATATAACTATAAGATATATATCTTATAAGTTATAAAACCAAATTGTATATAACTATAAGTTATATACTATGGTTATATCCATTTTGGTTATATCATATCGTTATATACTATGGTTATATCCTATATTACATCCTATAGTTAAATACTATGGTTATATCATATAGTTATATACTATGATTATATCTTATAGTTATATCCAATTTGGTTATATATATATATCCTTATAGTTATATCCAATTTGGTTATATCATATATTATAATTTTTAGTTATATACTATACTATGGTTATAACCATAGTATATAACTATATATAATATGGTTATAACCATAGTATAGTATATAACTAAAAATTATAATATATGATATAACCAAATTGGATATAACTATAAGGATATATATATATAACCAAATTGGATATAACTATAAGATATAATCATAGTATATAACTATGTGATATAACCATAGTATATAACTATAGGATGTAATATAGGATCTAACCATCGTATATAACTATATGATATAACTATAGGATGTAAGCATAAGATACAACTATAGGATGTAACCATAAGATATAACCATAGTATATATAGTTATATACTATGGTTATATCTTATGGTTACATCCTATAGTTGTATCTTATGCTTACTATCCTATAGTTATATCCTATGGTTATATCATATAGTTATATACGATGGTTAGATCCTATATTACATCCTATAGTTATATATTATGGTTATATCATATAGTTATATATTATTATTATATCTTATAGTTATATCCAATTAGGTTATATCTTATGGTTATATTTTATAGTTATATACTTTAATTATATCATATATTATATTTTATAGTTATATACTATTGTTATTATCATATAGTTATATACTATGGTTAGATCCTAGATTACATCCTATAGTTATATATTATGGTTATATCATATAGTTATATACTATGATTATATCTTATAGTTATATCCAATTAGGTTATATCTTATGGTTATATACTATAGTTATATCATATATTATATTTTATAGTTATATACTATTGTTATATCCTATAGTTATATTCTATAATTATAGACTATGGTTATATCATATCATTATATCCTATAGTTTTATACTACGGACTCGTATTGAAATTCTATACATGATTATGGAAAAATTACTATACTTTATGTATTATAGTTAAGTATTACAAAATATATTACTTAAATACTATAGTTTCTAAAGTTTTATTCCCATTTTTTGGCTTTTTGGAGGGAAAAACGATATTCGTTTTGGATGAATTTTATATATACTGACTCATATTCAGATTTTATACAAAATTGTAGTACAAAAATGCATAAAACACCAAAAAATTCACTACAATGCGCTATATGTCGGGCACCAAATTGTAAAAAAAATGGGTAGAAAGGCTTCGTTTTTTGGGCTTTTGGAGGGGCAAACAATGTCCGTTTTGGACGAATTTTATATGTACGGATTCATATTGAAATTCTCTATATTATTATGGGAAAAAAATGCAATTTTTTTTAGTATGGTACGCTTAATCTAAGCGCACCAGATAAACTTGTTAAAAAAAATATGTTAAGTCTATGCGCATAATGTAGGCGCATAGGGCCATAGGCTGAAATCTATGCGCTTAATTTAAGCGCATAGCTACAGTATCTATGCCCCTCATCATATTTTTTAAATCCTCCTTATGTCCCTATGCGCTTAATATAAGCGCATAGAACGCATACGCTTATATTAAGCGTCCCATTTCGTGTGTATATAGGTTTTCCGGGAAAAAAATGGTAGTGTAGGAAGAAAATTTATTGGATTTGTGCCAGACCTGCATTAGCCATTTACCTAAGAAAAAAATCATCTAAAAATAGACTCAGTTTTGTTTCAAGTCAACTTGATGAACATGTCAAAATCACAGTGATACATCATAATAATTAAAGTAATATTACTAGCACACCATTCCAGCAAAGAGCCAAATTAAAGAAAAGTGAGACCCTTCCCAATTCAAAGTTTAAACTCCTCTCTCTCCTCTTCTTGTTGTTGCCTTGATCTGAAAATTCCTCTGTTTATTTCTTCTTCTTTATAATCTTGCCTATAAACAAAGTAAAAGAAGCTGTTGATTATGGGTTGCTGGTGCTTTTCTGAACCAACAGTTAAAGATGACACTTGGGAGGAAAGGCATGAGCAACACCATAACTATGAACAATCTGACCTCTATCCAGGTAATTTTTGTTACTTATACAATCACAATTTCCTATTTTTGCTGATTTCTGATCTTTTTTTGGGGGGGTTTGATTGATGAAGAATTGGCTGACTTTGCATGATATTTTGCATTTCTTTATATGGGTTTTTGAGATAAGGATATATTAGTGTGGTGCCAAATCATTGACCATATGAGTTAATTAGGGTCAATTAGAATGCATTATCTTGTATTAAATTGATGAATCCAAACAGACCCTTAATCAATGGGTTTTCCGAAAAATTGCCACCCACCATATATAGCAATGAACTTGTAATGAATATCATGTTCTTGCTCTCCATTTTTGTCTAAGCCAATACATGAGTTATGTTGTTTTCTACTTATCAGGGAGACCCATGAATGCCTCAATTGATGGAGGATCAACCTCCAAAAATGCAAAGACTTTCACATTTGGCGAATTGGCGGCGGCAACCAAGAACTTCAGACAAGATTTCTATCTAGGAGAGGGAGGATTTGGCAAGGTTTATAAAGGCAAGATTCACAACATAAATCAGGTTGGTCAAGTTACTATCTTAGGCAACATGATCTTTCTTGACACATCCTTGTATGACAAATGATACTAAATAGGCCATTTGTAGAGTATTTTGTAAACTAAACTTATAAAGGTCTTTCTAACCTATGCCTAAGAAAAAGGTTAAGAATTTTCCATTTGAAAACTGTTATACTAAAAAGAAATGCTTTAACCCTTATAAATTGCTAAGGTGTGTTCCGTGTAGCTTTTAGAAGGTTTTTGTGGGTTTGCAGATTTAACCTACTCAAATTAAATGTTTTGATAAAGCTAAGGTTTTTGAGAAAGTTGAATACTAAAAAATAGAAACCTATAGGTAGAAAGATTATTGGAAGTTTTAGAAGGTTAGAAAAATTAGGCTGAGAATATTTATGTAAATTTGCATTAACTAATATCTTTTTTTGTAATTTCAAAGGTAAAACCTATCGAAAAACCTTATAACACCAAACACAGTTTTAGGATGTTAATTTAACACCTACTAAAAAACTTACACCTATCACAAACCTTCTAAATAACATCCATCTCCCTAAAAAAAAACTTGTTTTGCCAAACATAGCCTAAATTAATAAAACTCAACAAACTTCTTCCTAATGAATTAATAAAATTTAGAGCATAGGTTAGACAAACCGAACTTAATTATGCTTGTATACCACATTGATGAATTTGTGTGTTGGTTGTCATGTGGTTTAGACAGTGGCTATTAAGCAACTCAGTCCAAATGGGAGTCAAGGAAACAGAGAGTTCCTTGTGGAGGTACTCATGTTGAGTTTGCTTCACCACTCCAACCTTGTCAATCTGATCGGATACTGCGCCGATGGGGATCAACGGCTTCTTGTATACGAGTACATGCCTTTCGGTTCTTTGGCCGACCATCTACACGGTTGTATGCTCGTAAACCCTTAGGGTCCGTTTGGTTTGAATTGTGGAAACGGTAACAGAAATGAAACGAATGTAGACCACTTTAATGTCATCATGTATTGATCAAAATGATAAAATCATTTTCTTTCTCCCTTCTTTTGCCCCTATTATGAAGGTATTTGTTTCCCACTACTAGTCAAGTGTATATGACATAAATTAACTTTAAAATATTTTTAATAATTATATTTATATTGTAAATGATAAATCTTATATATTCCTAAGTTTTTAGCATCGAAAAAGTTTCATTTGTATTTTTTAATAGCTAAAATATAGATATTTTACAATTTTAATTCAAAATAAAAACTAATTACAATTTTATGATACTAAAAACTTAGAAATATATAAGATCTATTATTTACGATGTAAATATAATTTTCAATAAATATTTTAAAGTTAATTTATGTCATATACGCTTGAGTCGAGGGATATATCATGAGTTGTAGAGGATTCTTCCTCCTACTAGGGTGGATTCTAAAATGATGAACTAGATTCGTTTTCTTTTCGTTACTTATTTTTATAAATTCAAACCAAACGAGCTCTTAGCCTTCACAATGCTTCATTCTATGTCAGACTTTCTAACACTTGATTGTCCAACTTCTTCTTCAGAGCTCCCTTCTGGAAGAAAGCCTCTGGATTGGAACACAAGAATGAAAATTGCTGCTGGTGCAGCAAAGGGGTTGGAGTATTTACATGACAAAGCCGATCCACCGGTGATATACCGCGATTTGAAGGCCTCAAACATCCTCTTAGACAAGGGTTTTCGTCCAAAGCTCTCGGATTTCGGGTTGGCTAAGCTCGCGCCCGTGGGAGACGACACACACGTGTCGACCCGAGTCATGGGTACGTACGGGTATTGTGCGCCTGAGTACGCCATGACGGGTCAGCTGACATTGAAGTCGGATATCTACAGCTTTGGCGTCGTCCTTTTGGAGATCATTACCGGCAGGAGAGCCGTCGAAGCTTCAGCAACCGGACGAGACCAGAATCTTGTTGCATGGGTATGATGTCTTAAACTTGATCTTTGCTTGACTTGCTATGGAAGTGTTAATACTTGCTGCAAATAAAAGTTTACCTTGTTATTCAATCACTACTAGTGGCTTAAACTACATGTGATTTTGTCTAGCTTGACTGTTGGAAGTTCAACTAAGTCGGGCGGGTCGGGATCGGGGTTGGGTCAAATCGAACTCGGGTTGATCAGGGCGGGTCGGGATTAGGGTCAAGATCAGGTCGGGTCAAATCCGGTTCGGGTCGATCGGATCATTGAAATTTTCGGATAAATTAGGTCGATCGGGTTGTTAAAATTTTCGAGTTGATTGGATCGGGCTCGGGTCGACCCAATGAGTCGAAAGTGCACATTTTTTTTTATCTAGATAGGGTGGGTCAAGGTTGGGTTTGGGTAGATTAGGTCGTTAATATTTTCGGGTTCAGGTCGTTAAATTTTTCGAGTTCGGCCGTTCGGGTTTGGATCGATCGAGTCGTTAAAATTTTCGGAATGCTTGGATCAGGTTCGGGTCGACCCAACAAGTCGAAAGTGCACATTTTTTATGATTATTATAATGCTTAAATTTAATAAAATAATTAACACTAAAATATTTATTATTATATAATTATTTTATATACAAAATAAAATATATGAAATAACGGGATCCCTCGAGCTCGGATTCGTGTTTGGCCCTTTTTGACCCAATGACTTTTGAGTCAGGTCAAGACCGGGTCGGGTTTATGGGTCGATTTTAGACATGTCTAGTTGGAAGTGTCAAGCTTTTGTGTTAGATGGTGAACCTGACCTTATATCTAAAATTGATTAATCCCTACATGGCAATATTGAAGTATAATTAATGAGAGATAGGAACACAACAAGGAAATCACAATTGTGAAACCTGAATCTTGTTTTATAGGCAAGACCCCTGTTCAAAGAGCGAGCGAAGTTTGCACAAATGGCGGATCCAGCTATGCAAGGCCAATACCCGGCTCGCGGTCTCTACCAAGCTGTTTCTGTTGCAGCGATGTGTGTTCAAGAGCAGCCTAATCTGCGTCCTGTCATGGCAGACGTCGTCACAGCGTTGTCCTACCTCGCTTCACAGAAACACCATCCAGATCAAAAGCTTCAAAACGACGTCACCTGATTTAGGGGATCTCAGAGCAAGTCGCAGCAGCAAATGAAACCCTAGATTCTCAAATTTCTGAGTTTGGTTACTGCTGTGTACTAGTATCATAAATGTTACCTATTTTGGTGTGATTCTTCTGTAATTCACTTTCTTGATTCTTTGTACACTTGCAAGATTAGTATATTACAGGAAACAATTCTAAGAGTCAAGAGAAGCTACTTTGTTTTGAGGACAAGTGTTTGTGTGCTTAATTTTGTGGACACTAATTTTAATTCATGGAGACATTTTTGACGAATAAAGCCAAGTTAGAGCTGCTGAGAAGTATCCATTTCGCATCACCATCATAAACAACATTTGCCATTACATATAGAACAGGGATCATAACATTTTTCAATTCTTGGGGTTTCTACCAGAACATGTCTCTTTCTCTTTACACACATGACACATTATAATGTGTACCATTATTGACAATTTGACACTAACCTTAGACTTTGCATAGTACATACATAGTTCAATTCTCAGTACTAAAACCGAAAATCCACCTTATTTTGAAGACTTGCTAGCTGCGTGTTACATGGAAGTTTACTGCTGAGCCTATCCAAAGAACGAAACAACGTACAAGAGTGATTATTTAACAGGACTAACAAGAAGGCAAACAAAAATACACAGTAAAGAATTTTTGAGATAATAACATACCACAAAGCGACTTTTTAAGTAGGGGAGAAGCTGATCGGGATCAGTTTTGGTTTCCTTGTATGCTTCAATCTTGTTCAGCTCCTGAAAGATTTGAACATACAAAATCCTGTCATCAAAGATCCAAGAAGTAACATAGATGCAGAACTAGGATTTTTAGACTACAAACTCATCACTCATGTTACAGTGGCAACATACCTCCAAAAAGAATCATACAATCTCATGATACACACTAAAGTGTTTTTTTTTTTTCTGTACATGTTTTAACTTGAGCACGTTTTGTTCTCGCTTGGAAATATATTTACCATTTCCCGAAGAAAAAAACACATACCTCAACCCATTCTGCCAGTTTAGGCCTTCCGGCAGTCAAATCATATTTCAACACATCAGCGAGAACCAATTGAAACCTCTCAATGAACGGAGCATAAGCAATGTCGACCTGAATCCCAAAATCATACAATCTTGTAAGATTGCATAGCTAAATAGGAATAAATCATAAAAGTGAACTCTTATGTTTATTGTTCTTCATTTACAATAGATTTGTAGGTAACAGTCTTATTTTTTGAACAAAATTGTTTACAAACTTACTTTTATATATGTTTCGATAAACGTGAAAAGAAATTATTTTACATTTTTCCCACTACTCACATGTTTTTAATAAAATATACACATACCTATAAAAACTACTTTTTTACCAAACATATTTTTTTATAAATCCATACTTTTCACCTATTTATAAACAAAAACTCTTTATAAAGACCAACTCCTAACAAACCCTTAAGCTCTTAGCTTATACATCGAGTCACGGTGCACTTCACAGCACGAAAACAAACAAACTTACCAGACTGAACTGTCCAAGGAAGAAAGGTCCGTCGTCGAATTTCTGAAGAGCCTTCTCTAGGTAATCAAATTCAGCATCTGGAGTATACAACTCAGTCTATCAAATTTATGGATATTTCAATTCTATAACATGATCAACAAGTCAGTTAGCGCTTCAAACTCACCAGCAACTTTTGTAGTGTCTCCTCCTTTAAATGCACCATATATCTTTGGAACGAATTCGCTGACGTAAGTTAACAACTCCTCACCAAACTCTCTTTTTGCTGGTTCCTAAAATAAAACTCAAATGTATCAATGCTTAAACAAACTTTCGGCTTCGGTTAGTATATATTATTGATCCAGAAAAAGAGGGAAAAGGGGGTACAGAACTTACATCAGGATATAAAGAAGGGCCTTCAAAGTTGCTGTCAACATATTTGATCAAATCCAAACTCTCTACAATTATCTTGCCATCATGTTCTAAGGCAGGCACCTGAATATGCATTAGCAGATAAGCAAAAAGGGGGAAAAACTAAAAATTTAAAGGGGAAGATAAATATAACCCTATACTCAAAATTCTGAATAATACAACAGCAATTGCAATACTTTCTTTAGATGGAAATTCTATTGATTTCATTAGAGATGAGATCAAATTATTTATGACCTTATTTGCAGGATTCACTTTCTCTTTGTACCAGTCAGGTCGGTTTTGAAGGTTGATTCCCACCAACTTAATCTTCTCTTGCAAACCCTGAAATACAAACAAAATAAACATGAGATTCTCCTCCAATCCCAAACAAAGTATGATTATTTTCAGTGAAAATCAAATCAAATCATATTTTAATTTTAATATTAAAAAAACCCAACCTTGTAGTTGCGGGTGATCCAAACTCGCTGAGCAAAGGGGCAAGTGTAAGAAGTATACAACCTTATCCCATCACAAAAACAAACCAACACAAACGCACACTCAAATTGTTAGGTTGAACAAAATTGCATAATTTGGGGACATTGAAAGTCGCCCACCAAGTGTTCGACGAAATGAAAACTCTTCACTACACCAAGAAAGGGGTAGAAATCTCACCTGGTAGTGCCGTCGAAAAGAGGTGGAGGCGGCGAGGAAGCGTCCAGAGCAGGAGGAAGGGTAGCGGCCATTGACGAGATCTAGAGAGTGCTCGTTTCAACTTTCGGAGTTTGGTGGGTTTGTGTGATGAAGATCGAAGAATCTCCACAAAACCCCCTTTTACTTATATCCTCAGTGAAGTGAGGGACACGTGTCAGCACTGACGCGAGTGCTGACACGTGTCTATGAACTTAAAGAAAAAAACTACAAATATTTCAATGGAAATTGAAGTGAGGAAAGCAATACAAGAACAAATGTTTGACATTTCAATTGTAGAATTTGACCAGGGAATTGCATGAAGTTGGACATAGCTCCTGTCCACATACCTTTGAAGCTTGAACCTTGTGGAGAAGAAAGAAAGTCCAATTCATACTTTTTTTTCCAAAGGTAAAATAAACGAGCCTGTTATATACACCACATTCTTCGTCTATATATACAACAATCTGTACGTCAAGACATGACGCAGGTGAAAATACGTATAATTGTAAGATTATACGTATTTTTTTTTATAAAAAAATATAAATCTTTACGCCAGAATCTGGCGTACAGATTGGGCCAGCCCATATTAGGGTCGGCCCAACTTCTAAATTTGATTTTTTATAATCTGTTGTACGCCAGATTCTGGTGCATGATTTAAACAAAAAAAATCAAAATCTTTTTCTTTTTCTGGGTGCACCCAAGTGAACAATTTTTTTTTTAAATCTGTATTTGACTCTAGTAATAGACGTTTTCAAGTAATCAGGGTTACATGACAATAAATTCGGTTGTATCATGAGGTTTCAATATACTTTTATTCATATACGTTTCTCCACCAATTCATTTGATATTAACTGTTTGTTATTATTATTCTCGAAAATCACATATAAGTATGGTTATATCTTATAGTTATATCCAATTTGGTTATATGTTATAGTTATATGCTACGGTTATATTCTTTAGTTATATACTATGGTTATATCCAATTTGGTTATATCTTATAGTTATATACTATGGTTATATCCAATTTGGTTATATCTTATGGTTATATCCTATGGTTATATCTTATAGTTATATCTTATCGTTATATCCTATAATTATATATTATGGTTATATCCAATTTGGTTATATCTTATGGTTATATCCAATTTGGTTATATCTTATAGTTATATACTATGGTTATATCTTATGGTTATATCTTATAGTATATAACTAAAGGATATAACTATAGTATATATAACCATAAGATATAACCAAATTGGATATAACTATATGACAATCGTATATAACTATAGGACAATAGTATATAACTATAGGATATAACCATAGTATATAACTATAGGATATAATCATAGTATATAACTATAGGACAATAGTATATAACTATAGGATATAACCATGGTATATAACTATAGGATATAATCATAGTATATAACTATAGGACAATAGTATATAACTATAGGATATAACCATACTATATAACTATAGGATATAATAAGAGTATATAACTATAGGATATAACCATAGTATATAACTATAAGATATAACCATAAGATATAACCAAATTGGATATAACTAAATGATATAACCATAGTATATAACTATAGGATATAACCATAAGATATAACCAAATTGAATATAACTATAAGATATAATCATAATATATAATTATAGGATTTAACGATAAGATATAACCAAATTGGATATAACTATAAGATATGACCATAGTATATAAATATAGGATATAACCATAAGATATAACTAAATTGGATATAACCATAGTATATAACTATAAGATATAACCAAATTGGATATAACCATAAGATATAACCAAATTGGATATAACCATAATATATAATTATAGGATATAACGATAAGATATAACCAAATTGGATATAACTATAAGATATAACCATAGTATATAACTATAAGATATAACCATAGTATATAACTATAAGATATAACCAAATTGGATATAACCATAGTATATAACTAAAGAATATAACTATAGCATATAACTATAAGATATAACCAAATTGGATATAACTATAAGATATAACCATAGTTATATGTGATTTTCGAGAATAATAATAACAAACAGTTAATATCAAATGAATTGGTGGAGAAACGTACATGAATAAAAGTATATTGAAACCTCATGATACAACCGAATTTATTGCCACGTAACCCTGATTACTTGAAAACGTCTATTACTAGAGTCAAATACATATTTTTTTAAAAAAAATCTTCACTTGGGTGCGCCCATAAAAAGAAAAAAAAATCCTGCGCCAGAATCTGGCGTACAGCAGATTGTAAAAAATCAAATTTAGAAGTTGGACCGGCCCTAATATGGGCTGGTACAATCTGTACGCCAGATTCTGGCGTAGATATTTATACTTTTTTTATAAAAATATATATTTTTTCACCTGTATGCCAAGACATGGCGTACGCCAAGACGCCATGTCTTGGCGTACAGATTGTCGTATATATAAGTAAAAAATATCGTGTATATAGTATCAGCCAAAATAAATTTCTGGACAAATCTTAGATATCTTAAATAAGCTTGTTGACAAGCGATTTATGAGAATTAAAGTTGCTAAAAATGAAAACTAGACACCAGACCGATTTGTTTTATGATATAGTGAATTGTTTATGGTGATATGAAGGGAGTAAAACTAGTATACTACTCTCTCTGTCCTATAATATAGTTTATATATTTTTATATATATTATTCATAGTGGAATAGAATTTTCAAAATTTCTTCTAATATATAAGAAAAAATATAGTCATGTGAAGTTTTGTTTAATTCGTCTCAATGATTATTTTAACAATATTAAAAAATTATAATTTTTATTAACATGTAATTAGAGATATTAACGATACAAAACACGTCTCAGCAAATGTAAAAAGTCAAACACAGGAACAACATTTTGGGACAGAGAGAATAGCATGTATTAGAGCATGCACAATAGTTGGTTTTTTAACAAAGTTTTTAGCTAATTTTTCAACTTTCTTTCTCTGTCACATTATCTTTTTTTTTTCCATACTTATAATTTTTCAACCCAGATTTATTCATTCTATAAATTTTATGAAAAATATATCAAAATGGGTGTTTATGGATAGATAAAAATCAATTATGAGTATTTTTTATATTTTTTAAAACAAACAAAACTAAATCTGAGCTGAAAATGACTAAAATAGCTATAAAATCCAACTTTTCAGCTTGAACAGGTTTTTTAGCAATTTCTTAAAAAGAAATCATAGAAAAGATTTTTTTAACAAAAGTACACTGAAACTAAAAAACTTATTATATTTTAATACTAAAAAATCACCATTGTGGGTGGTCTTATGATTCTCATCACTACATAGTACATATACTTATTCAGTTACATTTTTTTTATAATTGTCCATCAAAGATTATGTTATTTTGCGAAGCCTATTACAAATTTATCCATTAATTGTGATGCTAAATATCATGTCTAAAAATTCATGTTTAAATTATAATGTATTAACTTGAACGTAGAATGACTTTAATTAATTAAAGTGGACTATAAAATTAAGAGACAAATCTACTAGTTTTATATTTTTATTTTAAAAAATTGTTATTTAAAATTTTAGGTAATAATTTATTATAAATTATAATATATGTTACTGAAAATTATATATATTGATATGGATAAGTATCATGTGAGAAAAATTATTATTGTACAAAATAAGAATGAATATAGACCATTGGATTAAAAATAAATCAAAGGTCATGATTGAACTTTCATTAAAAGTCATGTGTCATGCACATGTCTTTAATTAAAAGGGTTGACCATCGGAGCACCACCATTGACCACCGGACCACCGCCACCGGTCGCCGGACCACCGCCGTCGGTCGCCAGACCACCGCCGTCGGTCGCCGGACCACCATCGGCCACCAGGGTGATGTGAACTCTATTAGAAGTGCAAGCCTTTGAGTGTGCATGTTTTTTGACTTTCAAGTGCATGTGAAATCTAGTGCATGCTTTATGTGTTATTAGTGCATGCAAGTTTTATTGGGAGTGCATGGAAATTCAACTGAAAAGTGCATACGAATTAGAAAATTGGTGCATGTAAATTCTACTAGAAGTGTGCATGTGAATTTAACCGGAAGTGCATGACTTTGAGTGTACTTATATGTCTTTTGACTTTTGAGTGCATGTGAAATCAAATGCATGCTTTCTGTGTTCTGAGTGCACGCGAGTTCAACTGAGAGTGCATGTGAATTCAACTGAGAGTGTATGCCTTTGAGTGTACTTATATGTCTTTTGACTTTTGAGTGCATGTGAAATCAATTGCATGTTTTATGTGTTGTGAGTGCATGTGAATTCAACTGAGAGTGCATACGAGTTATACATGCACAATAATTCGCATGCACATTTAAGCCAACAACTTGCACAATTGCACTCCAATCCAAAAAAATACATGTGAGTGCATGCGAGTTCAACTGAAAGTTCATGTGAATTCAACTGAGAGTGCATGCGAGTTATATATGCACAAAAACATTAAATTCACATGCACATTTAAGCCAACAACTTGCACTCCAATCCAAAAAAATACATGCACAAAATGTTGAATTTGCATGTACAGAAGTGTTACATTCGCTTACACTTTTCAAGTCATCGGCTTGCACTTTGTCAGTAATGTTCAAAAAGCAAAGGCATGCATAAAAGGGCCTCCGTGTTGCACTTTTTTTTAGCTTTTAATCTGATCTAACGGCTAGGATTCTTTCTTATTTTGTATTATAAGACTCTTTCGCACCTGAATCACGATATTTTCAATACAAAATCTTCAAGAAATGAGATGGATAATTATTAATTTTTTTTAAAAAAATGTATTTTTAAGATAATTATTATATTTTTTAATAGTTATATTAAAAGTTAAAAATTGTAGTATTTTAGATAATTAAATTAGTATGACCCAAAAAAAATTATAACGGGAATTCTGGAAATAGGTGGAGACGCAATTATTAATTCAAGAAAACGGTGAAGTGCCGGAAATGGATGGGTGCCGGAGCGCGGGCACGCCGCGCCGCCTTATTATCGCCGTATTCATCATTTTCGCCTACTATTACACTTCCCTCGGCGCCGCCCTCTCTTTTCGTGGGGTTCATCCTCTAGGTTATTTCTCTCCCTTCCCTTATTATACGATTTTCCATTCTATTGACGGTCGATTGCTCTATTGTTATGTGAATCTTTTGATTTATGCTTGATTGGAACTGAGAATCGGATCAGATGCTTGTTTTAATTGATACATTTTGGTGAAATTAGATGAGAATTACTTCGCTTCGAAGCTGATAAACTGCAAGGACGGATCCAATTCCTTCACCGTTGACCGAGTCAACGACGACTTCTGTGACTGCGTTGACGGCACCGATGAGCCTGGTCAGTCTACACTCCGTTCCTTTTCCAGTTTCAATTTTCCGGTTCTCAGGTAACAGTTTCGTTGATGAAATACAGTTCTAGTTTGGATTTTCTGGCTATTTGTATGATAATGTTGTAGGAATATTTCTGGCAAATTGAACATTGTGAAGCTTATGTTTTATGGTAGACTGATTGCTTATGTCATCTTATAGATCTCAAAAGTAGGCTTTAGAGAGCTTGGCTTTGTCAATTTTGTGAAGGATTGTTTCATTTGAGCTGAAATTGAATGGTGTAGCTGTTCAATTGAGGTGTAACACAAAGCCATTTTAATGTAGAACAGTTGTTGTCACTACACTTGGAATCTGAAACACAATGCAATCTTGCAATCAATCATCCGTGCAACGTGCACATTGCGTTGTGTTAGTCACTCTTATTATATATTTGTTGGATGCACAGGAACATCAGCATGCCCAAGGGGTAAGTTTTATTGCCCGAACGCAGGAAGCGTGCCTAAGTTTCTGTATTCGTCCCGCGTCAATGATCATATCTGTGGTAAGCCAACCTTTGTCCCATAGATAGAATTTGAGTATCTTATCTAAGCATAGTTTTTTTTAGTATCTTAACTCCACTTAATGCAACTTATGTATCTATTCTGTTTTGGAGACTGTTGTGATGGAAGTGATGAATATGATGGGGTGATCCATTGCCCCAACACATGCATCATGGGTGGGAATCTCGAGTTCAAAGCCGAATATCATCACCACTCAACAGGCGACGCCATTGATGCAAAAGAGAGTAAACCTGCAAAAAAACTAGAGGATCTGATCCATAATGTAATAGGTATGATTGGGGATTCAGTCTAGTTCTTCTACTATCTTCAAGTTATACATATATGTCTACGATTTTTCTAACATAGGTTAAGATCCCATATATAGAAAAATTAGATTAGATCTTAATTGTTTAGGATTATTTATTATTTAGGGTTTAGATTCCTAAACCAGAATTCTTAACCTATTAGGAAAAACGCTATATCTAATGCTAAGTTGGGGCTTTGGCACATTCAGGGCTGAAGGTACTAGCCATCATCCAGCTGGCGTTTCTCGTAATTGTATTTTCCTTCCATTTTCTTCGTCGTCGCTCCAAGTCAAGAAGAGGGCGTTTTCGCTCAGAGGGATACACTTAATTAGCTTCTCTTTAGCCTGGTATGTTAACTGGATTCGAATACTCAGACTCAGATGCGGAGAAGAAGATGGAAGGGAGAGTTTGAATCTTTTGTTACTTCGAGAATACAACGAGAAAGAAGACTCTAGTCTCAACACAATCAACTGCAGCTAAC
Source organism: Rheum nobile (assembly GCA_027886185.1). NCBI lineage: Eukaryota > Viridiplantae > Streptophyta > Magnoliopsida > Caryophyllales > Polygonaceae > Rheum > Rheum nobile. The sequence continues at coordinate 4,419,287 of WOAB01000695.1, read as the reverse complement.
AAGCCACTGGCTTCTTAAAAATTTGTGAGCATAATTTAATGTATGATATTGTTGCTGACATGTTCTTTTGGTCATAGTTCATTGGTAATGAAGATTATAAGCAAGCAAGTTTTGGTTTAGTTTACTTCCTCAAATCTTTTGCAGTATAGTTTTGGGCATAGTTCGTTGGTAATGAAGATTATTGAACTCTGCGAGTTACAGAAGAGCAGAACAGGGTTTCTGAACTCCAGAAGCTAAGGAAATTTAGCTAGTCATCATACACAATTAAGATGTAAGTAGAAAGTTCATCTCACAAGATAAGTTCTTTTCACTATTTCACTGCTAGGCTGGGAATTATCATCAGCACCATGCAATCAATTGTCAATCTCAGTCTTGAATGACAATTTGTCAGAGCCTCACTCAGCAATGCAAGCACCTCCTTTGATAGAAAGAGGCGCCATTGGATTCACAAAGGAGTTATGATCTTCAAGAAAAACAACTATCACTGTGATGTCATCATGGAAGTGTCTCCTTACTCCTGCTTCAATGTTCTTGAGATCTGAGTATCTCAACTCTCTCTTCTTTGCAGCTCTCTTCAGTGCTGCTTTGATCAGCCTTCCTGCAATTCCCTGCAGCGTTTTTCGTTTAAGTGTCGGTTCTGGTGTAAAGGTAGCTTAAGTTTGGTGTGTAATGTGTAGCAAAAAAACTTACTTGTTGCTGGTGTTTGAAGACGATATCGACGACTTCTCGGTTGCTTAGATGCTCCCATAAACCATCAGAAGCAAACACCACAAACTGATCTTGTGGTTGCAATTTTCTGACTGAAATTGTTGGCTCTGCTCTTAGGATGGGCTTGTTGAATGGTTGAGCTACTCTGAATTTGGCAGGTAAAGGGGCTTTGCTGAACTCTGGGTCCTTTAAATATGCATCGCCAATACTCCTTGTGACCTATTAGGTCATCCAAGATTCAAAATCACACTTGTAAGCTATAAATTGGGGGAATTGGATCAAATTTAGGAATGCCAATGAATTTGTGATGGATAAATGAAGCCTCCATTATACATAGGTGATTCATCTGGTAATGGGTTTTTGAAATTAGATACCCACTTCAATATTTGTTAGAAGTGCAAAATCTTTTTTTTGAAATAAAGGCTAATATAGCGAAAATAATCGTTAAATTATAGTATATCTAGGAGAGAAAAAAAACAGAAAATGCTATAAGCATAAAGGGTTCGTTTGGATTTCTAAAATAATATATTAAATTGTCATTTTAATGTAAGATAATACACTGTGTATTATTTGAGAAATCCAAACAGACACAAAGTGTGAAAGACAACTTATAATCTTAAGCGGCCGAAAAGACGAATGGGTATATTAAGTGACCCCCTCAGGATAAATTGGTATTTAAAAATTTCCGGGGACAATTGGGTATTTAAAATATACTCCGGTGTACAAATTGGTATTTCATCTCGTCTGAGGTTGATCGATCCGGTTTATTATTTTTTAAACCGGTTTAGATTTTAATGAACCGGTTAAATAAAAACAAAACCAAACCCATACAATTATAAACAAAACCGAGAATTATAAGCCCTTATTTCAATGACTTCATCGGCCACTTCTACGCTCTTCATGATCACGTTGTAATGTGTCCTAAAGTAGCATATAAATTACAACACAAACACTATAAAACCAAACCCGTACAATTATAAATAAAACCGATAATTATAAACCCTCATTTCAATGACTTCATCGGCCACTTATAATTCTCGGTTTTGTTTATAATTGTATGAGTTTGGTTTTGTTTTTATTTAACCGGTTCATTAAAATCTAAACCGGTTTAAAAAATAATAAACCGGACCGATCAACCTCAGACGAGATGGAATATCAATTTGTACACCGGAGTATATTTTAAATACCCAATTGTCCCCGAAATTTGTTAAAATACCAATTTGTCCCGAAAAATTCACTTAATATACCCATTCGTCTTTTCGGCCAATCTTAAGCACAAAAAAGGCTTGCAATAAATCAATTTATCAAGATTGAAGCAAAAAAAAGAAGTAATTATTATGGGGGAAGTACTGATTACCAAGTGGGTCAACTCATATGTCCTACGTTAAGCTTTATATTCTGAATTCACCAAATAAATTTCCAATCTTTTTTTCTAATTGAATTAAGGGTTGGGGTAACTAACTTACCTGAATGATGCCTTTTACGCGCCAAACATTATGCTTATTAAGAGTAACAATCTGAGAGTCATGTGGATGCCAAGATTGAAGCTCTTCCCTCTCAGATTCCACCATTGCATTATGATCACTTGACAACTGAATTGGCCTCACCTTTCTTGAATCCCTATCAAATCTCCCTAAAACAGCCCTTGAATCTCCTGCATTTGCAGTGTACAAACTCCCATTGCAGATTATCCCCACCAAGCAACATGTTCCTACTGATGCCATATGAGGCTTCTCCATCCACTGCCTCTTCACTGACGACACAAAACTCTTGTCCGTCTCCATGAACGCCTTCTTGATCACGCCTTCTGAGACGACGCCTTGATTCTCTGATGCAAGCCCTGCATCAATGTAAGCAAATGACAAGTTGATTATCACCGAGTTACTTAAGGGCCTGTTTGGTATCGATATCAGGATATCAGGTATGAATATGAATATCACTCATACCCATATAATCATGATATCGATATCAAACTGATATCTGCTATTTAGTATCAGGTATGAATATCAGGATATGAATATGAGTGATATCAGAGTGTTATTTTGATATTCCTACGGAATGAGGATATTTAAAAAGCACAAAAGCCTTAGAAACAAAACATACTCTTGAGATTGAGAAACAAGTGTTTGTTGACGAATTGAGCGGCTTGAGGTCCTCCATGGCCGTCATAAACACCAATAAACGTCATGATCGGCCCTGATTCAATCTGGCTTTGATCTTCTACAACTCGATTAGCTTGCATGATCGCCATGGAGATTTTCTCCAAATCCTTATGCCACAAAAGCCCATCTTCCTTTCCTATGCTTGAACTCCAACAGCTCTTCATCATTTCCTTACACAACTAAATCACCCTTTTGGTCTTTAGCGTTTGCTCTTACCTATATTTGCAGCCTCATTCATCCAAATGGCCAAGAACAAAGACAAATATAAGTTTGCAAGTGCAATGTGTATAAAAGGCTTCTTTTTTCATGAAAATTACCAAATGGGTATGGGCAAAAACTGTTTAAAATAAGAGATTTGAGAGGACAAGACAAATTTGGTTTTGACTGAGTTCAGAGAACAAGGGGATTGAGTACTTGTGTCGGTTTTTCGGTTCCTTGAACCTTGTTTTTGAACTTGGAGAAGGCTTTCATGTGTCTGCCATATCTGAGCAAACAGCCTTAGCTGTAAAACAAGAATATGAGTTTTTTTTCTGGGTTATACGTTGAGAGTTTCGTGTCCTTTTAAGATAAGTGAGATATCAATCTTTATGTGGGTAGCAAAGCCAATTGGATAAGGCAAAATGGGTCTGAAGATTTTGACAGGAGATGCTCATACTTATGTCGGATATATCATATCTTAGATGATGGCACATTGTTGATACTGTCTTCTTATAAGGCTTTTTTATACAGATTAAGGGCTCGCCATCAATTCGATTAGGGCTATTCATCGGGTTCTATTTTCGGTTTTTTTGATAATCGGTTTGGGTTTTTAGTTCGCATGAAAACAATAATCAGTTTTCAGTTCGGTTTCGGTTGGGTTCGGTCAGAGCCGATTATAATAAAAATCAAAATAAAACCCTAGATTTATAAATAACCTAGTATACCCTTATTCGGTTCGGTCCAGTTCGATCTAATGCGGTTTGGTACACTAAAACCGATTTTAGTAACCTAATTTCAAAATGTTAAGTTATTTCGGCTTGTAATTGAACCGAACCGAATAAAAACCAAACCCGAACTAAACCGAGTACATTCGGCTTGGTTTTCAGTCCACTAAAATCCAAAATTCTGTTTCGGTTCGGTTGTAGACCGATGAACAGCCCTAAGTTTGATATCGATATAACATATATGAGTATGACTGATATTCAAATACATACCTAATATCAATACGAGACGAGACCTAAATTTTATTTTATTTATCTCTTTCTAAGTTTGGAAATGACATGTTTTGTTGAGCTGAAATTGCATCTACAGATGCTTATTCCCTCACATTTTATGAGTTCCAATCACAAATATGGCATGCCAAACACATTTCCTAGATGGGTAACAAACTAGGGCTGAACACTTGAGAAATTGGCAGATGATTCCTCCAATTTCCCACCATTGTAAGTGGGCATGCTTTAGTGTTTATGACAAGCTAAATCTGATGTTGACTGGGGAAATTGAATGAGCAATTTGTGGGGTTCAATCGTGTTGCGTATTGCATGTTATTTTATCCAACATTGATGTTCCAAGACTAACTCTCACACCCAACACTTAGCCAACACTGGGGCTCACTATTCTGAATTTCTTGTTGAACCATTCCTTTACTACTCTCCTTACCCATTTTCTTTTGCCTTCTTTGCCCCATCCTTTGTCTTCTTTTTTCTTGGTGATCCCCATCCCCTTGGGCCTGGTGGTAGGGTGTACACTATCGGACCCAAGATTTAATGTAGCCTTTTCTGTTCGGAAACGAAATGTCCTTGGAAATTCCTGCTCCTGTTGAACCATTTTGTATCTATCTATATGTATCGGGATTCAGATTCATGGATCTGTCGCTTTGAGAAATCAAAATAAGAGATTCACCCATCCCTTGATTTTTGTCAGGGTTTCACTCGTTTATTCGGGCGGAATGTTTGGATATGGGTCGGTCTTGGAATATTAAAACTCATTTCAAATTGAAACTGAGTGAATATTAATGCATAGTATATAAGACCTATTACGTTTGTGCGCTCGTACTGACACCCTCCTATCTGTCGGTGCCATGACCTCTCTAAATTTAACAATTCCAACCCTATGGACTAGAGTGAGGAATTAACCACCCATAGTTAACCCGAGTCACCCGAACTCGTTTAATAGGGTCGGGTTGGTTGGTTGTGGGTCGGTTATCCACGAGCCATTTCAACCTATAGCTCTCATCCGGTTCACATATACTATAATCTTTGTTGGATTTTCACCCGTTATTTAGTTGAGTCGGGTCTGGTCATTCCAACCCTAGTTCACACAATTTTTTCATGGAGGAAGGAATTGTCCAATAGAAGTGACATTAATTACTCTATGATATACTCTAGGCTCCTTTGAACTTGCTTAATTACATGTATAATACTCTTATAATGTCAATGGTGATATTATAGTAAGTTTATTTAATTATGGCCCGGAGTATAAAACAAAATTGTGAAATTTCATGATCTCCATTATTGGTGTGGTGGGCGTTTGGGAGGGACAAATTCTGCCTCAAAGTACTGTAAGAATTAAATTGATTGATGGACAAATTCACGTCTCATTTTTCACGTTGCCATTTTGTGTAATAGTGTAAGTTTGTGTTACAGTAAAACCAGTACAACTGCACTTCCATGTGATGTACGTACTGGGACTGGGATACACGACAAGCATATTTAGGATAATCCCAAAAAGATAAATATATAAACGTTTTTTTTTTAAATCTTAGAGAAGAAATGATAAATCTTTTTTTTTAAAAAGAAAAATTTAATAAATTAATACATAATCAAATCTTCCTATATATTAGATTTTTAAAAATTGATATATAATTAGGCTTTGTTCAATAAACTTTTTTAAATTAATGGAGCTTAATTTTTTTAATCTACTTGATTAGTGTTTGATAAAAAATATTAATCTAGTTTAATAAATTTATAGTAGATTAATGTAGCTAAATTTTACTAGTTTTTATAATAATATTTCTAAAATTATTGAAGATTAACAAGTTGAATTTTACTTTTCAGTTATTTTAATGGAATATCAATTATATATTTTAAATAATTAAATTAATAAATTCAATTCTAACTAATCATTCAACTCCAACTTCCCTTCCAACTATTCATACCGAACAAATTCTTAATGTGCTTATTCGGATGATTTGTCACCGTTTACCAACTTATACGTATTTAATTCACCTTCAAGCTCTCTCTCACAACAAAAACAACAAATTTTCAAGGTTGACTCAAAAAAATTTGTACATGCGAGAAAATGAACACATAATCGATCTTATACGACCATGCTAACTCATTGAATTATCAAAGCTTATACATACAACTTCGGCCGAAAAACTCCCTTCTCTGTAAGGGTCCTCTAGCCTTGTGCTAGCTTCTTCGTTCCTTTCCTTTCATCCCCTTTCTCTCCGCCTTCTCCATGGCCTCCTCAACCGCAAAACAACCTACTCCGACCATGAATGACATGTATCTAACAGCTGCAGAATGCAATCCTGTTCTAGGCGGTCTAATTACACATGCTCAACCTAATCCAAACACATCCCTCAACCTCCTTGAAAAGCTTAATACTGAGAAGACCTTCAATTTTCATGCCATGCAAAACCTTCTCAAGATGATATGGAAGCTCAGGAAGTCGTTCGTAGTCAGGGAAATCAAAACCAATTTATTTAGCTTCCAGTTTGGATGCATGGAAGACAAAAACAGAGTAATTCAGGAAGGGCCATGGTCTTTTGATAAGCATCTATTGATTCTGCAGGATCCAGGAGGTCTCCAACCTTCAAAGATCAAATTTAACACAGCTTGGTTCTGGGTGCGAGTTCTAGACCTACCGTTCACAGCATACTCTACTCAAACAGCCTCCGCCATAGCCAGTTTATTTGTCTCTCTTGATCAAAGCTCTCTGCCAGGAGTCGCTGATTATGCTGGTTTCATGCGGCTACGACTGGAAGTTGATCTCACGCAGGCGCTCCGTCGGGGAGCTCTCCTTGATTTGGGTCTTACAGAGAAGGTTTGGGTAGCTTTCTAGTATGAAAGGCTGCCTAACTTTTGTTACACTTGTGGTAAACTCGATCATGTCCAATTGGAATGTGATGATTCCGAAGCTAGACAGTTTGAAGGCCAATATGGTGATTGGCTGAGAGCACCATCTCTGTCGAGGGAAGAATTGTTAAATTCTGCTCAAAAACAGGTACCTGACTCAATGCCTGATAAGCCACCTAAGCAAGGGACTAGACGGCTGCTGAAATCCATCTTGCATGCATGCGATGACAGAGACCTTGATGAGTCCACTCCTCCTGTTGAGACCCCACTTATCAGGAACCTGGCATCCGACATCAGCAACATTGAGGTCTTAGATCCCCCACGAGCATCTGACACACATAGCCATGAAGCTATACATGTCTCAACACCAACCACTACGCCGACAATCGAAACAGAGGCTCCCCTGCAACAGTCAATTGTACCAAGCTCTCACCAGGATCCCAAGGGTAAGGGTGCTTTAATTCTCCACTCCTTTATCGTTGATCCTCTCAATGCTATTCCACAAGATCAGCATAATGGAGCAGCTAAAAAATGGAAAAGGAAGACAAAGAAAGTGGCGACAGGAACTCCAATCACACAGCCTCCACTGCTTCCTCATGGGAAAAGAGCATTACCAAATTTCTTTACCAAGGGCAGACCTTCCAAGCAACAAAGACAAACCACTACACCAGCTAGTGATCTTCAGATCATAGCACAAACTTTGATATCGGCAGAAGGAGATGATACTCCTTCTGACCGGATGCAATGAAACTTGTAAGTTTCAACTGCCGAGGTCTGGGAAGTCCTCGTGCAGTTCGCAACCTTATCCATCTTGTAAATACTGAACTTCCCTTTGTACTCTTTCTTATGGAAACAAAATCTAGTATTACCTATATGCAGAGTCTTGCTCCTTCTCTAGGCTTTGATTGCTGTTTTGCTATTGATTGTATGGGCCGTTCTGGCGGGCTTGCTCTCCTTTGGAATTTTGATGTTAATATATGTATAGTCTCTAGTTCTCTTCACCATGTTGATGTACACTTCCTCAATCCTGCTAGCTGTTTTGACTGGCGTTGCACCTTTTTCTATGGATGGCCAGAATTGCATATGAAGTATCTTTCCTGGGAGCTGCTCCGTCATCTTCATCAGAATAGTTTTCCTGCTAGCTCCACTGATTGGGTTTGCATTGGGGATTTTAATCAGGTCCTTGAATTCAGTGACAAATTGGGTGGATGTTCTCCCTCTTTAGCTATGATTAATGCATTCAGGGACCTCCTTGACCATTGCAATCTCAGAGCAATTTGCTGTCAAGGTGGTCAGTTTACCTGGACAAATGGGCGCCAAGGTCTAAGTTGCATCCAGGAGAAACTTGATCGAGGATTTGCATCCTCAAGTTGGCATCAAAGGTTCCCGTTTGCAATGACTGCTAACTTGGGTTATTGGCATTCTGATCATTCTCCAATCTCACTTGTTCTGCAACACTCAGCCGATCCTTGTTCAATCAAGCGAAAGCCTTTTAGGTATGAAGCTATGTGGTTTGCTGCACCGGGGTATTTTGATGTGATCAATTCTGCTTGGCAACCCTCTACTTCAACTAAACCCATCTCCATGAAAATGCAACTCACTGCTACTGCTCTGATAAAATGGAATAGAGATGATTTTGGGAATATATCTTACAGGCTTCGGGCTCTAAGAGATCAGATCACCACACTTCTTACTTACCCCTTATCTGAGGATGGTTCCTCCTTACTCCAAGAGCTGCGTGCAAATGAGGAACATCTCCTGAGTCTTCTTGAAGCTATGTGGCATCAGAGGGCACGAGCAAATGAGCTCAGTCTTGGGGACAAGAATACTACCTTCTTTCACACTAAGGCCACTGGACGAAAAAGAAGGAACCGCATCAAACAATTATGTCGCCCTGATGATACTTTTGCCACTGATCATGACTCCATTCAGCATGTTGTGGTGTCATATTTTCAGGATCTTTATACTTCCCAAGTAACTAGTGTTCCAGATGATCTTCTTTCAGGAATCTCCACCACTATTACTGCTTCTGAGAATGCAGCTTTGCTCAGACGTTTCAGTACTTCTGAAGTGCTTAATGTTATCAAGAAGATGCATCCCACAAAGTCTCCTGGTCTAGACAGATTCCCTGTTCTTTTCTTTAGGAACCACTGGACCAGAGTTGGAGAAGATGTCACAAAATCTGTTTTGCAATTTTTGAATGAAAGGTGCATTCCAGCAGAATTCAACCACACATACATCACTTTGGTTCCCAAGGTTAATAATCCCTCACGCATGACTGATATCAGGCCAATCAGCTTATGTAATGTCATCTATAAGGTGGCTTCAAAATGTATTGCCAACAGGATTAAACCTATTCTCCAGAAATCTGTTTCTCAATACCAAAGTGCCTTTCTGTCTGGACGATCAATTTCTGATAATGCCATTGCTGCTGGGGAACTCTTCCACTATCTCAAACACAAAAAGACTGAGAGACGGGGGTTTATGGCTATCAAAGTTGATATGGCAAAGGCTTTTGATCGAGTTGAGTGGAGTTATTTGCAGCAGATTATGACACACATGGGCTTCCATGAAAGATGGATTTCTCTTATTATGATGTGTATTAGCAGAGTCACTTACTCGGCTCTTGTTAATGGAATTCCATCACCAATCATCTATCCACAGAGGGGTCTTCGGCAAGGTGATCCTTTATCATCTTTTCTCTTCCTTCTTGTTATGGAAGGCCTCTTATCACTCTTTTCCACTTATCAGTCTCGAGGATTGCTGCATGGTATAAAGATTGCTAGGTCTGCTCCTTATATTTCTCATCTACTCTTTGCTGATGATTGCATACTCTTTGCTCGTGCAAATGTTGTTGAATGTAAACATATATGTGATCTGCTCAGAATCTTTGGTGAAGGGTCTGGTCAGTTTGTTAATTGTTCTAAGTCACAAGTAACTTTCAGTGCAAATCTTAATAGAGTAAGCAGGGACTCTATGTTTCAGTTACTTGGCTTCCGGAAGTCAGATTATCTGGACAAATATCTTGGACTGCCCACAGTCATTGGCAGATCAAAGAAGATCATCTTTCAACAGATTATTGATCGAGTTAGAAAGAAGGCTAAAGGATGGAAAAGCACAGCTCTCTCTCAAGCAGGAAAAGAGGTTCTGATTAAAGCAGCCTTACAATCAATTTCATCCTATATTATGAGTTGCTATAAATTCCCTTCTTCTGTATGCAAAGAGATTGAACAGACCATTGCTAAGTTTTGGTGGGGTTCTCCTGATCATCGAAAGATGCACTGGTCCAATTGGAACAATTTATGCATTCCAAAGGATGAGGGTGGCATGGGCTTCCGCAAACTCTTTGCCTTCAATGATGCTCTCCTTGCAAAACAGTTATGGAGGCTTCTCATCTGCCCCGACTCCATTGCTGCACAGCTCCTTAAGGCAAAATATTACAGCAGAACTGATGTACTGAACTCCACTTTGGGTCATCACCCTAGCTTCATCTGGCACATTCTTCATCAATCTCTTGGAGTTCTTAAGAAAGGTCTCCTTTGGGAGCTGGGAAATGGCTCGACTATTAGGCTTTGGGGTGATCCTTGGATCCCTCGTCCAACAACTTTCTCACTTATTACACCACGCCCATCAAACATTGAAAACAAGAATGTTGAAGAATTTTATGATTGGAGCTCAAATGACTGGAAATGGTCTGTTCTAAGGAACTTCCTGCTACCACAGGATCTGCAGGCTCTCACACGAATACGTCCAGTTTCACCTGATGCTAGAGATATCATCCGATGGTTTTATACAACCAATGGATGCTTCACTGTTAAATCAGCTTACACAACCATCATCTCTGCTCTACAATCTAATTATGGCTCGGGGTCTTCAACTAGCTCCTCGGATCAAACTCATTGGCAGAAACTTTGGAAGGTCAAAGTGCTTCCTCGTGTGAAGAATCTCCTTTGGAGATCTCTGAGAGGATTCATACCTTGTCTTTCTACCCTTAAGAGAAAGAAGCTCTTGCACACTCCTATCTGTGCCCTCTGCCCCTCAAAAGTTGAATTTGAGCTCCATGTCTTCAAATACTGTTCTTTTGCAACTCAATACTGGGAACAATTCCTTGCTCTTCATGAGGCAATCTCGCTTCGCCCAGAATCACTATGGGATTGGTGGTGTTCCCTGCACAACATCTTGACACCGAACCTGCTGCAATTATGGTGTGTCTCGATCTGGGCTCTGTGGAACAACAGAAATGCAAGGATCTTTGATGGGAATCATCGGAATTGTATGCAACTTTCACTCTTCACTGCACTTAACTTAGAGACAGGTTCCGTACCGACAGGTTCCGTACCGACAGGTACCCCTTCACAATGGCCATCAACTACTTGCTCAGGTGAACAATCGCAGCGCTCTCACAATTCATATCGTCTTTGCTGTGATGCGAGCTTGTCTCAGGATAACTCTGCAGCTATTGGTTTCACACTTCTCCACTTCGATGGATCAATTCATGTACTAGAGAGTAAACGTTTAAAACCTAGTACATGCATTGAAGCATTGGAAGCAGAAGCTATCTTTTGGGCTCTTGAATGTGCACTCCAGTTTGGTGTCTTCACAGTAAATGTCTGGTCTGATTGCTTGAACGTAGTCTCTGCTTGTGCTGATCACTCTCCACCAAGGACAAGGGCAGGGCTACTCATTCAGAATATTCTGGCTTTGATCAACCGGTTTCAGCACTGCTCAGTCAATCATCTGCCAAGAAGACAGAACCAACAAGTCCACCATGCTGCTCATTTTGGGCTCTCCCTTCCTGTTTCCTCTTTTGTTTTATTTAATCATATTTCTCAAATGCCATTTAGTTTGACAAATGTACTGAATATTTCACCTTAGTAATATATTTACCTTCTCCTCAAAAAAAAAAAAAAAAAAAAACTCATTGAATTATTGAGAGTAGACTAAGCTTAACGTTAAATTAACTTAGAATACTTCAAACATACCTTAGCAAACCAACGGGACAAGGATGAACTCAATAGCATCAAACAAGCAAATATATCTCAAATCAATGAAAAGGCATCAGGACCTCCTTTCTATTTTACAAATCATTTCCAATAATCAATATAAAATTTTATAGGCCTCCCTTCATTTTTAAGGTGATTAATTTGGTTAAAAAAATGAGACATTATCACTAAAACATGTTCTAGCTAGGTTGATCATGCATTGATAATATCACCATAATACATATATCGGAAATTTTGTATGGTACCCTTCAGTTTAAGCAAATTTCGCGAGATACCCAGAAGTATGGTAAATTTCACGCGGTACCCTCGATTTTTTATAATATTTCGCCAAATGCCCGAGGGGAGATCTCCGTCAACTAATCGTTAAGTTTGAAAAAAAAAATCAGAAAACTTGAACGCGTCTCTGTGTTGGAGAGTCGGGGTCCAAACCCGATGCGAGCAAGGAGGAGACTGGGGTAGAGGATACGTCGATGGAGGAGACGCTGGAAAAGAGACGTCGATGAAGGAGACGATGACTCTGGTGAAGCAGGCGCCTAGAGAAAGAGAAGCCGACTCTGGTGAAGCAGACGCCGGGAGAAGGAGATGCCGGTGAACGAGACACCAGTGAAGGAGATGCCTGGAGAAGGCGATGATGAGAGACAAACGAGGAATTAGGTATGGGAACTTTCAATTTCGGATTTAGGTTTTCAATTTTAGGGTTCTAATTGAAAATGGATTTGGGGGGTTTGAATTTTATTAATGGATTATGTGGGGTTTTATTTAAATTGAAAATGCGTATAATTAATTTGTGGATTTTGATGATACAATGCCAACTTGCGAAGCCTAATGCGAACTTGCAAAGCTTGTGGTAAAGAATGCACAAGATCTGATGTGGGTGGCAGTACCCACAACATAGCAACAAACATATTTCATAGATTTAAAAACCTTTGTATGCATTTTTTTTTTTGCAAATGTCAAGGCATGTATTGGATGATTCTATAAACCCATAAATGATTCAATCAAAAGAATTGAACCCCAACTCTCAATTTTTGAAATCAAGCAAAGGTGGGGTGATTTGAGGATTTTTGTGCTCTGTTAATTAAGAAATACTCTATCTTTAATTTGTTAGGCTAATTTTTCATATAAACAAAAGAAGGAGAAACTGAGGCATGATTCTTGTGCTCTTTCTCTTTCGTGTGTAGTTTGTGTATTATGCTTAGACAAGCATTTTTGAGTTTCTGATTGAATTTGGCTGGTGGTTTTGGCTATGGATTTGTGGGTTTATCTTATGATTCCAGTTATCTCTTTTTGCTTTTGTTCGTTCATTCTTGATTGAGTACTAGTATTTTTCATATCTTTTGGAATGTTGTAAAAAGTTATCCACCTTTTGTTGCTTCTTTTCCTACCTCTAGAACAGATACATGAGAGCCTTTTTATTTTTATAAATTGTAGTGAGACAATACACGATTATGAATTCTTTCACTTTTTCAATGCTTTACATGTTTTTTCGATTGTTCTTTTTAAACAACTGTATTAGGTGCTAGTATTGTTGTATATGAATTTTTTTCCTTTGTCCTTCTTGTTCATTTTGTAGAGAATACTAAGACAATAAAGCTTCTAACTTATTCTAGGCTTTTGTAGGTTGGATAATAGGATCTTAAACATGATCTTCAAGTTTGTTTCAAAGCCTATTAGCTCAAATGGTAGAGCTTGTGCTTTATGCACAAGATGTGGGTTCGACTCTCGCATAGGCTAATAAAATGATTTGTATGTTATTGTTACTTTTCCTAACTTAATGTAAATAGCTTATTAAAATTACATTGTTCTATGTGTGGTTTGGGTTTGCCCCTCTGATTCAGGGATCCATGTGTGTTGCGATGCAACAGAGTACTATATCAATCAACTTATTATCATCTTTCACTATGCATTTGTAAGAAGTTCCAATTGCTTAGTGCTTATTTGACCCTATTAGCTTAACACTAGAAGAATAATTGCACATTTACTGATCTTTCCTAATTGCTATTTTGAAAGGAGTCATGTTGATGAATGATCTTATTCCTTTTTCATATAGCATAAAGAAATAAGTGGTTATAGGTTCTTCAAACCACCTGATACGTCCAGGTTCTATCCTTCCACTATGCTAATGCTTTTATCTATTTATTTCACTTATTGCATCTAGAAAATGTAAAATTTGATATGATAACAAATTTATAACTTGAACAAAACTTTTGTTTTGCATCAGTGGACTCGTTCATCGTACATTTTGGCTCTTGACAATCTCTAAATCATGTGAAAACAGACCAGGTTGATGTACTAGTATAATATTGCGGTACAAATTGAATAGCCTATGTGGGACTCGAACCCACATCCACGTGCGTAAGCACGTTGCTCTACCATTTGAGCTAATAGGCTTCAAAAGTCATTCATAACCCATCATCTTCAACAATACATCAATAGTGGTAAAATAAACCACCTTCATACCAACTAACATAATTCAAAGAAGAGTAAAGACTTGCAGGAGTAGCAGCTTATGGCATTAAGCAATACCCAAGTTACTAATATACCAAGCTCTTGTTTATGGACAACATAGCACTCACTCAACACTATTAATTCATCTCAAACTATAAGAATTTGTCTTTTAATAAATTTCATCATGAACATATATATGTTGCTAAGACATAGACAGAAAATAACATGGGCATTGTTGAATAGATAATATGGAACAAAGGCAGTTAAAATAATTGAAGCAAAACAAGTTAACCTCCAGTAATGAGACAGGGAATAGGACAAAGAGACTTGAAGTGATGATTCAGCTGGTATAAAGCAGAGGTGACATGGATAAATAGTACAGAGGAGGCTGTAAATTTACACAAACATAAGCACAGAGGACACTGCTTGCTTATTACAGCTAGCAAAGCTCTCAGCATTCACTAAGTACTGCAAATTGCCCAAACAAGGGGTTGTACATAGCAAATTTAAGTCCCCATATCACACAATCTCATAGAAATGTTATATTATGAAATTTTACTTCATCCCTAAAATTCGTAATTGACAAACAAACCAAAAATCCCAAAACATCTCAATTGAAACTAAATCAAGCTGGTCTTATCCCCTATATGCAAATCCAGTAACATCCTAATTATCAAAGCTAAATTAAACTTAAATCAAAGAATCAAATAACTTATATTTCATAACCCCCAAATGCAAGTAGAAAACCCTAAATTTCGTACCTGGAATTGTAAAATCATTGGACCACTAATCAGCCTGTCATCGGACACCAGTCTAGTAGCGTCGTCTGACCTTGACACCACTGTCTCGTATTGTTCTCTTCGCCACCAGGACCGTCGACGTCGCTAGTCACAGACTTCGTAACGTCTCCTCCACACAGTCGCGCGACTTGGTCGTCATCCTCCAAACAACCAATCGCCAACTTCCAGTTCCAGACAGCAGCCACCGTCGTCTGGTCTCCTCCTCCAGCCACCACCTTGGTCGGGACTCCTCCTCCAAACGAAGTCGGGTCTCCTCCTCCACGCAGGTAAGCGTTTGTTTTATGCCTTTTTTCCTTTTATTTTTTTAAGTTAACGACTGAATTTGTAACAATTTAACAGCTTCTAACGTCAAGGGCATTTGGCAAAAAAAATCAACACCTCAGGGATACCACACGAAATACTTCAAACCTTTGGGTATCTCGCAAAAATTATACAAACTCAGGGGTATCACGCAAAAATTCCGTACATATATTTATCAAATAGTTAATCTATTCTTATTATTATTTTTTCGTATAAAGCAAATTTATATTTAATCAATATTGACATTGGCCAATAAAATAAAAAAGTCTGAATCTCCGAGTAATACCAATTTTACTTGTATTTGGTTGATCAATAACCAAGCATGATTGGGGAGATTTTTCTTTGTTTTGATTTTTTTGTCCATTAGTACAAATAGCCTTTTTTGTTTTGTCTTTGGCGCGTCATACTCGATTAGTGTCACTCTATGCCTGGACTAGCTATTTCGTTTTTTTTTTGAATTGGACAGTGGCGATATGTGATTTTTTTAGATTTATTTATTTTAAAAATTAAAAAATTATAGTAATAGAATCTTATACCTATTATATTAATATTATTTATAATAATTTTTTTTTAAATGTACAATAAAATATTCTGTAATATTTGTATTATAAAATATACTCTTACCTTATATATTAAGATCACGATCTTTTTTTCCTTTTTATCTGTCAATATTGCCTATCCAACATAATATTGATTAAGTACATTCTCTTATCATATCTGAGATAATTTAATATATTTACTCTTACTCTATTAATATCATATATATGATATATGATCCTTTTTATTCTAATATGTCATTAAATATTTAAATATCATACCTAAAACAACAGAATTAAGAATTGATTACGGTCGGGATATTCATCCAGTGAATTTTGAATATGTACGTGCGTTCTAGCTAGCTTACCAATAGAGATCCACAGGAAAAAAAAAATTAATTGTTACGTGGTAAATTTCCTATAGCGATGACGTCATTTGACTTTTAGGTTATCTACTCAATTTACTTATGAGATGGTGAGTTAGTGGTTGAGGATACACAACGACATTCCAAATTTATTTATCAGTTAGCGTGATTCGTTATTGAGCAAATATTTATACATATAGTCATATACTCACACTTACTAATACATATTTTATTATGTTTTTGAAATTAAAATGCATGTGTACGTCCGTGCTTTTGAAGTCATTCTTGTCAGATAAACTCGAAAGACTTAACAGTTTGATCAGACTAGCCTATTAATCTACTATATAACTACTAAATGCAAATATCGACTGAGCCACGTGACGCTCCTAGAATGAGCTCATATTTTAAGTTGTCACGTAACGTCACGATATTGAATTGGACATGTGGCAACTTGTGATTTTTTTAGATTTATTTTAAAAATAAAAAATCTACGATAATAGAATCCTACACTTGCCATACGAATATTATTTGCAATAAAATCTTTCCAAAATGTACAAAAAAATATTATGTAATATTTGATTATCTTTTTTCAATATTGACCATAGAATATTCAGTAATATTTATTTATGCACTATGCAAAAATAAATCTGAAATATTTTTAACATTAATCTTTTCCAAAATGGACCACAAAAAGATAAGACTAGGATCCGAAAGTTAGAGTCGCTAAAAGTAAACTTTATACAAAACAAAGGTGAAAACGTGCTATAAGTATAATGGTTTATGTTCATGTCAATTATTTTATATAACATATTATTGGTATGTATAATCTTTTTTTAAAGTCGTTCAAAGCACGGAGTGTAATCTACTATATATCTACTAATCCAAAACCTTTTTTTGTGTCGTCACCACGTTTGATTTGCCTACATGTCATCACTCGTCTAACCATCATCCACTACATCATCCAACTATTAGGAAAAAAAATAAAAAAGGATTATCAACTAAAAGAGCTGCAAAATGTTTCGAAAAGATACGAAAAAACTAAAATTATTTTACATGTATAGAATAAGATATGTTTTGATTATAGTAAGTAATCACAACCAATAAGATAGGTTTTTATTAGAGAATCTCAATTTATATGCGTAGGGAGTTTTTAACCCTTTATTTTCCTAAGTAACCTTGAATAGATAGAAAAGTCTATTTTTCATATATCTTATTTGATGGTGTAAGTAAATATATATCAACTAATCTTGCTATATCATCTTAAAACACTTATGGTTTTTACAAATCTTCTCTATAATTTTTCTACATATTGAAGCTATACAATATTTTTACGATCAAGTTCACAAATTGCTTAAAACCGTAGAATGCTATCAAAAATATAAAAAATATTATTGAAAAGATTCTCTCGAAGTCGATTAAGATAAATCCAGTGAATATGTTGTAGTAGTTTACTTGCCAATTTCCATAACTAATGTATTTCGTAGAGTCTATTGAAACTCATTTAAATCCAATTTATACGAACTAAAGAGCATATAGTATGTTGTATTTATCAAGTGCATTTTTTATATATGTATTATATTATATTATGATATATGCTCTTTCCTAATGTATTTTTATCTTCAAACGACAACTCTATAAAATAAATAACCCACTTTAACATAATTGTAAACCAAATTTCATATGGGTCTAATCTTCACAACGTATTTGTTAAATATAATTTATCATCATGATTATTATTTTTTAAAGTACTTATTGGTCGTAGTTAATATAGTTTGATCATCTTCACAAGTTATGGTTTTGTTAACTTTACAACTTAAGTTCAGGTACAAAACTATCTGAATTGATTTGTGATGCAACTTATTATCTGGGATGAGCTCCGATGACGAATAGATTCTATTTTGAAGCATTAGACATGACTTTAAAAGATATTCTATGGGCTACAAATCCCCTTAGTTCAGTACAACCTTTTGAATGGAAAGTCGTAGTATTTGGCGGAGACTTTAGGCAAATCCTACCCATGATCACAAAAGGAAGCAAGCAAGATATTATTTTTGTCACAATTAATTCCTCTTATTTGTGGGAATATTGCAAAATTCTTAATTTGACAAGAAACATGAGGATTCAACAAGGTACATCTGATTATGATATCCAAGATGGTACTGTAGGCGATGACAATATGGAGAAGCACAAATACAAATTCCTGATGAACTATTGGTGAAGGATTATGACTTAGATATGATTCCATCAATTATTAAGTTTGTTTATCCCTCTCTTTGGACAATCAATTGTCTTCAAAATACTTTGAAGAACGAGCAATTCTTGCACCACCACATGAAGAGGTAGATAGAGTTAATAACTATATATTGTCTTTGTTATCAGGTAATGAAAAAGTCTATCTCAGTTCGGATAGCCTTTGCAAGACAGGTTTTATTGCAGACAATGATGCAAGTGTTTATACTTCTGACTACTTGAAAAGTATTAGATGTTTTGGTGTCCCAAATCATGTTTTGAAAACTAAGGTTAAGGTCCCTATTATGCTGCTTTGAAATATTGATCATTCTTCAAGTTTATGCAATGGGACAAGATTGATAACCACGCAGCTCGACAGTCATGTCATACAAGGAAGAACTATTTTAACTACAATATTAGACATATAGTTTTGAATCCTCGCATGCTCATATCACCGTCAAACACTTCATACATGTTCAAGTTTCAACGAAGACAATTTCTCTTGAGTGTCTGTTTTGCTATGACAATAAACAATAGTCAGGGCCAATCTCTTACAAATGTCGGTTTGTATCTTCCACGTCCTGTTTTTGCTCATGGTCAGTTTTATGTTGCATTACTCATGGTCAGTTTTGTGTTGCATCATCAAGAGTTACTAGCAAGAAAGGTTGGAGATTTTGATATGGGACAAAAACAAAAAAAGATCTAATACTACTACCAATGTAGTATACAACGAAGTTGTTCATAATTTGTAGCAATTTTGAATATCTTACGAGATTTTATGTTTAGGGTTTCATTTTCATGTATTAGACAAATATTTTGATTATGCTTTATCGTTTTAATAGTATAGATGTTAGGGATATGACTATCCACGTTTCAAAACTACTTAACCAATTTTACTATTAATAAAGTTATGGAGAGTTTCGCCTCTCTTTTGATAATGTATTTTATTAATCTCTTCAATATTTTGTATTCAATTAGTCTTTTTTTACATTAGCATTCATCTACTTTTATAATAGTCATTACCTATATATTTCTATATCAATTAAATATATAATTTTTATATACTATTTTTTTTAATGTAAGAAAGAATAAACAGATCTCGTGCACGGCACGAGTACTACACTAGTATAGGTAACTAATTTGCAAATTGGGCTTTGATTTTAGGAGAAGCATTACTCAAGTTTCATGAACATTACAACGTTAAGACTTGATTTAATTTTTAGGTTGATGCATGGACACTTTAATCTACTATATAATAACTAAAGCAGAATACCTGCTAAGTCACATGACGCTCCTACAATAACCCCAAAAAATTTTTGCCACGTGGCGTCACGATATTAATTTTGACACGTGGCAGCCTGTTGTTTTTTTAGATTTAAATTAAAAATCACAAATTTGGAATATCCTACAGTTACCTTAAATTAAAGATCAGACGAGATAAATTTATATTACTTTATTTCCTTAATTAATATATTCTCACTTCATTCTCGGTAAGCTAAATTTGTGATTCCCTACATTTATTCATAAATATGGTTCATTGAATTAAGATCCAATAAATGGAACGCTAATATAAGCACTTGACATAAAATATGAATGTGTGCTAGCAAAATGTTAAATATTAACAAAACATTGACTACTACAGTATCTATTAGCTGTAATATGTTTTCTATAATTTCCATTACTATTAATTGAATATTTTTCAATATTATCATTTGAAAGATGTTTAACTTTTTTTTTGGTCGAAGAAAGATATGTTCAACCTTAGATGATTGTGTAACAATAAATAAAATAAAGTCATTTGTGAATTTATTTATACAATCGGATCACGTTTTTAATAGATTCAGTTATTTATAGAAAAACAATCTCATTATTAAAAGGAAAGAGACAATTTTGCTTTTCTTTTCCCACCTCCTTTCTACGCATTCAGATCGTAAAGTAGAGTAAATTACCAATTCACTCTAGACTCAATAAAAAGGAATTTAGTTAATCTGATTAATAAAAAAAGGATTTAGTTGAAAAATAATAAAGAAAAATCTACTATATAATAACTAAAGTAGAATACCTGCTAAGCCATATGGCGCTCCTATAATAACCAAAAAGCAAATTTCGCCACATGGCGTCAAGATATTAATTTTGACACGTGGCAGTCTGTGATTTTTTTATATTTAAATTAAAAATCATAAATTTGGAGTATCCTACAATTACCTTAAATTAAAGATCAGTCGAAATATATATATATTACTTTACTTCCTTAATTAATATATTCCCATTTTATTCTCGATAAGCTAATATATGCAGATTTGATATGAAATAAAAATACCGACCAAATGTATGATTTTGTGCAAAAATACTAAACATGCAGATCTCATACAAAACCAACACAAATGTTCAATGTACCTAATATATGGAGATTTGCATATGCACGACTGGTTACAAAACCGTGCAACAGATGCAATGTATCTAATATATGCAGAATTAGCATAAAAACTCAACCTGCTGTGCTATGACAAATAGCACACAAACTAAACCTGGTGACAAATACACTTTTGTAACCAAAACAAATGCTGCAAAATTTAACCTACTTGAATGAACCAAAAATGAACTTGTTGCCAAAACTTAGCCTGATACACATTTCTAAACTAAGAAAATTCCGGCAAATTTGAACCTGTTGATTGAACAAAAAAAAACTGTTGATTGAACCACAAATGAACATGCCCCAAAAAATGACTCTGCTACACTTTCCTAACCAAATAAACTGGATTGCCCAAAAAAATAACAATACACTTTATTAAATGCCTCAAAAGTATAACAAATCTGCAATTTTCAAAAACAACCGTGCATATTTGATTACAAAAAATCCAACTGCAATATTTGCACAATAAAATCAAAACCCTAAAGTCAACATTAATAAATGATATTCCAAATATACTACAGATTTAAAAAATGTAATAAAGGATACCCAAAAGTCATCAATATACTGCATATCCATGTTTTCCATAAGTGTAGAACCAAATATTTTGATCCTTTCAGCACGATCTTGCAGCATAAATTCAATGCTTTTAGGAGTTATAAAACTACAGCTCCTCCCACAATATTAGTACAAAACAGTTGAACCGTATCAAAACTACGGTTACACAATCGGTTGTTCATCATTTAGCAGGTATGTGGAAAGAACTAAACTTATTTGTTTGCAAAAATATTATATACTGATTATTATGCACTGATTGATGAAAATAGCCAAACCGAATACTGATTATAATATTATGTATACACTCTATACGATTTAGGTGTTTGTTAATGTAACACCCCCCGACTTATTGTCGGTAGTGCCACATGCCAGTGACCTCAGATGTTACCGTCCAAAGTCACCCAAGGCTTTAATCGGAATAATTAATCTTAAATAAACACAATTAAATAACGAAAGGTTAAACAGCGGAAGACATTTGAATATGAAACTCAATCCTTTTATATTAAAAGATCTCTCATCAAACGAGAGGAGTGATTTTACAACAGAGTGAAATTACAGCGGAAAACTCATAAATTACACAGCGGAAGACTTCAAGAATAAGCCTAGTACATGACTAGGTTATAAAAAATACATATTAAAGTAATACTTAACGATCTTTGAAATACCGGCACTCAAATCTGCAATTGCAAGTCTCTTCTTCAACGGTTACTTCGAGTCTTCGGGAATCAACCACTGATGTGCCGTATAGGACGAATGACACTAGCCAACCATGCAAGGAATAAAACCTGGTTGGTTAGTCTAATGAAAGACTATGCAAGGGTGAAAACAGAATGGTTCTAGTGATCGTAACCGTTTACTATCATTGTCCCTCGAATAACAACCGAAGGAACGATATATAACCCGAAACTTTCACGGAATGATTAAAGTTGGAATGATCAAGAGAAGACTCCTAAAGATCGAGTCTTATCGGGAATGTATAAAGAGAAGACTCCAAGAGATTGAGTCTAATGGAAAGCGTATGAAGAGAAGACTCCAAAATATTGAGTCTTACGGGAAAGTATGACAAATGTTTGGGAACATAATAATTTCATACAAGTGTTTAAAAAGACTTGACCATTTGGGTCCACGACCAACCTCACCGCGTAATGCAAATTCAGATTTGGAAGGAGGACTTACTCTAATCGAAGTCCAGACGAGGTTCCAAGTTGTACTTCTCGCCCAAGGTTCATTAATTATGTGCATAATCGCACTTATCTTGTTTAATTCCAAAACACATATTCACGTTATAAGCTTTTATCATATAATATATCATCTCGATACGAGAGATATCTTGGGAATACATCTCGATTGGTTGGCACCAGCTTAGTGCACCACCCCTATATTCGGATAGGGGCCGGTCATGACCAGGGAAAGGGTGTTAGGGCAAAATCCTCCTAAGCACCAGGTTATAAAGAAACGACTAGACCTCGCAAGGTACATAGCGTTCCTACGAATACTCGTTCTAACTATATTTCAAGTTCACATAAATCCACATCAATGCCATCCTGGCAACAGTATATATATATATATATATATATATATATATATATATATATATATATATATATATAGAGAGAGAGAGAGAGAGAGAGAGAGAGAGAGAGAGAGAGAGAGAGAGAGAGAGAGAGAGAGAGAGAGAGAGAGGCTCAGGTAAAACGAGTCTTGTGGTGAAACGAGTGGACAATTTTGGAGCGTTGGATTGAGGGTGATAAATGGCTAGATTAGGAGAGAGAAAATAGGGTGTAGTGGGGTGTGAATCATGGAATAAATATCACAAAAAGCTTTTTTAAATTTTATTAAATAACCACCTCCAAAATAGGAAGTTTAATGTAGATTTGGAGAGAGAAATATATTGCATATCCCCATCATCGTTATTCCTCAAGCCTCCACCGAGATCCGCGTTATTCACTATGTTTTTAGTTAATACGCATATTCAGTGAAAGTTCATGCATATCAATACATTTAATTAGTTGAAAATTAACATTATGCATATCAACATGAAAATTGTGAATATCGTTAAATGTTCTTTGCATATCTGTTTATTTTGTTCATGTTCCATCGTATTCATGCTGATATTCACTGTCCTATATCTGATATTCAAGTATGGTGAGTGCTTATTCATTATGTATATAATGCATCCACTGAATTGAAAAAAAATTATGCATATTTGTGCATATCAAAACACATTATTTGAATATCGTTCAAGTATTTCTGAATATCTGTTATTCGGTATCATGCATATCTCATCCACACAAATGAATATCATATTCATGGCCAAGAAAATAATTCATAATTACAAGTTGCATATCATACAAGTAGATTCTGCATATCACTGTATAAAAAAATGCATATCCCATCCACATAATTGCATGGCCGCGATCGCTGCCCTTGAACCGCACCCGCGGCTTGTTCTTTCTTGGCACTCAGCGAGATCTTCCTTGGCAGCGCCTGCGGCTTCCTTTCCGCGCTCGCGGCTTATTCTGCATATCAATGTATAGAAAATGCATATCTCATCCACACAAATGAATATCACATTCACGGCCAATGAAATAATCTATCATAAAAAAATACATATCATACAAGTACATTCTGCATATCAATGTATGGTAAATGCATATCACATCCACACAAATGAATATCACAATCACGGCCAGTGAAATAATCTATAATAACAAATTGCATATCATACAAGTATTATATGCATATTAATGCATGGAATATGCATATTCCTTCGAAAATAACAAAAGGGAAAAAAATAACAAAAGGGAGAGACGGTTTCTATTGTAATTAATTTAATCCAAACAAAATAACAAAAGGAAAAAAAAAAGTAATCCAAACAAAATAACAAAAAGGGAAAAAAATAACAAAAGAAAATAATAATAATCCAAACAGCACCACAGCACCACCGCCTACACGGCGGCGGATTCTAATAGACTGGACACACTAAACGATTTCTAGTGTAATTAATTTAATCCAAACAAAATAACAAAAGGAAAAAAAATACCGTGAACGAGATTGAAGACGCTGCCATTGGGTTGGTAATTGTAGATGATGAGCCTCTCCTCCTCCTTGGCCTGAAAATACGCCCTCATCGACACCAAATTTGGGTGCCGGAGCGCCCCAACGCGCTCCATGTGCCGGTCGAACGCTTTGCCGGTCACTCCGGCAGTCCTGGTGGCGTCGAGTCTCTTCACCGTCACAACCAGCGCCGGCGCTACCTCGATCTCAACCGCAGAGGTTACCGCCAACTGTACTCTCCGGCGGCGTTCTCCGGCCGATTCCCTCTGAGTTTCTCACTCGCACGCTCTCTTCTCAAATTTCTGGCGCCAACCGGTGGGAATCGCCGGCTATTGCGAGCGGGATGATGGATTTCCAGCCCTCCGATCTGTCGCTTTCACCGGTGAGCAGGGGAAGAGGAAACTTGGAGGAAAGGAAGACGATGAACGTTTTTGGAAGGAGAAAGGGAGAGACGATTTAATGGGGAAGTGAATCTGTAGATTGGAGAGAGAGGGAGTAAATTAGGGAAAACAAATCCTATAAAATTAGGTAATCTAGTGTGTGTCTTCTATTTAAATTATTGTGTACCTCCCTCTATTAAATCTTGTCCGTCAATCTCATCAACATTCAACGCACTAGAATCATTCACTCGTTTCACTATAAGAGCCTGTTTTACTAGAGCATAGATCTATCTATCTATATATATAATAGCGTTGTTTCTAGCAGTATACAACCTATTATAATATCTCTTTTAATCGTATCAAATACGTTTATCAAAACTGTTCCCAACGAAAATAATATTCATCCCATTTAATTAACAATTAAAACAATTGATAATTAATAGAAATATGGAATGATAAGCAAGAGCGAACCGCCACTTGCCTTAGACTAGACGAACGAGTGACGAAGACGGGTTTCTCGGTCTGGAACGGGAATAGAACTCGGATTACAGATTCCTACGGAATGACCCATAACGAAACCCTAGGTTAGATTCGATAATAAACTATACGAATCTAAAGAATGACGAACGAAATCTAAAGAATGGAAGTCCCGACCGAGACCGGATCGTCCAAGGCCACGATCCGCGATTGCTAAAGCAATCCGCGGTCGCGGCGGGCACTACCGTGGTCGCGGTCGTCGAGGACGAATATCCGCGAGCACTGGTGACAGCGGCCGCAGACGCGGCCGACATTGTCACTGCCGCAGGTCGCGGTAGTTCATAGCCGCGATCGCGGCTAAGAACTCCGGCGACCCAAAATGATAAAAACTCACCGGAGACGACTCAGAATGGCTCGATTCGCGGCGGCTTCCACTCCTGGGCACCTTGCGCCTCCAATGCAGTGCTCCTTGGCCACCACCACCTCCGTCGAGGGCTCCGACGACTCCTCAAGAATTCCGACGAGAGCTCGAAGCTCCGGCGACTATGGAAACGAGAGTGAGAGGGGAGATCTCAGATCTGGGTGCTCAAAACCCTCCATTTCGGCCTCTATTTATAGCCAAGGAGGAGAGCCAGCCCCGACGAGATCGACGGCGACGACGAACGCGTGGCTCGCATGCCCGACTGTGCACTCTGTATATTTCCGCGGTCGCGGTGGGTTCTGCCGCGGTCGCGGAAAATTCAAGCCCAGCTCCTCTGGGAGCTATTATTACGCGGTCGCGGAAAATTCAAGCCCAACTCCTCTGGGAGCTATTATTACGCGGTCGCGGAAATTCTTCCGCGGTCGCGGAAATTCTTCCGCGGTCGCGGAATTGCCCTTTTTGCGTCTATTTGCCCGGGAAAAGGTTTGGCATGGGTTTAAAACCCCGGATCTTAAATATTTATACCCAAACAAATATTCTAAGCCTCGATAATATGTCGAATGTATTTTCCAATGCTCTGGGAGCAAAACATAAATCAAACATGATACATAAATTTCTAACTTCGCCTAACGCGTCCCGAATAATTGACGAGGGTTTGAAAAATTAACCAAATACCCTTACTAAAAATGAGGGGTATTACAGTTAATATTAAGTAGTTATTAGAAAACTGATTACAAACTAATTTTATTTCCTAAGTATGAAATGCACAGAGATGAGTTTATGAGCACATATTTTTTAAATGACCGAGGATTTGTTAAATGATGTCCCCATTTCTAGAATAATCTCATTACTTATTGATTTAGTTTGATAATTGCTAGATAGTTAAGTGTTGTGCCTTTCAGAGTGACTGACGTCTTTTGATCACTTTAGCTACTCTTTAGCATGTAATAATAATTTTATATAATTATTCTTCTGGTCACTTTAGCTATTCTTAACATGTAATAACAATTTATTAAAGCTACTAAACTGAATTTATTTAGTACACTGGATAAGGCACAAATATTAGAATAAACTGAAAGATTCTAATGTTTGACAAACCTACGGTTACAAAAGATTCTTTAGCTTGAAATAATGTTTGTTATTCTAATACTTACTACACTAGATAAGGCACATATATTGTAATAACATTTTATCTCTTTAACGAGTGATAAAAGATAGTCTTAATTTTAGTATAGGAGGCATACCTTTAGATCTTTCAGTTTAGGTTAGGGTTTAGCTCTTGGCTTATGTGTCGAGTGACTCGAGTACAATCCCACATGGAATTCCTATAACAAAATAGATAAGTTAAGTACATAATAGATTTAAAAATTAAATTAACATAGTATGATGTTAATTTTAAAGATAAATAACCATGACATGAAAGTATATCTTGAATCAGAATAAGAGATGTATCTTGGATTTCATATGTTGAAACCTGTAATTGGAAATTATTTAAAATCAGTAATCACACTACCAGTTAATTATGATAAAGATAGGCTAAATTTATATGGTACAAGCACTACCTTGCAACATATGATTCAAAGTGAACTTCACATTTTGACAATCTGATTTCCAGTTCAGAACCATTTAAAAGTATAGGGTATATTTTCAGATCTATAAGGAACAATGTGAAAGTCAGTAATTATATTATAAGTTAAGAAGCAAAAAGAAATAATCTAAATTGAAATGACAGAAGAACTACATTGCATACTATGATCATATTGAACATGACATTCCCAATGTAATATTTTTTTTGTTATCAGGGACAACTCGTGTGCTCACATACAATCACAGAGAGTAAACAATTGCAAAGAATATGGGATATATAGTAAGTTTATCTAAAAAAACACGTTATAATTAATATTTATTTTTTGCATTCATATTTTTAAATATGTCAATTTGGTTTTATGAAAATATAAATATACCTATTGGGCCAATTAGCCCATTAAATGTTAGCATCATAAATATATATACTTATTTTATGGCCCAAATAGCCAATTAAATTTTTAGTA
Source organism: Rheum nobile (assembly GCA_027886185.1). Classification (NCBI taxonomy): domain Eukaryota; kingdom Viridiplantae; phylum Streptophyta; class Magnoliopsida; order Caryophyllales; family Polygonaceae; genus Rheum; species Rheum nobile. The sequence continues at coordinate 4,391,321 of WOAB01000695.1, read as the reverse complement.
ATATGAAATGTTAATTTTTTTGACTATGTAATTTTTTAGTCTGTCTTCTTTCAATCAAATTTTTTTACGAATCAATTTTTTATTATAGTCAAGCAATCATACTATACTTCAATTTATGTAGCTAAATGTATAATATTTTTGAACAATTAAATCACAGAATACAAACGATTCATCTCAAAAACCGAAATATCAATGTTTACTTAAGAATTAGCACCCAATTATATCCAAACTCCCCTTGATTATTGTGTGTTCACGTTTTATTGAATAAATTCGATCGATGATTTCAAACGAAAGGGATGGCCAGAGTTATAGATAAATATATAAACACAAAGACAGATTGAGAGAGAGAGAGAGACTCACGAAAATGAACCATGCTTGGTTCGGACAACTTCAGACTTTGAGTTCAGAGGAAAACTCTAGATGGGCTTCAGAACTTGCGATCCATATCTTCTTTCTCCGAGAAAATTAGGGTTTTGGGAACCTTCCAGTACCAACTCCAGATCTACTCATTAAGCCGTTTTTTTTCCTTTGCATGTTACAGGGAAAAAAAGTAGAAAATATGTTTTTCTTTGGATCTGACATAGATAGTCGGTGGATCTGAACATGCAAAGGAGATTAAGCTTCTTCATTTTCGGATTTGTGAGCTCTAGATCTCCTTTTGGAGTTTGTTTAGGGTAGATTTCCATCATTGGGTCACAAAAAACTCGGATTTGTAATCTTTAGATCAGAGGTTTTTTTGAGAATAAAACTTGGATCTGAAGATTTACAAAAAGAAAGAGAAGCAGATTGTGGACGGAATTTCCAGAAAAGGAAATATGAAGAAAATCCTAAAAGCTTTAATCTGTAATGAGAAATGGAGATGGAATTTGAAAGAAGCAAAAAGGAAATAATGTTCTTCACTGTTGAATATAAAAGAGAGAGAGAGGGACACCGAAACGGAAAGGAGGCGGAAGAGAAATTGTTAGGGTTTGTCCGATCGGTGACTTTTGTATTTTTTTTGTATTTTTTAAATATAAAATAAATGGAAAATGGGCTAAAGAACTAGGCTTGATCTGTAATGATCGGCTGAAATTAATTGGGCTTTAAGTCAATTTATTATATAAAGGGCCTAATTGAAGTCGGACATGTAACTGGGCTTGATTTAAAAATATGAAGCTTATTATTAACCCAATTCGATGTATGTGTTATTATTTCCAGCCTATTCCAATATTATTTTGGCCCATATGTCTATTTATTATTTATAATTTTACTTTTAATATTAAAATAAATATTTAGTATGTACAAAGTTGTATTATTTAAAAGTGTTTATATATTATTATAAACTTAAAATAAATGATTAGTTTATATATTTATTTATTTTGTCTATCCTCATATGAAAAACTATTTAGCCAAATTTTACTATTAATAAAGTTATGGAGAGTTTTTTCTCTTTTTATATGATATAATTTTTTAATATCTTCAATATTTATATTCAGTTAAGAATTTCTCTACTTTTATAAGAGTCATTAACTAAATATTTTTATATAAATAAAATATATAATTTTAATATACTATTTTTATAAATATAAAAAAAATAAACAAATCCCGTACAAGACAAAGATATAAACTACTAAAATGAAATACAATTGTAGGTTAAGCTGCCCAGTTCCAATTCCCCTCTTCTCACTTTCTAAGGAAGAAGGCGAATGGTTTAGGAGCAGACTCAATCAACAATTGCGCAATTGCGAGTAACTGGTGATCCACATCTCAATTTCAACCCCTATTATTTCATTTCCAAATCTTCGTCTTCAAATTCCCTTCCAGATTCCGCCATTGTAATTCTCTGTCTCCGACGAGATTTCGGTGTCGCGAGGGCGTGTCGCTCCTAATTTCCGTTCTTAATTGATTGACTGATTGATATTTAGCTGATTATTATGCGGAATCGAAGTTCCATGGATCCTAGGGTTTCTGTCATCGCTTTCGCGTTTCTCAGCTTCTTTCCAGGTATATGGATCTTTCTCAGCTTCTTATTTGAAATTAATGATCGGCATTCCAATTTGTTGTCTTCAATATTGCGCAAATTTCATGCTTCCTGAGACATACAGTAATTGATTTCTGTATATGAAAGTTTGCATATTCTTGTGTTATGTAATGATTGGAAATCTGTTTCTGATGCCTGAAAACTGTTTATAATTCCACGTTATTGTAATGTAAGCTAGAAGAGATTACTTTGGTGCATCAATTTTACAAAAAATTATTCTTTGAGCTCTGGTTATAGTTGGTTTTGATTTTCTTATATTCATGCTTTTATTTTGCTGGACATTGTTAGCTTACAGTTTAGTTTCCCTCTGGAGTTCAATGGAATCATTCTGAAGGAAGAATACTTAACCTAGAACAAATTTCCTTACTTAATTCAATACTCACCTGATGTCATGTAGCTTGAATTGGTGATCAGTTGATTTGTATGACATTTTCTTAACCGTCAATGGAGAATTAATGACATGCTCTGAATTTATTCCTTACATTTGTTGGTGAACTATTTTTTTAGTCATAACTCATGCTCTTTTATCAAAGTTGATTGAAAGCTTAGTTCCATCAAATCATAGTATCACACAATGTCTTCATTGCCTTGCTTTAGTCTTTGGTATTACATTCATCAGAAACACATTGAAAAAGGGTTCCATTACGCTTGTGTAGGCCTATTTCTGATGAGATCTGTAATCTATTTGCAGGATCCATATTATCAGCAGTTGTCACACTCAAGTCTGTCAAGCTGTATGCAACTTCCCACAAATGGATAGCGGAAAAACCTAGAATTTATTTTGAATGTACCGGTGAGAACAAAGCATTCTTGCCTGATGTGGCGGAGGCTGGTATCTTGTATAATTTTAAGGGAGAAGAGTCTTGGCAGGTTTGCAGTTTGTTCTTTGGTTCAGATTCCTGTTCTTGACCAATTTTGTTTCTCTTCTATGTAAATTCAATTTATTTATTTTTTGCTTCAGCCTGTGACTGAGCTGCACACAAAGAAGTGCAAGAGATGTGGGATCTATGAGGATCTACTTGCGCCTGATCATGTCTTTAATGAGTGGGAGCTATGCTCTTCCAACTTCAACGCTGCTGATGGCCATTATACAGTTTTTAAGGAAGATGAAATTATTGCAACGTTTATGTGTCAAGAATGCTCATCACTCACAGCAGGTAATTCTCTTAACAAGAATTGATGCTTGCTTGCAAGTTCTGGACCCTGTATAGGATACTTTACTGAGTATATACATACTAATAATCTGTCATCCTCAAGTTTCAAGCAATTAAAATTTAAACCCTAATGTCTTATGTACTTTTTGATTGTGAAAGTTTGCCCAAAGAGAAGGGATGAAACGAAAAACTTTTTACTTGTTTGTCCTTCGAATTGTTCAGCAAGACCGGCTTCCTTGGTTTTGGATGAAATTATAGGGACCGAAAATAGGGGTGTACACAGGGATTTGGAAAACCAAAATTACCCTTGATTACACACGGATTCATGCATTGGCATGACTTTCATTTACCTTCTTCTGGTTGCAGATCCTCCACCAATCAAGAATTCCTCTAAGAGTGATGGAGGCAAAGCACAATACAGTTCAGTGATTTTACCAATAATGATCACTGCTGCTGTTGCTCTACTTGTGATTTTTGTGTCCATGGCATTGTACAAATCTTGGCAGAAGAGGAAAAGGCAGCGAGAGCAAGCTAGGTTTATGAAACTGTTTGATGAGGACGATGACATGGATGATGAATTAGGACTCAGAGAGATGCTATAGCCCACACATTTTGGCTTGGAACAGCTTTCATTTCTATTATACGAGTCGCCCCCTAAATAAATATGGTACCCATTGTAAGAATGTGGGGTGATTCTGAGTTGAGAATCAAATTTCATAGAGGACAGTTGAATGAGGAAAAACTACATCTAGTATAGAGTAGAAATTTTTGTCCTGATGAAGACTAAAGAGCCAGTATCTGTACATTTCAGTTTTGTTTGTTTGTTTTGTATTAAAGTTGCATTGACTCATTTCATGTCTTATCTAATCATTTTTTATTGACTTACATTTAGTATTGAGAGATTTGAGCATATCATATACAAAACATTATTGGTTATGGGTTTTTCAGTCTAAAATCTCCCACCATAAGAAATGGTGCTTCATTTGCTGTTACATCTCTTAAATGTGTGCCACATAATTTATTACAAATTTATGGTATACAAAAAAATAGAAGGGAAAAAAAGGTGATATGAGTGGACTTAAAATGTGAATTGGATCACCACAGAGTAACAGGAGATGAATGACACTTAGAAATGTAGGAAGCCTGGTAATTGAAGCCACCATAATCACAAATGTGATTGTCATCATTCAATTCTGATCAGTAACATCAGAGTTGTATGATTTATCTTGGTCAGTGAAGGGTATTTTAGTTTCCAAGGGATAGGATGATTCATCATTAGCAGCATTACTTTTGATAGAGGAGGGGAAAATGTTAATTAGTAATACTGCTAAACCAACAACAAACTTAGGCTCATTAAAATGTAACTTAAATTGATTATCATCTCAATTTGGTCTAGCACTTTATAGATGTACAAGGAAAGGAACATAATATTAATCATTCACAAATTAGCTTGAAATGACCCAAACTTAGAATTTAACATTCAGAATAACCTGGAAACACGTTTGATATTTGAGTCGCCAAAAATTGAATTTTATACAATGTTTTTTAATCTGATTATGCAATATAACTAACCAACATTCAGTGGGTCTATTGGTTTGTCACTAGGCTCTCTTAAGCGTTCTATCCAAGGGTCTACCACTTCATGTGCCAATAGTATTCCGGTCTGGACGTAGAGCGATTCCGGCCGATCGAACCAGGCGATTAAGACAAAAAACACACACGATATAACTATCAATTTTACGCAGTGCAATCCACAACAACGGATTTAAAACAGTGAAACTGTGACCCAATCCAAGTTTCCAGCCAATTAAATAATTTTGTAGTAAAATTCCACATTTTTGGACTCACAATTCATCAAAGCCACCCATATTCTAATATTAACCAGTATACCACACAATAGTCTGTCTGATTAATCAAGTACAATAAGCAAAAAGTATATCTATGCAAGCCTTTGCAATGATATTCACCATATCTTGTGACAAATTTCTGCATCCCCATCATAACATAAACATTAATCCTTGTTTTCACCAAATATATAAAACATGATTAAATTAAATCCAGTTTCTAGTAGGTAGAGGAAGAAGTCCGATCCACTTAATTTGTATGTATAAACAAAAAACAAAATGATGGCAAGCAGAAAACAGTGAGAATTAAAAAAACACATGCAGTCATTGCAAATCATTCCATGCACTACTCACTCTAATACTAGAAAGTTGTAAGAAGCTTCATACAATCCCTTTGTTTGTTTTTTCTCTTTAGATCTCAACCTTTTCTTGCATTCTAAGCCTCTTCCAATTCATACCCAGAAAAACCCATATTAAGAACTCTTGATTTCCAACAAACCCACAAAAAAAAACCACAATCCAATCTCAATTCTCAATTCTCCCAAATGGGTTCAGTTTGCATCACAACTTGCCTTGATGACATCAACAACAGGGCTCCAATTACAAGCAGGGTTAGGGCCACCTATGTAAACCTCCACAGGTGGCCGGAATCTGACGCAGAGTTCGTCCGGTCGTTGAGCTTCAGATCATCCAGCTCAGCAGGAAGCAGGGCCCACCACCGCTACCCGGCGCAGCCCAAGGTGGTGGATAGTATCTCATGCAGGCAGATGTACCTGAGGAGCTACACCTTCACTAGGAAGGAGAGTGTGAATGAGAAGACTAAAAAGTGTATTGGGAAAGTCAAAGAGAAAGTCATGGTCAATGGGAATAAGAAGAAGAATGAGAAGAAGAAGAAGAAGAGTTGCAATGAGATGAGTAGTTGCAGCAGTGAAGAGAGGAAGGTGAAGAGTGTGCCTTGTGCTGCTTTGAAATCTCTGTTTAGGAAGCTGCTGCTTTGCTCTGCAAGTGTTGATGTTGTAAGTTGATCAGGATTTCTTATTTTCCAAAAACAATTAGGGTTTTGTCTTTCATATAAGTTTTGTGTTGCCTTGTCAAATATACTGCAGCTTTTAAGTATTTGTTCTTTGAGGTTTATTTATTGATATATGAGAATTAAGGGGGATTGAGGTGTGGTTCTTGGTTTTCTAGTGTTGGTAGATTAGGGTATGTAATGATATATCTAGGAAAAAGAGGGTTCTATATTTACCATATTGTTTTATGTATGTGTATATTGATAATGAAGTTTTCCGGACAAGAAGGGCAATGTCTTTATATGTTTTACTACTACATATTCTAGTTCAACTTTCATAAATATGTACCATTTTCAGTACTACTATCTACAAACATTCTTATATCAATTATGACTTAAAATAGCAGTGTAGTAGATAGGAGATATCATGCCAGGCAACAATTTCCGACCCATTTTAACAAGGAAATGATCCTTCATCCTTGAAACATAAAAACAGCAATCAACCCGGTAATCCTGCATAAGCAATAATCCGGGTTGAGATGTACGCACCCATACCCACAAAGAAATCCAATTGATCAGAGTTCATGTTGTTTGTTTAGGTCATACTACGTATATTTACACAAAGAAAGAAATCCAATTAATCATACAATGTGTACACAAAGAAATTCAGAAAGAAAGTGCCAAGGCAATTTCCTTGTTCCAATCTAAATCTTGGCCCACTCCGTATATTTCTGTTGTTTATGTAGGTCATACTCCAAGAAGCAACTACATCAATCAGAGTCCATGAGTTTGTAGCCACAACAAGAAAGAGACAAGTTCAATTCCAACCAAACAGCTATAAATTAATGTCAATACTAGTCAAATAACCAATTGATCCTTTAAGAGCAAGATCTCTTCACTTGCAGCTCTACTCAGATTGAGCTCAATAATCCACATCCAAAGCTTTTAGCATTTCTGCACCTCCTTTACTCTTTCATATGGAAAACTAGTATCATCTAAACCAAAGATTTCAGATTTTTGGGAGATCCACACAAGGGTCAATTTAGAATTCTTAGAAGAAACAAGAAATCCTCAAGACTGTCACTTTACCCTCTCCCTTCCCAACTTTTAGAACACAATACTACAATCAAGCCAAGCCTCATGAAGAAAGATTATAGCCAAGCGAACTCTTTCATCTTCTTTGCCAATAGTCCAGGCCTAATCTCTGAAAATTTCAGGATTTACAACAAGCAATCTAGGAAAATTAAGGAATTTTTCTACCCTTTCCAAATACAAGTAAACAAACTCTTATGCTTTATCACTTCCTTTCTCATTTCTTTTTTCCAGATCAAGTCATTAACTGTGCATCAACGACTCAACTAAGCGACAAAACAAACACAGCTTCAACAAACGTCTACAAGGAATTTATCAAATAGATCAAATTTGCAACTGAGCGATATCTACTTGTCAAAAGATCAACTACACGTTTTCACAATGAATATATGATCTATTTATACACTTATTATACACACAGACTCTCTGTCTCTATAGTCTACAGCATTAAGTAAACGTTGAAACTATGAATTCAGCACTTATCTAGTTTAAATAAGATTTACTTGTGTAAAACTGGCATATCAATATTTATGCACATTCCAAGCGATCACTTGCATTTTGCTTATTGTTTTTCACGCTATTAAGATGATCATGTATAAGAGTGTGCAGAATGAAGTAATCATGTGCACCAAGTACACTCCCAATACATCCCAAACCCATAAATACTTAGTAGATCAAGATAGAAGCTCTGGCACTTGAGAACAGCAATCAGTCGCAACAAATCAGAGAGAGTGTGCAAAATGTAAGGTATCTCATGAAAGATACAATCTATAGAACACCACAAGCCATGTTTAGCAGCAGAAAGGAAAACTGAAATGCTAAATCGTATACCAAGGTGACTCACATTCTAGCTTTACCTGAAAGCTTCATGTAATAATTTTTCAGGAGCATGATAATTAATAACATACATTCAGTTACTTAATAATCAGACTTCTAAAACTTCATGTAAACTAATGAAAGCAGGAGAAGCAGGTCATAACCATGAGCAGTGGGCACACCTTGATTAGCAGTTCCAGAGGGGTTGAAACTGCAAAACACTTCCATTAAGGAACCACTTCAATCAGACCAACAAATTGATTTTGCCAATTCCCTATCTCTCAAGAGCTTCAAAGTTCAAACTCCTCGTCCCTAAGAGCCAACTCTGCAGCCTCTTCTTCCTCCTCATCTAGGGCAAAGTACTCGTTCTTCTCAACAGGCTTGAACATGTTGAACATCACTACATAGAAAGCCAAGCTAGCCAACTCCTCAGCTGCATTACTGACCCACTGGTACTTGTAAGACGCAATGGTCTTCAAAGCGAAAACAACAATCCTAGTGAAGTACAAGTACCCAATCACCACCATATAGAATTGCCTAAAAAGGGTCAACTTAGCCAAGTTCCTTGCAGCCTTCCCATCAGTCTTAGATGTCTCCCTCAGGGACCTAATTGACCAAACGATCGGGAAGATAATTGCACAGCAACACACAATATCAACAAGCAGGAACACCTGATTCCAAGTAACCCAGTCCTTGATAAAAGGTCCAGTCTCCCCAATCACAATGGAGGCTAGATTGGCCAAAACCTGGAGAGGAATCACAATCATCAATACCTTCTTCTCCCTCTCCTGCAAGAAAGGCTTTAGGAAGGACCAGCCAGTCCCAACAAGCACAATCACAGTGAACAGCAACACAACCCTAATGAACTGAAACAGGTAAAACAACACATCCCAGCCATGGGGAGTCCCAGTAACCTTCACGAAGTGCTTGTCCTCAGCCGCACAGAGCAGATTCAACGCCTTCATCAAAAGCAGAACCGCCATCAAAAGGTGAATCCTGTGAACCGATTTTTGGTTCTTGTAACCAGTGTACACCCAAAACCCTAGAAATCCGACGTAGATGATGCCGAAGATGAAGTACAAGGAGGGAAGCTGCGTCAGACCAGCCGGGAGATAGTCTTTGACGCCATTGTTCTCGAGGTTGTACATCTCCGTGTGAACAGTCATGGTAACGATGCTCTGCGGATTGCAATTGGCGAAGAAGAGGCTGTATTCCTGAGGAGTAGGCACACTGTAATCGAGATCGTGAGATGAAGTAGGCGGAGGCGAGAGATCTTGGAAGGAGAAGAGCTTCTCGATGAATCTGGAGTCGAGCACACAAAAGGAAGGATCCTGTTGCATCTCGAGGAGGACGTTGAGAAGAGCTTCCTCCGAGAGGAGGAAGAATCCGAGTCGGGAGGAGTCCGGCGGCGACTGGTTGGAGGTCACCTGTACGCCGGATACGGCGACAACGACGTGTCCGGAGCGAGTGAATCCGAACTTCTCGAAGAGGATCATCGATCGGGAATCGGAGGCGATCTTGAGGGTTTTGATCTCGGCGGTGGATTGGTGGAGGAGGACGAGCAAGGACAGAATTAGGATGGGGATCTTCGCCATCTCTGAGTCGGAAATGGCGGATGCGGTGGTCCGATTGGTAGCTGCGACGGCGGCGCCGGAGATGGCGGTTGAGGGTTATAGAGATGGGGAAAAGGGTAATTGGGGGTTTCCGATGACTGAGCTTTTAAGGTGGGAGGCGGAAAAGACGTGGAAAGCAGATCTGGTGACCAAAAAAATAAAAATAAATGAAAAATCGCGAGATATATAATATAAAATATTTTTAAAAAACGCGTATTATTTGTTTACTTCTATATCTTATCTCTATACTTTTTCCCTGATATTTCTTCCGATGTACTGAGTTTTGGGCTTTTTCGCGAAATATTCACAGGTTTTGATATTTTTATCTGATATTTTTGAGTTTTTGACCAATTTTGTCTAATATTCTTGAATTTTTGACAATTTTTTCATATGTCCTTGAATTTAAAAAAAAAAATAAAAAAAATCACGATTTATAAAATTACGTCCATAAATTCTTTAAAATAATTAAAATTAAAATTGAATTAAAATATTAAACTAGGAATGATTAAAATTGAATTAATCTTGATTACTGAATAATAATAAAGAACTAATTTAATTTTATTAAAATTAAAATAATTAGAATTATTTTGGGTATTATCTTAAACTAGGAATGGTTAAAATATTAACTTTTCATCTAAATAATAACTTGGATTGAAATTTCTAGACTTATAAATAAAATTTGAAATTTATTTATTTATGATAAGATTATTTAGAATATACGACTAATAGATATTTAATCGTATAAATAATCGTTTTTATCTAAATATTTTTGGTTCATAAATAAAAATCTATTTGTCGTTAAAAATCTTGAGGCAAAATTATGTATATACCCTTCAATATATGTCTCAAAATTTAGTATACCCTTAAAATATATACCCTTCAATATATGTCTCAAGATTTTTAACGACTGATAGATTTTTAAGGGTATACTAAATTTTGAAGGGTATATATGTCTCAAGATTTTAAATTGAATTAATTTATCTCCAACTAATTCAATTTTCAAGGCTTATCGGTAAAACGATTAAAAATCTATTAGTCGTATATTCTAAATGATCTTATCATAAATAAATAAATTTCAAATTTTATTTATAAGTCTAGAAATTTCAATCCAAGTTATTATTTAGATGGAAAGTTAATATTTTAACCATTCCTAGTTTAAGATAATACCCAAAGTAATTCTAATTATTTTAATTTTAATAAAATCAAATTAGTTCTCTATTATTATTCAGTAATCAAGATTAATTCAATTTTAATCATTCCTAGTTTAATATTTTAATTCAATTTTAATTATTTTAAAGAACTTATGGACGTAATTTTATAAATCGTGATTTTTTTTTTAATTCAAGGGCATATGGAGAAATTGTCAAAAACTCAGGGGTATTAGGCAAAATTGGTCAAAAATTCAGGGATATCAGGCGAAAATGTCAAAACTTGTGGATATTTCGTGAAAAAGCCCAAAACTCAGGGCACCAAGCGAAATATCCGGGGAAAAAGTATAGAGACACTAGGCGAAAATGTTTAAGATAATACCCAAAGTAATTCTAATTATTTTAATTTTAATAAAATCAAATTAGTTCTCTATTATTATTCAGTAATCAAGATTAATTCAATTTTAACCATTCCTAGTTTAATTCAATTTTAATTTTAATTATTTTAAAGATTTAAAATAATTAAAACTTATGGACGTAATTTTATAAATTGCGATTTTTTTTATAATTTTTTTTAATTCAATGGCATATGACGAAATTGTCAAAAACTCAAAGACACAAGGCAAAATTGGTCAAAAACTCAAAAATACCAAGAGAAAATATCAAAACCTGTGAATATTTCACGAAAAAGACCAAAATTCAGGATACCAGTCGAAATATCCGTTTTCCCTTTATAACCGCTTTATTTTCTCCAACTGAGGAACCCAATCTTTTGTTCGTTTCGTATATTTTACTCCCCATAAATCCCACCTTGCGGATCTCTTTCCCTTCCTCTCCTGGCCTGCTTCAGTTGATCGTAACCCATCGGAGCATCCGATCATTCCAGATCTGAATTGTTTCTCTTTTATTTCGTTCTCAAGGTGTGAAAATCTTGTATTTCCAGTTTTCGATCGTCCGTCTGTGCTGTTGTTCTCAAATTTCAGCAACGCCTTCGAGGAAGACGTCGGCGTCCGCCTCACCCTGGTCTCTACCGAGGAAATCATCCTTCAACGCCCTAAGGCTCCAGGTTTGCTGTCTACTCCTTCTATCTTGTTTTTTTGTTTAATTGATTGGAATTGGGCACTCTCTTTGTGATTTCGCTTGCTGTTCGTCATGAATAAGTGATCTCCCCCCCTCTATCTCTCTCGATCTCTCTCTGTATAGAGATCTATTTCGATAATCGACAGACAAACAATGATTGATGATCTGTAGCAACTTGTATCCTAATTTGGGGATCCAATTTTTAGGGTTGTAGGAGAAAATTCCGAATTTGGAGATGGATTGGGAAGGGCAGAAATTGGCAGAGCAGCTGATGCAGATCCTTCTGCTCGCTTTCGCCGCGACGGCTTTCGTCACTGGCTACCTCATCGGATCCTTCCAGATGATGCTCCTGGTCTACTTAGGCGGCGGCGTTTTGACGTCTCTCGTCATCGTCCCCAACTGGCCCTTGTTCAATCGCCACCCTCTCAACTGGCTGCAACCTTCCGAGGCCGATCTCCACCCTAAACCTATCCGTGAAGCCCCCACTACCAAGAAGAAGCCTCTTAAGCACAAGTAAGATTTAGGCTAATCTGCATCTCGTTGTTCAATTTCAATGTTTAGTTCCCAATCCCCTTTATTTTGTCGTCCTTTGTGAATTGTGATCAGATGAACCAGAATCTGTTTGCAATTTGAATGATATGTGCCTTTTCACGAGTTTCAAGGGATTTATAAATAACTTACTATTGTTGGTCTCAATTGGTTGATCATCTTCTTCTGTAGTCTTATATATTTGCTGTCGTCTGACTATGTTAGATTAGTTTCATTGTTAGCTGACAGGCATGAGAAGAATCTGCTAATGCAGTCTTTCTGTTTATATCTACTCTACGCATGTATGTTCAGGTTTGGAAGGCTTGAAATCATGTCTTCCTGCAATAACATTCTGTTCATCATATGGAATTATCTATCTTTGTAATCGGCTATTTGCTTGCGTGTCAGCTAGGTTGGTTTCTTGCACGTTAGGGTTTAAACTCTAGGGATACCCTCTGGTTAGGTTGAGTTGTGTGTATGCTACATGTCATGTGTTGATTGCCCCCTGTTCCTGTAACGACAGTAAGAGGAATCATCATATCCAGAAATTCTGGCACTATTAGACACAACTACAACTGCTGGTTTTTTATTGGTAGCACTCTCACAATCCTTCCCTGATTCACTATCAAGTATCAACCGATTCCCATGCTTTCTGTCTGCTGTTGGTTCTGGCTAACACAATTCCCTCCATGCTCATCCACAATGCTCTTTATGTCATGTTTCCGTTTCAACCTAGACACTCCTATAATAAGTTTCGGTTTCCTACTTTTCACTTAGTGCTGCTATATGGGACGTGTGAAGACGAGTCATGAATTGGTTTGCCCTCATCCCAGTCTTTCAGAGGTTCAAGTAATGAATTCATGTCTGATGGATAAAGGAATTTTGCAAGGGTGAGATGATTTGAAGTCATCATGTGAACCTGAGCCACAGCTGTAAACCAGCTTCCCAACAGATATGATATCTCACCATATTAACCCTCACTACTCTCTACTCCAAACACCCCACATTCTCAGTTTTTAGACAATCCAAAGCGTCTCCCAGACTCTAAAAACTCTATATTCTTCTCACTGGAGAAAGTCAGCTCAATCTCTGTCTTCTCTTCTGAGTAAGTCCCACTCCAGCTACTGCAAAAGCCCTTTTTCCCTTGCGCACTGCATAAGTTAACCCCACATCGCTGAAGAGCTCCATCCTTTTTTTGTTGTTGTTGATGGTCTTATGATAGCTTCACGTGGATGATGATAGTCATTGTACAAAGGTCCCTCTGAAATTGCACCACATCACGATTTTTTCTTGTAAGTGTAGCGATGCAAAAACTATTTTTTTCTTACTTAACTCTACATGATTTCCAAAAGAAACTCTATTTTGATTTGTGGAGTTTGTTTCAATATCAAAATATAAAAACAAATGCAAATTTTAAAAGAACCTGTGTGCATATATATAGCTATGAGAAGGAGAAAAATATTTGTTTTAGTTAATTGCTTCACTCAATCGTGAATTTTGATAAATTGTTTTTTAAAGATCTCCCGTTAGTCCAAAATCTAAAATAATTATAAAGATGAGGTTTTCTTTTTTTTTTAAAAAAAAAATTAATTCTTATTTAAAATCTATAAAACATATCTAAAAAAAATATCAATAAAACATATATATTCCTAACTTATTAAATTAAGAAAAATATCTATAAAAAATATATATAAATCTCCAAAAACATATAAATTAAAAAAAAAAAAAAAAAACGGTCTCAGGACTGATTTTTTCCAGGGTTTGGACCGGACCGGTCACCGGTCCAGGCCGATTTTGAACACCCCTAGTGATGGTGGGGGAATGGTATGAAAATGATAGTTTTAAAATTTTGTTTTTCGTTTCAGAATGTTTACCATGTTTGGAACAATTGGTCGATTTGAAAGCAAGCATCTCCTAATACATGGAGAGGACAACGAAGGATTACACAGGATCCAAAAAACACACAGAGAAGCACATTTCGAATTGAAGAGACATCAGATGGGTCACAAATTAATTTATCAAACTAAATATGAGGAAATAAGTGTCAAGACTGGTATCATAGATCAAAGATTTAGCAGAAGGCAAAAATTGCAAACATTTCAACTCTATCTCACAAACAGATTTAGAGGAAAAAATATCATTGTCAGAATTAAGGATGTCAAGTTGGGAGTGGTTATTCAAGATAATCAACAAAGTTGGGGGGCAAAATCATTTCAAAGTCAGAACCACGCAAGTGAAAAATCTAAAGAAAAAATGAAGTATACTTTTTGCAGGCATATTGGAAGTTGATGCTAGTGTTGCAGAAGAGAGTACAAACAAGTCCAAAATCATAAATCAGCTCACGAAATGGGTCAAAGGTTGAAAGTTAGGGAGATCCAACCTGGCGGAGATGGGAGATAGTCACCGACACCGTAGCTGGTTATAGCTCCCAAGGAACATTGTTGAATGAGTCAATGAGTCTTGGACACCAACCCAAGAGTTGAAAGCGGGAGCTAGAAGATGAAGTCGCCAACAAAGCCGCAATGTTGGGTTTATGGAGCCTGATGCGACGAAGAAGTGAAGAACGGACGCAAAAGGAGCGACACAGGTTAGTGGCACGGTCAACAGACCGTGCAGAAACCACGGACGCGAAGAAAAGTACGAGCACGGTTAACGGCACGGTCTGTAGACCGTGCCAGATCTCAGATTTGTTCTCGAATAAGTGGCACGGTTAACGGCACGGTTTGTTAACCGTGCGGGGCTTTTTCAGGCGATAGTTTGGGCCGATTTCAGCGTTGTGCTCGTGGGCTTTTCTAGGTTTTGTTCGTGTTGCTATTTAAACCCTAGTTGATCCATTGTAATCTTTAACTTGAAGAAGTCATCGAGTTGTCGTTGTCACATTCAAAAGAGAGAAAATAATCCTGGCTTGGTAGTGCCCCCAGACGTAGTCATTCCTGACGAACTGGGTTAACAATTCTTGTGTTCTTTGTCTTGTTTTCTCGTCGTTACCGCGTTCGAATCCTAACAACTGGTATCAGAGCTGGTTCTAGAGGTGACGATGGGAAGCGGAAAATCACCAGTGGAGAAGTTCGATGGCACGGATTTCGGATTCTGGAAGATGCAGATCGAGGATTACCTGTATGGTAAAGATTTGTATTTGCCACTGGGTGAGAAGCCGGAAAACATGAAGGAAGACGAGTGGAAGTTGCTGGATAGGAAAGCGATGAGCGTGGTCCGCCTATCGCTGTCCAGGAACGTGGCACATCACACAGTCAAGGCAGAGACGACGAAGGGGATGCTGGAAATTCTTTTCGCGATGTATGAGAAACCTTCTGCGGTGAACAAGGTTCACCTGATGCGGCGGTTGTTCAATATGCGGATGACGGAGAGTACAGCGGTCACCAACCACTTGAACGAGTTCAACATGACGATCGCCCAACTGAGTTCAGTTGAGATTGATTTCGACGATGATGTACAAGCCCTAATCCTATTGTCTTCTTTATCAGAGAGTTGGAGCGGGACAGTTACTGTTGTTAGTGCTTCGGCGGGAAGGGCAAAGATCAAGTTTGATGAAGTGAGGGATCTGATTATCAGCGAAGAAATTCGCAGGAAGGCGTCAGGTTCTACTTCTGGATCAGCCTTGAATACGGATAGCAGGGGGAGGTCAGACTCTAGGAAGTCGAATCATGGCAGATCAAAGTCTAAAGGGAAGGACAAGCCCGAGGACAAGAGCAAGATCAAGTGTTGGAATTGTGATGAAAACGGTCATTACAAGAGTGAATGTAAAGCACCGTTGAAGAACAAGTCAGCAAATTCAGCCAGTGAAGATATTGCTGACGCGTTGACTTTGAGCGATTCAACGACAGGAACCACTGCAGATGCATCTATTCTGAGCGCGAGCAGTCCATTGGAGTCTTGGGTGTTAGACTCTGGAGCTTTGTTTCATTCTTGCAGCAGTGCTGATATATTGGATCGCTACACCTCTGGAGATTTTGGAAATGTCTATCTTGCTGATGATGAGGCCTTGAAAATCGTAGGGAAGGGTGATGTCAGGATCAAGGCGCCGAACGGATCTGTGCTGCAGTTGCATGGAGTGAGGCACATTCCTGGCTTGAAAAGGAACCTGCTTTCTATTGGTCAGTTGGATGACGAGGGTTATGCAGTAACCTTCGGCTGTAACAGCTGGAAGATAATCAAAGGAGCTATGGTGGTAGCTCGAGGAAAGAAGGAGGGGACGCTGTACATGACGAACAACGTCCGGGATAGCATTGCGGTTGCAGGAGTGAACTGTGATGCAGATTTGTGGCACTGTCGTCTGGGCCACATGAGTCAGAAAGGGATGAAAGTGCTATGCTCAAAGGGTTTACTACCAGGTCTTAAGTCTGTTGAGATCGGGCTGTGTGAAGACTGTGTGCTCGGAAAGCAGAAAAGGGTTAGCTTTGCGAAGGGTGGCAGAACTCCGAAGAAGCAGAAGTTGGAGTTGATCCACAACGACTTGTGGGGACCAGCACCTGTGACATCTCTGGGTGGAGCGTCATACTACATGACCTTCATAGACGACGCTACAAGAAAGATATGTGTCTATTTTCTGAAGCAAAAATCTGATGCATTTGATTCTTTTAGAAAATGGAAGGCTCTTGTAGAGAATGAGACAGGTCTTAAGGTGAAGTGTTTGAGATCTGACAATGGTGGGGAGTATGAGCTTCGTGAGTTCAAGGAGTTTTGTGCGGAGAATGGGATTCGCATGGAGAAAACCTTGAAAGGAACCCCTCAAGAGAACGGTGTTGCTGAACGTATGAACAAGACCCTGTGTGAACGTGCTAGGAGCATGAGGCTGAAGTGTGGGCTTCCAAAGATGTTCTGGACGGATGCAGTAAACACTGCTGCATTCTTGATCAACCGAGGGCCATCAACTCCCTTGGAGAATGGGATACCACAGGAAGCTTGGAGTGGCAAAGAGGTAAATTTGTCTTTTCTTCGGATATTTGGGTGTGTTTCATATGTGCATATTGCTCCTGTTGAGAGAAGCAAGCTGGATGCAAAGTCTGTCAAGTGCACGTTTATTGGATATGGCGGTGATGATTTCGGATACCGATTATGGGATGAGCAGAGCATGAAGGTTATTCGCAGTCGAGATGTTGTGTTCAATGAGCAGGTGATGTACAAGGATAGTATGGGTGCATCAGAAACAGCTAGTTCTGAACCTGAGATTGTGGAGTTAGACATCTCAAACTCGGGTGGGAGCAAGGAGGTCTGAGTTGACCAGGAAGCCGTGACTGAGGAGGAGCCGAGTACCCCAGTGATTCCGCTGCGAAGGTCCACCAGAGAGCGTGGATCGCCTGATAGGTATTCGCCTTCAAACTACTATTTGTTGCTGACAGATGGTGGTGAGCCAGAGTGTTATGCAGAGGCATCTCGTGGAGAACATGTGAGCAAGAAGAAGCTTGTGATGGATGATGAGATGGATTCGTTGATGACCAACGGAACGTGGAAACTAGTTGAGCTCCCAGCAGGCAAGAAGGCATGGCATAACAAGTGGGCTTACAGAATCAAGGAGAAGGCGGATGGAAGCAAGCGTTACAAAGCAAGGCTGGCTGTGACGCGAAAGACTCGCAAGGTCTTGCAGTTGATGAAGTTTCGAAGAACTGAGAATCCTACAGAGATGCTGACTAAGGTTGTGACCTTAGAGAAGTTGAAGCTTTACATGGCTTCAACTGGCCTTGGAAACTGAGTTGAAGGCTTGGCACTACTACCAGCTATGGATCAAGGAGGAGGACGATTATGATTAGAGTCAGTCTCCAGGTGGGAGATTGTTGGGTTTATGGAGCCTGATGCGACGAAGAAGTGAAGAACGGACGCAAAAGGAGCGGCATGGTTAGTGGCACGGTCAACAGACCGTGCAGAAACCACGGACGCGAAGAAAAGTACGAGCACGGTTAACGGCACGGTCTACAGACCGTGCCAGATCTCGGATTTGTTCTCGAATAAGTGGCACGGTTAACGGCACGGTTTGTTAACCGTGCGGGGCTTTTTCAGGCGATAGTTTGGGCCGATTTCAGCGTTGTGCTCGTGGGCTTTTCTAGGTTTTGTTCGTGTTGCTATTTAAAACCTAGTTGATCCATTGTAATCTGTAACTTGAAGAAGTCATTGAGTTGTCGTTGTCACATTCAAAGAGAGAAAAGAATCCTGGATTGGTAGTGCCCCCAAACGTAGTCATTCCTGACGAACTGGGTTAACAATTCTTGTGTTCTTTGTCTTGTTTTCTCGTCGTTACCGCGTTCGAATCCTAACAGCAACGCCACCACAACTCCTACGGAACCCAAACTGAAAGAGGAGGAAGAAGAATAGTATATCTGGTAGAGGAATCGATTTCAACTTTTGGATCTGGGTTAGCTTGAGAGACGAAGTCCGGAGGTCGGGGCAGAGGCGAGATCGCTTTCGGGGAAATTGGGGCTTTATGGGTTCATATTAAGAATGAAAAACTTCATGTAAAATCGATTACAAGTGGGAATGAAAGAAATTGGGGCAAATCTGATTTGATGTTCATTATCATTTTTAGGGTTTAGGGCGGCGAGTGAGGAGGAAGGTTTCCAAGACAATCTTTTTTTTTTTTTGATGAGGAAAGAATTCGACGTACCCGACATAACAACGTTGAGTAGATCGAGAGGTCGATAAATCGACGCCGGTCAAAATCGGACAGAAGGAACAATACAACAAGTATGGAAATTACAACAAAGCAAAAATAGAGCTAAAACGACCTAAAAGGAGAGTTGAGCAAGTATGATCAAACGAAAGCGTCATCGGTAGATTAGTCAAACAGGAGAACTCCTGCGAAAGTGCTGAACGGGCTACCATGACGTTGCCCTCTCTTTAAAGAGGGATCTTCAGGAGCCTCAACCATGACGTTGCCCTCGTACAAGAGGGATCTTTATTGAGCCACAGACGCGACCACGACCACTATCGGACACTCAAGCAACACCTTAGATCAGCTCCACAACTGCAGCGAGGAATTTGTCACCCATACTTAAAACAAACTAAACCGAATTAGATTGCAAGGGTAAAAATTGATGTACAAAGAGAACATCAATTAATCTTGTAATTTGGTTGATCAACGAGATTTGTTTAACCGAAGTAACTTGGTAAATTAGGGTTAAGTGTAAATTGTTTAATTAGGTGAGAATTGGGCTTTTCGGCCCAAAAGTCAAACCCAAATCTTGATCTGGGAATTAGGTTGATGGGAGGAAGAAGCTACGCCGTCAACGGCGCAGTTGAGCTAAACGCTCCAAGGAGGTCGAAGCCCGGGCCGAGGTTGACGACGGTGGTCCGTGTGAGGCATGGTGATCAGTTGAACCGGATTTGGCACCGGGAGCAGGATCGGAGATCGAGGAGATCTTCAAGATTGAAGTCGAGGTCCTGACTGTTGAAATCCGGGTCAAAGTCGGAGTCGAGAGAGTTGTCAGGGAAGGAGAGATCGCCGGTAAGCATGGCGTGGTCGAGAAGAGGGATGGCGAGCGGATCGGCTTAGCCCGAAAAGAGACCGACATGGTCAAAGGTTCGACTGTGGGTTGAGACTTGAGAGGACCCGTCAATGTCAGGTCGAAGAGGATGCGGTGCGACACAAACAGTATTGGGCCTTAAACTTGGCTGGGCCTATTTTTTTTTTTCTTCCCTTTTATTATATATTGTGGATGACACAAACAGGATGAGGATGCGGTTTCCAAGACAATCTTTAGCTATACGTATGAAAATTGGTCTTTAAATTTCCTTTTTTCTCGCATATCAAGTTTTAAAGTACTACTCCCTACGTCCCTTAATATAGTTCTCTTTTCCGTTTTTGGCGTCCTAAAAAATTATTCTCCTTTCCATTTTTGTCATAACAAATACCCATTTCTCTTTCCCAAAATTACACCTAATACTCACAACCTTCCAAATATCCAAAACCTCTCTCCTCCATTATTGCACTTCCAACTCTCTTTCCCCCAAAAATACCCTACTTTTTCTCTCTCCTCCAAAAATACCCTACTTTTTTAATCTCTCTCCTCCCTCCTTAATTTTTATGTCATTCTCCAAAGAAGAACTATATATGGGGACAGAGGGAGTATAATTAATGTTTTTAGCATTAAAACTTTAATTTTTATGTCATAGTTGAATGCATTAACTATATAATGAACGAGATTAAGATCAAATATTTTACTCTCTTAAATCATGTGCAATGTCTCTCAACGTCATATATATATGATCAGAGGGAGTACTAAAGTAAAATCTAACTAAAATCACTTATCATTTTGACATTGCGCTACGTAACTTATTATAATATTTACTTCACATCGTGCAACATCACTATATTATATTTTTTCTCTATTATTATTATATAAAATAATTTTGATATGATCCTAATTTCATTTTCAACATATAGATTATTGATCTTGATTTCCATATTAGATAGAATATATTAGATATTTTTTTCTTCTTCATATAATTAGTCACATTTTATTCAAATTTCATTTTAATTCATTTATTATATATGTATGAAATCACATTGATCTTTGTTAATTGATTATTAGTAGAAATTTCTTTACATTATCATATTTATCCTAATTTCATTTATATTGTCACTAATTTACTCTTTTTTTTAAATATGAAATCAATATATTTTTAATAATGAAAAAATATCAATATAAAATTTATCAAGCCGCGAAAAATAAGCTATTAAACTAATTGTGAAAAAATTGTAAAAAAAAAGGTATGTTTTTTTATACAAGGCAAACATTAGGACTCATCTAACACAATGATTACCCTAAATCATTCGAATGGATGATCTTTACAAACTGAGTTCCAAAAGAATTAAAGGTAGAGTTCAACTGTAAGAACTCATATCTATCACTAAGAATTGGACGAGTTCCATGATGAGCAGTAGAGGGAGAAATAAGATCTCAGAACTGTTGAAGTGCGAAAGACGGGATGAGGTGTGTTGCCAGGAAATCTGCTGCACGATTGGCCTCCCGGAAGCAATGGAAGATCTGAAAAGACATAAAGGACGAAAGCAAAGAGGAAATGTCCATGATAATGGAATGAATTTCCCAAAGAATTTTCCAAATGCCTCAGATCGAATTAATGACCCATAAATTATCGCCTTCGATAATTAGATATTTGATATTGAGCCTAGCAACAAATTGAATATCTGAAAGAGTTGTCAGTGCCTCACAACGGAGTATAGAAGTTGAAGGGATCTGTTCTCGATAGAAATAAATAACTTTTCCATTATTATCTATAAGGATGTAGCCAAAATGTGAGGTATGATCATTCTTCTTAGAGCCATCAAAATTGAGTTTTACCCAATTCGGAGGGGGTTTCTTCCAAGTCTGGTTTGTAATCAATGCACGGTTTCTTTTGATGGTTACTGGTTTTATGCATTCAGTGGATAAGGTCCAATCTTGAAAGAATCTCCAAGCTTGGTTTGAAGGGTTGAAGTTAATGGTAGCAGGAGATCGGTGAAATTAAGATTATTACGATGATTCCAGATGGACCACCATAGAATTAGAAGAGGAACATGATTAGAACTGGATTGTCTGAAGTACTCAAAATTGTGTTGAAAATCTGATGTATATTGAAGAGAAAAGGAAGAGTGAAGTTTTGATTCGAGGTTAGATATCATTGACTGAGTGAATGGGCAAGTGAAGGACAAGTGATTGAGATCTTCATCCACAGTTTGACATAGCTGGCAAGTAGAATAAACGGAGTTGTAATGACGGTTAAGATGTTCCGTGGTGGGAAGGACATCTATGACAACCTTCCAAATGAAGTGTTGAATCTTCAAAGGGGTCTTCAATTTCCAAATCCATGAGTGAGGTTGTGTTTGAGGATTAAAGAGGGCACATTGGTTCAGTTTATATGTGGAAGAAGTGGTAAATTTTCCGTCGGAATTGAATCTCCAAAGAAGTTGATCTTTCATATGTGTTATCGGTATATGTATGTTAGTAATTTTATCAATGATGCGCTGAGGTAGCAGAGTTTGTAAGTAAGGTAAATCCCATTTGTGGGATGTGGTGATGAAGGAGGATACAGTTATATCGAAGGCAATATTGTTGCGAAAATAAGGAAAGATATCACAATTTGGAATCCAAGAATCAGACCAGAATTTAATTGTTCGGACATTTCCGAGCTCTCAGCTGATACCTTTCTTAAATTCATCGCGGAGATGTAGCAAGGGTGTAAATTTCCAAGACTGTTCGGCTTTCTTACGGTATGAGAAAAGATCTGTAAAAGTAAGATATTTTTCTGTGATAATTCGGACCCATAAGTTGTTGGCCTCAATTAACATTTTCCATAATAACTTCATTGAAATGATTTGTTTATTTCAAGGGTATTTTGGAGGCCCAAAACCCCAAACGATTTAGGTTTGCAGATTGAGCTCCAATTAATAAGGGAGCGGTAATTGAAGTTGTATTTATTCGAGAAGAAATTTCTAATGATTTTGTCCATTTCATTACAAACTGTAGTAAGGAGTAAAAAACTATGCATTAAGTAATTAACTTTAGGGCATAAGTTTAATTGAAAAAAAGAGGTATGTTACTTCTTCTATTTTGGTAGAAGAAATATTTTATTTATAATATGTGTATATATATTTTTTGATAAGGTAAGAATTCGAGTTACTCACATAAAATGTCGGACAACTCGAGAGGTCGATAAATCGACAACTGGAAAACCAGTAAAGAACAATACAGGCAAGCAAATGAAAATACAACAAAGCAAAAGCGAGCTACAAGACTAGGGAGAGAAGTGAGTCCAGTACAAACGAAACGTGCCACCAGACGACGGGTCAAACAGGAAAACAATCCTGGGAAGTGTTGAATGGACAACCATGACGTTGCCCCCACCTAGATGAGGGATCTTCAGGAGTTTCGACCACCCTGACGTTGCCTTCGGGATCTTCAGGAGCCTTAACACAACCACGACCACAACTGGAGCAACTCGATCTCCACCCTGAATCAGCTCAACAGAAGCAAAGAAGTACAATACACAAGTTTGCACACAAAACACGAAACCAAAAAAAATAGAACTAAAAAGGAAGGGAAGCGACAGCCAAGAAAACTTCAGCAGACCCAGGAGCCTTAGAGCGGGGCCTTGGAAGGGGGTCCGGCCTCGGCGGGGGCTCGGTCGGAGCGGGGGCTCAGTGCGGAGCGGGACTCGGTCGGAGCGGGAGGGAATAGTGGCGGGATCTGGGCATGGTGCTCTCGGACCATGCTGTCTTCGGCGGCATCCTGGGGGGCGGTGCGGATCGGGGGCTTGGTCGGAGCGACGTGGGATGATTTCCCCAAAGATGCAGCCAATGGCTCGGTCGGAGCGACGTCCGTTGAAGCCGGTGGTCTGGATGAAAGATGGGTCGTCGGCGGTCTGGTGGGACGCCGGACTGGAGGGGAGACGCCGACAGGTCTGGGCACGACGAGGTGAGGTGTGGTCGAGTTTGGTTGGTTCGGTGGATCTGGTGTGGGCTCGGTTGGGTTCGGGTGCGGGACTGGTTGGAGGCGATGAAGAGCAGCAGCTCCAGCGAAAACGCGGTTGGAGTTTGAGCAGGTTGCGGCGGGCCTGAGGTGGTTGGGTTCAGGAGGGCGGTTGTGTGGCGCTGGGCCGGGCTGGTGTAGGAAAGGATTCGCGGGTGGCTCATAGGGAGGGTTGAAGCTCTGGTGGCCATAAAGTCGGGCTGGTGTTAGGTACAATAGTGGATTTCTAGGGCCGGCTCCCAAAGGGAGCTTTTCTCCGGTGGATTTGGAAATTAGAGTTAGCTTTATAATATGTGTATATAGATATGGATATAGACTGTTTATTATATTTTCTTGAGAAAAAGATATAGATAAATAGATTACTTATTGGTCGGGTTGACTCGGGTTTGAAAAACCTTAAAAGGAGGGCAGCGGTACTGCGGTAGGGGACGAAGCACTAGCAATTTTTGCATCACAACGTCAACAGGCCTCGGCGGGGGCTCGGTCGGAGCGAGGGCTCAGTGCGGAGCGGGGCTCGGTTAGAGCGGGAGGGAATAGTGGCGGGATCTGGGCATGGTGCTCTTGGACCATGCTGTCTTCGGTGGCGTCTTAGGGGGCAGTACGGATCAGGGGCTTGGTCGGAGCGGCGGGGAATGATTTCCCCAAAGCTGCAGCCAATGGCTCGGTCGGAGCGACGTCCATTGAAGTCGGTGGTCTGGACGGAAGATGGGTCGTCGGCGGTCTAGTGGGACGCCATGTAATATCCCGTATTTTATAAGGGTATTTTGAATTTTTCTTATGCCCGAATTGCTAGACGGATTTAATTCAGAGAAGATAGGACATTCTGTAATATGTTCTGAGCTCTGTAAATTTTTCCGAGCATTGAATAATACAGTTGAAGTATTTTCGGGGTTAATGTATCGTTAGTGTACGAATATATTTAACCCGGGTTTAAGGAAATTAACCCAAGTTGAATTCGGATAAGAAGGGGTGATTTTGGCCTTGACCGCACCCGGCGCCAGGAGCCACCGCACCCGCGGCGAGGGCCAATTTCAAGAGTCGGTAGCAGCGTCGGTCACCGCACCCGGCGCCAGGAGCCACCGCACCCGCGGCGAGAGTTGACGACAGGGGTCGTCGTCTTCGCGTTGATTTTTCTGAAATTCTATCCTTTTGGCCACTTGCTCCACTTGTTGTTTCTTTGTCCCCTTTGTCTTGCTTGGCACGTTGTCCCCTTGTCCCCTTAGAGGAAGCTCGAGTTGAGCTATAAAAGGAGGTGAAATCCGAAGCCAAGTTTGCTCTTCGTCTTCCTCTTTTGCTCTCCTCTGTTTTTCTGGTTTTTCACCATTGTTGAGCAGCTTGTGAGCTTCGTTTGTGTGAGATTCGAGATCCCTTTGAGTGTTAGAAGGAGCTCGTGAGTGTTGTGTGAAGCTTTAAGGTGTTGGGAGATCGAACCATAGACAAATCGAAGCAAACAAATCGGTTTTGGGGTAAGAAATTCTCCATGGCTGTCGAGCTTCCCCTTCGCCACTGTCTGTCCACCGCACCCAGCGGCAAGGCCCACCGCACCCGCGGCGAGGCTTGTCCGTGAGTGTGTTCTTGGAGTTTTGGCTTGGGGCTTGGCTCGATTCCTTTGATTATTTTCCTATTCTTTTAGATTCAATTATAAGTATATTGGATCTAAGTTAGGGTCTCGTTGTGGGTCGTTTCTTTGGGATTTATTATTCCAGATCTGTTCCAGTTTTGGACCCAAGAGCCGTTGTCTCTAAGCTTTGCTTAAGCTGCTGCGGATTCAGGCAAGTGGCGGTTCGCTCTTGTTCATCATTCCATACTTTGATTATTTATCAATTGTTTTGTTGTTAAATAATTTGGGATGATTCTGAATTATGTTGGAAATTGATTTGATAACGTTATGTGAAATAAAACGGATATTATTACTAGGTTGTATATTCTGCTAGAACCGACGCTAGTATATGATAGATTTGTTGTGCAGGTGAAGGCCGTAAGGGTCCTTGATATGATTTATTGTGTGTGGCTTAGATTATTAAATCTAGAGTGATAGTTGTGCAGGTTGGGCCGTGATGGTCCTGTGTGTGGTTGTTGTGTGTTTAACTGTTAGTTAGCACGAGTATTCGTAGGAACGACTGGATCCTGTGAGTTCCATGTGCGTTTCTTTATAACTGTTAAGGGCAGCTGAGACCCATGCGATAGTAAGAGGTTTGGATCCTGGGAGGTCCATTCTTCGATGAGATGTTAGAGGTTTGGATCCTGTGAGTTCCATTCCGAGTCCTGCGTGACAGGAGGTTAAGTTAAAAGTTTATAACGTGATATGTGTGTGTGTGGTCATTTAATTCAGATAAGTGCCTGAAAGCACCTAATTAATGAACGTTGGCGAGTAGTGCAGCGTAGCGTTAGTGCAGCTAGGAAAAACTTGTCTTAGTTTAGATCGCTTGTATGCGAAGCTGTTTGTGTGTTTGTTTGAGTTTTCCAACATTTGTCATCATGTTTCCTATAAGGCTCATTTCTTTTGGAGTCTTCTTTTGGGATTGATTGTTGTGAGACTCGATCTCCAGAATCTTCTCTTGTGCATACCTTTTGTTATTCTAGTAGGAGTATGATGGTTGACTAGCATACTCGATTATTATTCGAGGGACGATGAGTCTAACCTAATACGATTGCTTCGAACCACTCTGATTTGTACCCTTGCGTAGTCTTTCATTAGACTGACTAACCGTTATATTCCTTGCATGGTTGGCTGGTGTCATCCGTCCGATTCGGCACATCAGATGTGTTGAAGATCCGAGAAGGCTAGAACGACTATGAAGATGAACGGTGTTTTCGACAAGTTGTTTTGTCGCTTTGTATTTAAAAGATTTCCGTTGTGCTATTTTGTATTTTGTTAAAGACTTTCGCTGTTGTATTTCTGATTATTGGGTCGTTTTTGGAATTGTGTAATTCCGTGACCATGTGGTTTAATAAAAGTTATGATTTTAGTATTGTAATTGTGTTTTAAGTCAGTTATGACGTCGGAAAAGCCTGGGGTGACTTCGGGGTTTACGTCCGGAGTCATCGGCAGTAGCGCCTTTCACATTTATCAAATCGGGGGGGGGGGTGTTACACGCCAGACTGGAGGGGAGACGCCGACAGATCTGGGCACGACGAGGTGAGGTGTGGTCAAGTTTGGTTGGTTCGGTGGATCTGGTGTGGGCTCGGTTGGGTTCGGGACTGGTTGGAGGCGATGAAGAGCAGCAGCTCCGGCGAAAACGCGGTTTGAGCAGGTCGCAGCCGGCCTGAGGTGGTTGGGTTCAGGAGGGCGGTTGTGTGGCGCTGGGCCGGGCTGGTGTAGGAAAGGATTCGCGGGTGGCTCGCAGGGAGGGTTGAAGCTCCGGTGGCCATAAAGTCGGGCTGGTGTTGGGTACAATAGTGGATTTCTAGGGTCGGCTCCCAAAGGGAGCTTTTCTCCAGTGGAGTTGGAAATTAGAGTTAGCTTTATAATATGTGTATATAGATATGGATATAGACTGTTTATTGTATTTTCTTGAGAAAAAGATATAGATAAATAGATTACTTATTGGTCGGGTTGACTCGGGTTTGAAAAACTTTAAAAGGAGGGCAGCGGTAGGGGACGAAGCACAAGCAATTTATGCATCACAACGTCAACAGGTTTGTATCCTCTTTCTGATCTCCCCCCCCCCCCCCCCCTCTCTATCTCTCTCGATCTCTCTGTGTGGAGATCTATTTCGATAATCGACAGACAAACAATGATTGATGATCTGTAGCAACTTGTATCCTAATTTGGGGATCCAATTTTTAGGGTTGTAGGAGAAAATTCCGAATTTGGAGATGGATTGGGAAGGGCAGAAATTGGCAGAGCAGCTGATACAGATCCTTATGCTCGCTTTCGTCGCGGCGGCTTTCGTCACTGGCTACCTCATCAGATCCTTCCAGATGATACTCCTGGTCTACTTAGGCGGCGACGTTTTGACAGCTCTCGTCATCGTCCCCAACTGGCCCTTGTTCAATCGCCACCCTCTCAACTGGTTGCAACCTTCCGAGGCCGATCTCCACCCTAAACCTATTCGTGAAGCCCCCACTACCAAGAAGAAGTCTCTTAATGAAGATGATCTACTATGAAGTGATAATTGATAGTTTGATCGATTGCTTTATTTTTGTCTATTTAAAGGTTTTAGACTATGGTATTTTGTTATTGCATTTGATCTAAATTGTATTTTTCAAAAGCATTAATCCTAATAAAGCCCAAAAGTATGATCAACATAATTGGGCTAAGAAGCCCATATTTATATTTAGTTGTCTAAATCTGTTGAGGCCCACCGACCACCGTAGATGAACTTGACATGTCGTAAAAGTACGCCGTGTTATTTACCATATGATTCGAACATGAGATTCCACTGTATGAAAGTTGAATTGCATGCCTAGCCATATGAGCAATGCAAATTTCCATTCTATATATTATTCTAGTTATATATATCGGGTCCTAAGAATTTGGGGCCTTGTCTGACCACCCTTTTTGCACATGTTTATCAGTTTATGGACGACCATGAAGACATCGAGCTAATTTCATGTAGATTGAATTCAATGGCGGAGCCAAGATATTTAGAAATGGGGTCACACTGAACTACACTAATTTAAATAAATAAATTATATAGCTATCCTTGTATTTAGTCATTTTTATAACACGATAAAGCTAATTTATATTATACGTGTATCTTTTAGATGGTTTCATATCTAATTAAATATTTATCATAGCACATTAAAAGTATTTTATATATTTATTCGCTTTGCTTTTGTAAGGGGATTAACCCATGCTATATTACTAGTGATTAAAAAGTCTCGTCTGTATAAAAGATGAGACATTAATCAACATAATATATTTTTTATTGATTTTTTGAATTACTACTTTTATCATATGTGAACATAGATTTTATTATATAATAAATACATTATTTTAGTTTCACTAATAATAAAAAATATTATAGTCAATATATATCATTTACTAATAATAAATACGTAAATTAATTTATATAATAAGTCATGTCAAATGTTTATACATAAGTTATTTAACATTATTTTTGATGTTTAGACATTATAACTTTTGGGCTTCGAATTCGTGTTGTGTTTGAAAAATAAGTTTTAATGTCTAATTGTCTATACACTATAGAGTCTATAATCTATACATGAATAATAAAAAGTAACTTTAAGTTAAACAATATATTACATATCTATACATCCATTACATATTTACATGTATTAATTATTCTTTTAAAATGTATAGTACTAATTATTAGGTATAATAATATAATATAATAGTTTAATGCAATGCATTCTATATTTTTATATAGTATAATATTAGACCTGTCAAAAACCGACCCAACCCGAAAACCCGACCCGAAAGGACCCGAATCCGACCCGAACGTCACTGGGTCAAGAAGGACCCGAACCCAAACCCGACCCGACTCGACCCGAACGCAAATCCGAGCTCGCGGGTCCCCTTTATTTTGTATAGTTTATTTCATATATATTAAATATTTTAATATACTTTATTAAATAATAATATAATATAAATTATTTTATTTTATTAAAGTTAAAAATCATAATAATAATCATTAAAAAAAAAAGCATGTTCGACCCGCTGGGTCAACCCGAACCCGACCCGCCCGACCCAAAAATTTTATCAACCCGAACCCGATTTGACCCGAACCCGACATGACCCGAACCCGACCCGCCCGACCCAGTTGACAGGTCTATATAATATCATCAAGAAAATAGTACATTACATATATACTAATTATTATATATACTCTAGTACTTCACTATGGCACTATCATATATTGACCAACTCACAATTATATATATAACATATCTGTGTATATATATCATATGCTATATGCTATATATGTAGTATATATATATGCTATATACTACATATATAGTATATATGAAATATATATACATAATACATATACCATATGCAGATATGCTATATACTATATATATACAAAATGTTATATGCTATATATGTAGTATATATAATATATACAAAATGCTATATGCTATACATGTAGTAGTATATATACAAAATGCTATATGTTACTATATATATACATATCCAGATATGCAAATATGCTATATGTTATATGCTATATATTGTAGTGTATATATATACTATATGTACTACACATATTATATATTTATATATAGTATATAGTTGAGTCAATTGAATATTAAGAAGGTCCAATAGTACATATTTGAGTAATTCAATTTATTATTTATACAAAGCAATTACATATAATACATGTTTAAATCAACTCTTAAAAATTTATTAAAAATAAACATGTTACATATAAATCAAATAATAAGACTATTTAACTTTAAAAATCATCTGATTTTGCTCAACCAATGGATTTTGAACCATTACAACCAGACGACTTTGAGGTTGATGGATTCGCAGGGTCATCAATTCATTCATTGCCTACAAATCTAAATGATCCAACTTGTTTTGAAGAAGAAGCATTTGATGTCGAAAGTAACGAAGAGGACTCCGATATCGATAATGAAGATGATTTTTAATCAAATTCTCACAATAAAAAAGCGAGTTATAATTTATTGCCCAATTTTAAAAAGTTAATTTATTTATTGTTGATATGCCTTGAATCTGTTCTCTCGTTGCTTGCGGTAGACGGGGTTAGGTTTTCTACTTAGGCTTATTAGGATTGATTTAGGGTTAATTTATTACCTAATTTAGTTAATTTACATTAGCTAATTTATAAAAATACACTTTTAAAGGCGGAAATTCGAAATTGGCGACATAAATTTTTTCCCTCCAATCAATATACTTTATACCGCCTTTTTTCCCATTGCTTAATATTTACTTGGGCCTGATAACCCAAAATCCTCTCACAGCTCTCATTCACTCATTCAACCCTCTTTCACATGTAACCCTACAAATCTCTCCCTCCCTGCATCAGTTCGCCTCGCCCTCCTCATCGTCTCGTCGTGCTCCCCACCGTCTCCGCTTGGTTCCCCACTGTCTCTGCCTCGTTCATCACCGTCTGTCCACCTCTGTCTCCTACTGTTGCGGTAGGTTTTGAGTATATTGTAGATGTAGTTGTTCTTTTGGCTTGGGTTTTTCTGATATTGCAGATGAATTTGTTCCCCACCATCTGGAATGTGGTTTTGAGTATATTGCAGATGAGTTTGGTCGAACAAATGAATTTGTTTCTTTCCCTTTATCTTTTGTTTTCTGACACACTGTGCTAGATTATGAAATGCGTATTTCTGGGTCAAATAGATTAATCGGATTGAACAGATGAATTTGGTCGAACTTTCACATTTTCTTGATAGCACTTCAATTCTATTTGTTGTGACTGCTTGTTTGGATTCGATATGCCATCCTGCGCTCCCTTTTACTCTTCCTGTTGTTGTTCTAAAGTTCTCCATTTCATGATTTTTTTTGTGGTTGTATGATTACTGCTAGTCTATTAAGTTTGTGTGTGCATATAGCTTTTTGATCTGATACAAAAATGCCCAATTTCCTATTTAGTGACCGCTTGCAACTTCTGGTCTATGATTTGAGGATTTGATATCCCTTCTTTCTGAATTTCTTGTCTTCAAGGATATATAGCTTTATGGGTAGTTTCGTTACAAAGGTTGAGGCTAAGACGTTTCGTGGCTAAATTTGAGGTTGCGGGCGTGGCTAATGTCGTGGCTATGACCGCATTTTCCAGTAGTGTTTACTCTGTATATATTGTATCGGATGCATTAATATATCATTTTACATTCAGTTTTAAAAGTCTCTTTGCAAACCGGCCACTGATGAGATGTGGACCCTTAGATGTGAGGCAATGTGATAAATGTAACGTGTTATGACTAATGTAATGTAGGTTCTATGTTAAATGAGTTGATGAAATGTAGGATGCTTTTAGATAGTTATACCTCTGCAGAGGGAATCGTCTGGTATAATAGGGTTGTTACGGGTTCGGGTATAATTGAGTTCGGATATTTTGGGTGTCGGGTATAATAGGGTTGTTACGGGTTCGGGTATAATCGGGTTCATGTTGTCCCGGGTTTGGGTTATTTCAGGTTCGGGTTGTTTCGGGTTCGGGTTGTTTCGGGTGTCGGGTTGTTTCGGATTCAGGTTGTTTCGGGTGTCGGGTTGTTTCGGGTTGATCGAGTTTCGGGTTGATAATGGAATAGTCTATTCGGATATAAGCGGGTTCGGTATTTTTTTAAACCGGATTGCTTTTATGTTCGGGTCAAATCGTATCGGATCGGGTTGGTTTTAGATATTGATTTTTTTTCCTTTTCGGATATCGGTCGGATCTTGAGTCGGACGGTCCGACGGTTTTCTCGGATCGGGTCAGATTTTGCCATGTCTAGTCATGATCTGTTGCGATTTAGGCGTTACTTCTACGTGTATGTGTAAAACACATTTCTTAAAGCTACAACAGCATGTTCTGGTATTTTGACACTTGCAAATCCGGGAAATCAAACATTATAAGGAAATTTTGCAGAAACTAATCCCGAAAAGAAAGAAATTGCAGTATATAAACAAACTCTGATTCGGGTAAAAGCAAACCCTAAACGCGAATTCTCTGTTTAGATTGATCGTTTCTACATTCTATTCAAGGCTTCAAACCACTCCCATGGAACCCCAAAGGCGCCGGAGTTTTAGCGACAGGAAGAGGAAGATCAATCGGCGGGAAATTTCCGATGACACGATCAATAAATATCTCGCGAAGAAGGCGATCAAAGCCACGAACAAAGTGAAAGATAGGTATAAAAGTTTGATTTTTTTTATTATGTTTTCTTGTAATTTAGCCTGGCCGGAGACTTATTGGTTTAGATTTGTGTGGCTCAAGAAGATTGAGCGTGATGTAGGTCAAGGTGCTCCGTTGCACGAATTCACATCGAAGGCTGAGAAGATGAGGAAGAAGGAAAGAATGGTATGTGATTCTGAACCAATTTCTGTTATATAAAATTGGAGATCAGCATTTGGTTTAAGTATGTATATTGCTAGGGTTTTAAGCTAAAAATCAAGCTTTTGGTAGAAGCTAATGAATAGCTATAACAATGGAGTCATGGATGACTGAAATCTGTGCAATCTCGGAATTGGAAATTCTAGAAGATGGACTCTGATGAAATTTGTCTAGACTTGAAAAGGAGAACTTGCGAATTGGACAATTGGTAGTTAATGAATAGCTAAAAGATAAGTTTTTTTTCTTCTTCTTTGAGGCTGGAAGCAGATTCACACCTAAAGATGGTCCATCTGGTACATCATTATAACTTGATAGGTAACAGAAACCCTACTGGCTAAGCAGAAATAGGCAAACAAAAAGTTTTCACCTTTTTTGCTTTGTTCTGATGAAGTTGAAACTCGGAAGACAATGAGCTTAGGGTTGATTTGCAGACTTTGCAGTTAAATTCAAAACTAAAGTTTGATTAGTTGAATATTAGAATTTTCTCTTAT
Organism: Rheum nobile; assembly: GCA_027886185.1. Lineage (NCBI taxonomy): Eukaryota > Viridiplantae > Streptophyta > Magnoliopsida > Caryophyllales > Polygonaceae > Rheum > Rheum nobile. Next base: position 4,358,074 of record WOAB01000695.1, on the reverse strand, counting down.
TTACCAAATCATACATGTGAAGGAATGATTTCAAAAAAAGAGAGCTCGCCATGATGAATGTTGTTTAAATTTGCATATGAATCTCTTTCCTAGCTAGTCTCTAATCATATGGTTTTTAGACCAACTAACCCTGATTCAATTGCAGGCAGAGATTGAGAAGGTGAAGAGAAGGAGGGAACAAAGAGCACTTGAAAAAACGCAATGTGATGAAGAATTATCCCTTTTGGCAAGGGAGCGGTCTCGGGCAGAAGCAGATGACTTTGGCAAGAAAGAAGCTGAGTTCCTCTTATCACAAAGCAAGTTGAGGTCACAAATCAGATTGCGTGAAGGGCGTGCTAAGCCAATTGACGCTCTCACGGCATATCTTGCAGATTCACATGAACTCGACTACGAACCTTCTGCAGTCTTCAACGCTTTGACTGTTAGTGAAATTGAGAACCTTCGTGAGGATATAGATATGTCGGTCAAACTTGACAGGGAAAACGTTGAATATTGGGAGTCACTTCTCGTAGTTTGTGACTGGGAACTGGCTGAAGCAAGAAGAGGCAGAGTGCAAGGGAGTCAAGGTATTCATCAGAGCGTTGATATAGATGTTAGAGAGTTTCTTGAAGGGAAAAGTCACGGAGAGCTGGTAAACATACAATCCCAAATTGATTCTCACATGCGCTCTGGGTGCGCTAAGGTGGTTGAGTTTTGGGAGGATGTTCTTAAACATCTTCACATATACAAGTCGAAGGTATAGACAACTCAAGCTCTCTTAATTAAGCATCTTTTATTGAATTTATCTTGTCTGTAAGATGAAACTTAAGCACTTCCTTGGTTACATGCTCGTCTAAAGGAAATTCACGCTGCCAAGATGCTGAGAAAGCGTCATCAGTGCCTTGAACAGCCTCTGGAAGGTACGGATAACTTGAAATTGGAGGAGTCAGAGCCAGATAAGGAAGTTGAAGGTAAGAATTCTGGCTCATGTTTTAGGATGTTTCTTTTGATTAGCTATAAGTATATCTTTGAATTGATCTTTGGCCTCACAATTGCATTTGTTTCTGCAGAGGAAGAGGTTGGTTCATTTTCACCACAACTTCTGCACGGGGGGATGAATCTGAAGAAGCTATTGATCTCCAGGAAGACAAGGCTATACATGTAAGAACTACCCTCAGTTTTTCCTAAAAACTTGGGCTCTGTTGGTCCAAAAATGATTTTATTATTTTTAAGAGCTTTTTATCACAAAATACTTTTATGAATTTTGATAAACATGTCACATGTCATGAAACTATTTTATTTTTTCCTTCACTACACACTTTATATCGAAAAAGTACTTAATCTAAAAAAATATTATTTTTTACTTAACAAACCCATGAACAATATCGTATGGAACCACTTAATAAATTATTTTCCATGAATTTGCAGCAACTTAAGCTATTGGCAGTCCTGGAAGCACAAAGGCAAGAGGAAGGCGACGCAGTACTTGGCTCCGGTGCAGAAGTAAATCTTGATTCTCGGGTCCACTGGTGGCACGACAAGTACCGTCCTAGGAAGCCCAAGTACTTGAATCATGTACACACCGGATACGAGTGGAACAAGTACAACCAGACACTATGATCATGATAACCCGCCTCCAAAATTCGTTCGAGGATACAAGTTCAACATCTTTTATCCAGATCTGGTGGACAAAACTATGCGCCCGGCTTTTTACACACAGAAAGATGGAGATAATGCAGAAACCTGTATCATAAGGTTTGAAGCTGGGCCACCATATGAAGGCATTGTAAGTTTATAATAATTCTTCTCTTGCATAATTTTTTTCTGTAGTTTTGGTTGTTTCTGAGATTGGTGAATGTTTAAATGTTTTGTGGTATTGTGCAGGCGTTCAGAATTGTGAACAAAGCTTGGGATTACTCTGGCGCTAATGGGTTCAAAAGCGAGTTTGAAAGAGGAATACTGAAACTGTACTTCAATTTCAAGCGCAGATATTATAGGCGATAAGAAGTGAGAACTATATCTGTGATGAGCATGAGCACACAATAAGCCATGTTTTTTGTATGTTTTGTAATTGGTGATTGAAAATTCGGATTCTAGTTTTGATTGTTTAGCTTTGTTACTTACAAATGGAAGGTAATTTAGTTGGCGTTGCTTATATAGCCCGTCAAATTATTATTTTAAATGCAAAATGGGGAAATTACTTCAAATGCACCCAAGAATTTTCAGGATTTATCAGGTTCATGTTCTTTAGAAAAAGATTAGGCGCTTTTTATTACCAGGTTATAATGTCCCTGCAAAATGGGGAATTTACTTCAAATGCACCCAAAAAGATTTTGAATTATGAACTTTGGGAAGCATTAATTTATCTTTTATTATTTAATAAAATTCTTGGTGAATTTTAAGGGGAGGGCTAACTGTTTAATTTCTATGTAGCTCAATTTATCTATATATATATATATATTAAAGTAAAAGAATTTAGAGTCATCATATTGATTTCGACTCCACAAATTCTAGGTGTCAATTTTGTTTCCTTTCATGCGTGTATGTTTTAACTAGTTTTTCGACATATTATTGATCATTTTATTAACGATTTTTTCGCATAGTAATCCTGAGATATGGATTAATTCGCGAGATACCCCACACATTAGTATATTTGAAGAGATAACCCTGAATTTTGTTTTTATTTGGCGAAATACCCCACCGTCAAACAATCAACCTATTCCGTTAAATTTTTTAAAAATAAAAACCCAAAAGAAAGGAAACCGGTCTGCACCGTCTTCGATTCTTCAACCTCCTCGTCGGCGACCTTCTCCTCTGAACCTCCTTCGTGTCTCTACACAACTTGTGTAAACCCTAAGACGGTGCAACTGTCTGAAGTAGGAGACGTGAAAGTGTTGTAGGTGTTGGCCGACATCGAGAAGACGACGGCGGACTTGAAAACCTCATACGAGGCTGAAAGAGGACGACCGGAAAAGACGGTGTTGGCGGCGGCGACTGTGGTTGCATTTAGGTCTGGATCGTCGCTGGAGTTGTTATCTTCGCCAGGCTTTGCAATTATCAGATATACTGTACTTTAATTTATATGTTCTTCTATTGATTCCCCATTTGATTTGTCGATTATATTTATTTCTGTTGATTTGGTATTGGATTATTGTGTGGTTGACTATAAACATCGATTTTACGAGAGAAATCAATTGATTGTAAAAATTTGTCTTGTAGCTTCACAAAATTTAATACTTCATATCTTTTGACAATTTTTGTTAGTTCAATTCTTAGCTGCTGTTGCATTTTTTAAATTGAAGTGATGTGTTTAGCATTTCGCAAAATCTAAATGGGGCTTATTAACTGTTGATTTTAACAATGATATTGTAGTCTGATGGTTTAGCTTGCCTGCAAAGGTTATGTAAATTAGTTTTGAATGTTTATCATGATTTCTCCATGTATGATGAGGCATCTCATCAGGGAATTGGAGTTGCATATGAGTTCAATGGTCATGAGCAGTCCTGGAATTGATTATATGTAGTCTTAGACTTTGTACATAAAAATACAACTCAAACTCTTATTTTACAATTTACTATGGAGTATTAAGTGTCCTTTGTTTAATTTCTTCTGTAGGTGTGAAAGAATTCGAGGCAAAATGGATTGGATGGGCTGGGGTTAATGTTCCTGATGTGAAAAGGCATAAGGCTTTATCAGTCGCGCTAGCTAAAAAGGTATATTTCTTCTGAAGCCTGAATTATTGTAGTTCTAATTTGACATTTTTGTGTTACTATTGCAACAATGTATTGTGGCCTCTTTTTCACTATCTTGGACTCCCATAAGAAGATGGTCTCGCCACAAGAAGAAGTTTTCAGTCCCAGTTTGTTGCTTATAAGAAGGCAAATCAAATGTTTGTTGATGTGGTTTTGGAACATTATCAAGAGGGGGATGTTTTTTGGTGTCATGACTACCACCTCATGTTCCTTCCTGAGTGCCTTAAAAAGCATAATAACAGGATTAAAGTTGGTTGGTTTCTCCATACACCCTTTCCTTCTTCTGAAATTCATAGAACATTGCCATCTCGATCAGAACTGCTACGAGCAGTCCTAGCTGCTGACTTGATTGGGTAAGTAAATTGTCATCTGGTAATAAACTTAATTATTAATTCTTGCATCCTTTCCTCCCACTCTTTTTTTCTGGAGAAAAATAATATCTTTAGCATTTGTTGTTGATCAAAGTTTCATCTCTGTTCTTTTGCTGCAATTTTCATACTTATGATTATGCAAGACACTTTGTCAGTGCTTGCACTCGTATACTTGAACTGAAGGGTAAATTTGAAGGTGTAGAAGATGATCAAGGAAGGCTGACTCGTGTGGCTGCTGTAAGTTCCAAAATATTTAACTAATTACTTGAATGATTACTTCAAAAAATGATTCTTCAAAATTCTTACGTAGATTGCATTTAATTGGAGCCACACATACATTTAATTGCTGCCATATTGCATTTCATATCATTTTCGAAGTATGTATACATTGGTCTTAACATTTTTTTTAATCACAATGGTCTTATTTTTTAACATACATACCTTATACAGTTGGTTGTTCTTAGTCCATTTTTATCTTGACTAGTATAGAACTCGTATCTTATACGGGTAAATGTAATTTGATAAAATAAAAAATAATAATTTATGATTGATTCAAATTAATGTTATATTGAAGTATTTTTTATAAAAAAATAAATACGTAATGGACCCATCTAAAAAGGATTTGGTCTAATGATACCTTATACAGTTGGTTGTTCAGTTTATTAAGGATTTTTAAAATTTAAAAAGGATTTGGTCTAATGATATCTTTGATATTTTAACTTTTTGTTAAAATAAATATATGAAATAATTCAAACAAATATATAAAAAAATCATTACAAATCAGTCAGATAAATCATATTTTTTAGTTTTTTCTAATTACGTAATGGACCCATCTAAAGTTTTAAAATTTTGATTTTAATTTATATCCTTACTTCTAGAAAACGATAATTAAAAAGTTATTTGAATAATTAATTAATTAGTTGTGGGCCTAGTGGTTGATTTATGTAGGTGTAAAGTTATCTCAAATTCAAATACTTTTAAAATTTGTATATACTACATTTTAATTTACTTTTGATAATATATATAATCATATGAAATTGAAAGTTTGTTACGACAAAGATTTACCTGGATTTTTTAGTTAAACTTTTTGTTTGATTTAACAAAATTTTATTGGTAATTTTTAATTGATATTTCACGGTTTGTTAGTGAATATTTTCTTGGTGATTAACAAACTCAATTTAATTTTTTAACACTAAAAATTATATTTAGCAAAATGATAAGTAATAATCCCAAAGAAACATTATAAAATCGGAAAATGGAGACCATGTATTTTTTATAGAAAATTATAATCAAATAAAAATTGTTAAATGGGAACGTACAATATACCAAATTTGTTAAAAATCTGATATGATATAATTGTTGTTAAGATGAGTTGTTAAAATTGAAAGGTTTAGAAGAAAATCTCAAGATTATATAAATTAATTTTTTTAAGATACATTTGTTTGAAATTTCACTAAATTGTTAATAAAATATGTATGTGTAGTAATATTATATAGTGGGTTTGATTATAAAAGTACATGTACTATGAGTTGAAAATTGTATATATTGTATGATTTTATATAGGTCAAATTATATATGCAAATACATGAAAATAATATTACTAATTACATAAATGAATGTAAGATGTATTTTATATATAAGTTATTAAGTTTAGTAGGAAATCTATCATATATTATTTTGACATATATATTGTGATTAGATATTGTGATTTAAATTGAATAGAATTGTTAATAAAAAAAAGTTGATTAATCAGAAATTGACACATGAGATTTGTGGGACCAAAATCAATATAGTGGTTCTAAATTTCTTTGCTTTAATATATATATAGATTGTGTAGTCTATTTGGTTTTAGTTACTTCGTTAATTATTATTTTTGGACAAACTTGTCAGTTTCCTTGATTTCTCCGTTTGCTAATCTTTGCCATAGAACATTAGGCTGAATGGGGTTATCAATTCTCTTGAGTTCGAAGATGAAGACATCAATAAGATATGAACAACCTTCACATGCTTTGAGGCCTACACCTCACCACCCAATATGTTGTCTAAGAATCAAACTTTCTTCTTGGTAGATTTTAGGTCACTCATCTCGTGTTTCATAATTTTGAAGATGACTCAAGACTCCCAGCCAAGCCAAGCCAAGCCAAGCCAAGCCAATCTCTGAAATGGCTTCCAATTAGCTGATTTTGGCAAAGATTGAAGCTATAGAGAACGACAATACAAAACTAAGGCATGGAGTTGATACAGAAATAGAGCAAAATCTGTGCAGTAAAATTCACACTGAAATGCATGTCTTATCATGATTGATAATAGAACCTACATACAAGAACTTCAAGAAACCATATATATATATATATATATATATATATTAAGAAAATATCATATACAACAAAGTATCTCTGTTTCAATTTCTTTTCATCCCTTTAAAACCCCTTTTTCCGGTTCTTGAACACCTTAAGAGTTAAGAACCTAAGGCAGCAAAGCTCGCCTTTCATCATCATCTTAAACTCGACATAATTTTAACCATCCCGTCTCCATCAACATCCACATTGGTTAACATCTCCTTGAAATCTTCTATTGTACTCCATTGTTTTATCCCAATGACTGCAGACGTGATCTCAACTCCACTGTGATGAATGCATCTTCATTCTAATTAACAATCCAATACCAAATCAACAAAAAATTAAACAGAAATAAATGTAATCGACAAATCGAATTGGGAATCAATAGAAGAACATATAAATTAAAGTACAGTATACCTGATTATTGCAAAGCCTGGCGAAGATAACATCTCATGTGACAATCCATATCTGAAATGCAACCACAGTCAGCGCCGCTAGCTCCGTCTTCGCTCATCGTCTGAGGTTTGCAAGCCCGCCGTCGTCTTCTCGATGTTGGCCACCACCTCCAACCCTTTCACGTCTCCTACTTCAGACAGTTGCACCGTCTTCGGGTTTACACAAATTGTGGAGAGACACGAAGGAGGTTCAGGGGAGAAGGTCGACGAGGAGGAGGATGAAGAATCGAAGACGGTGCAGACCGGTTTCCTTTTCTTTTCTTTTTTAAATTTAACGGAATCTGTTGATTGTTTGACGGTGGGGTATTTCACGAAATAAAAACAAACTTTAGGGTTATCTCGTGAAATATATTAAAGTATGGGCTACTTCGCGAATTAACCCATATCTCAGGGTTACCACGCGAAAAAACCGTTTTATTAATTAACGGTTTAAAATAATTTGATTGAAATTTAAGTGTATCAAACCCACCTAACTATGATTATTTATCATTAAGATACTAATAAGTCTTTAGAGGAACGCTCCGGTAAAACGAGAGTTATGGTAAAACAAAAGTATTAATCTGAAGCGTTGGATTGATAGTGATGGATGGTTGGATGATTGGGCCTTATAATGGATATGGTAGGGGTATAACCACCAAATCTACTCTAATAAGACAATTATTTAATTTTTTAATTAGGAAAAGATAATAAATGAGGTTGTTAGATGAGAGAGAAAACACAATATTTTCTCTTTCCTAAAACGCTGCAACCCGATTGATAGTAAAAACAGTAGTCGATATTCATTCAAAATGTTATGATATTCACGTACTTTTTAAATCGATATTTATAAAAGCAGTAGTCGATATTCATTAAAACAATATCGATATTCAGAGTTTAATTCGCACATGATGATTATCGGTTATAGGAATTAGGCGATATTCATACAAATTGTATTGATATTCGTGTGTTAATTTCAATCTTTTGGAATAGATTCGTGATCTTCGAAAATTTTTCTTTATATTTGGTGAATATCGCATATCCAATTTTGAATAACCTGGTTGATTGTAATATCATAAATATTACACGAATATCATCCCCAATATCGTGAATATTACATGAATATCACCAATCAAATTATGAATATTGATCACTACCCAATGGACCGTACGTAATTAACGTGAATATCAATGACCAACAACTCATACAACACCATCATCAAACAGAATCTAAATCCACATGAATATCAATATTATTATAATGAATAACACCACAGAGAAACTGAATATCAAATATACAATATACGAAACATAAATATCAAAACACACAAATTGTAACACTGTGAATAACAAAACTGTTAACATGAATATCATAACGCGAAATATGAACATCAACATTAGAGTAAAAAATCAAAAGAATTACGTTTGTCCACATACTTGAGCTGAGCATAGTCCCGCTGGGTTGAGCTTAATTCTATATCTAAAAGCAATGCAAGCATTCACTATAATGTCTTGGTTTCCAGCAAGTTAACCAAGCAAATTGTCCACCAAAGACTCAACATCAAAGGAACCACCGAGGTATCTGCACAAAGAAGAGGGAACACAAACATACTTAGCTGATTCAGTAACAAGATTTTGACAACCTAAATAGAATTTGCATACCAGTAGAATTTGTATCATTGAGAGAGAAAAAAACGAAGTAAACGTTTGATAAAACTAAATTCTAGACAAGTTCTGAAAGCTCCAATTGACATTAGTGATTTAGTTCATTCAAAGAACGAAGTGAACGTTTGGCTCAAATCATTACTTCCACAAACAACTGAATTGCTTCAGAAATATTTGACATAATCTATTCAAATCTTTTCATATTGTATCATTGAGAGAGAGAGAAAATTCTATACTCTATTCACCGTGAATCCAAGAAACAAAATCGGGAGAATCAAATAGAAGAGGATAGAAAACTAACAATACGGTCAGGAGTTCCAACAACTCCATTGAGGATGCGAACACGAGCGCCTGTCTCCTCGCACAACTTCTTAATTAATTCTCCCTTGCGGCCTATTATTCTCCCGACTTTAGCCACCAGAACTATCAGCATGAAAACGCAGTGAGCAAGGGTTCGGCTAGGCTCAGATCTGGGTTGATGGTCGCCGGCGGGTCTGCGAGGACAGTGGGCAAGGGTTCGGCTAGGCTCAGATCTGGGTTCGAGTAGATCGGGGCGGGTTTGGATGGGCACCAGATGGGTGGTGGTCGGATCTGGTGGTGCGCGGTAGGGACTCGGTTCTGGGCGTGAGGGAGTGGGGGCGGTGTTGGTCACCGCGAACATGGTCATGTGCGATGAGGTTAAGCAGCGGCGGTGGGGATCCGAGCGGGCTCGGTTGATGGTCGCCGGCGGGTCTGCGAGGACAGTGGGCAAGGGCTCGGTTGATGGTCGCCGGTGAGTTTATCTATGGTGGGAGATGAAAAGGCAGGGAAGAATTATGGAGAGAGGAGATCGGTTATGGAAATTGGGAGAGGGAAAGATATGGAGAGAGGAGATCCCATAAATAACGTGAATAGAATTAATCAGGTGTGTGCATTCCACAATACAAATTTGTATCCCTTTAGATCTGATCCAGACCATTGATTTGATTCTAATCTAAAGGCCATTATTTGTACTTTCGTTTTAACCTAAAGGGTTGTTTTACTAGAACCAAATTCTAAGTCTTTATTATTGATTTTGTTAAGTGGTATATTATTGATTCCTTAAGTTGACATTTTACTATAGTTAAGTATTTCATAAATTTTAATCGTAATTATAATATTTTAAATCAAAAGAATATTAATGTTGTATTGTGATGATTTTGAATTTTTTTTGAGACTTGATTTAGTTATAAAAAAATTTATTTGTTTGTTTTGCAAATCTAAACTGCTTATGATTTACTTTGTTTCAAAATTGAGTTGTTATAATTTTAAAAATCTAAATATTAAACTAACTAGGCTATATATAGGTTTGCTACATGTCCATCAGTTCGTACGTTATTTTTTTGTGAGTCTTCAAGTTCATTCTTAATCATCTAAAATTGTTTTTTACAAATCTTTCAAGAAAGTATATTCTTCGTAGTTGGTTTTGTTGCTATTTTTTTTTTTGTAAAAGTCGGTTTTGTAGCTAATAAATCCTAATTTAATCTATCTAAAATATTGAATTGCACGAGAGTTATGGATAAACAACCTTATGCTTATCAATGCACAATATTGAAAAGAGATGAAGATGATGAGTACAATATTTGACTTCGCTTCATAAAGATTTAGAACATTCTTCATTTTCGGTGCAGTAAAGAGATAATTTTAATCGTCGTTAAGGTATAAATATTTATATATCAAATTAATGGATGTTTATACAATTGAGACTTTGTCCGTATACTATATTATTGAGATTTTGTTAAATGTTCGATCTTTATGTAAATTGAATATTTATTATTTTTATTTGTTTGTTAAAATCTCCCTTATAATCTAACTCATCAACAAAAGAAAAAAATTCATAGATTGTCCACTCATAAATATCATTTCTCTTTCATTAACTTTTAACACTTTAATATTTTAAAGCACTAATTACCATATGTATATGTAAATTACTTTTTGAAAATGTTTTATAAGATTCATATAACATAAAAGTAAATAATTCAATAATTTGTAAAAGTTGTTCAATCGATTAATTTTTTTAAAATATACAACCATGTATCGACGAAATAATTTAACCATTTTTTTCATTTTACGATTGATTCTTTTGCATATATATACTTAATTGTGGTAATTAGAAAGTTATTTTGGACTAAAAAAAAATTAAAAGCAAAATAAATATAATAATATATAATGTAATTGTAATTTATTAGCATGTGATCTTAATCACATAGCTTTTACTAAACATATATTTACGAATCAGAGTGATTTTTAGCTTTTAAACAATAACAACAAAAATATTAAAAAAATAAATCAATATCAATATGTAAATTGAGATTTTATTTTCTTATGGCATCTTATACATATGTATCTTTGCATCATTATGTTTAACTACACTTAGGAGGGTCGATTTATTCTACCATTCTTCTTCATGCATGTTTTCATTTTTTTAAGTTTTAGATTTTCTTCACCACTTTATAGATAATTATCTTTATTGAAAATATTGTAAATAATCACTCATATTTTACAATTATTTAAGTATGATTTTGGTTATACATATATAAATATATAAGTTTCAAACAACCGTGCATGGCACGAATATTAAACTAGTCTTTTATTATTTATTAAAATTCTTGGTGAGTTTTTCTAGTTCGACCAAAACGAATTAAATAATTATTTTTTGTATATAAGAAATGTTGTAGAAATACAATTACAATTACCCCATCAAGGATTTTTTGAATTTCAATTAAAATATATTATTTGAGGAGATCCAAACATACCCTAAATATATTTGCCATCTCTCTACGAGACTAGTAAAAAGAACAAAATCCCATAAGCCAATTATTAAGGGTATGTTCGGTATGACTGAGACTTATTAGGACTGAAGCTGAAGTATGGGCTGAACTGGACTGAAGCTGATTGAAAGAATATAAGCTGGGGGCTGAATTGAGCCGAGGATGAAGGTAAGAGTCTGAAGCATAAATAAATGTTCGGTATAAATGACTTATTGAGACTTAATTTTACAAAAAAATTACAATTTTACCCTTATTTTTTTTTTTGAGGGGTATTGCACATGATTCATTTCCCCTCTTTTGATCCTTGTTAGGGTTTTACAACAACAAGCAACATTCCACCGCCGACAATGTAAGGTCTCACGGCGTGGCCCCGGACGTTAACGACCTTGTCCCAGACCACGTCGCCGGAGATGAGGCGGTTGTAGAGGAGGTTGTCGCGGAAGTGGGAGGCGTCGTCGACGGAGCCAATGGCTTTGACGCAGACATCCCAGAAGATCTTGTTGTGGTCGGCCACCACTTGGAGGAGGACGGAGGAGAAGCCGTGCTTGGAGACGTAGGAGTCCGGGGAGGAGGACGGGAGGCGGCGGAGGCGGACGGGGAAGGAGTCGATGGCTGGACAAGGAGGATAAGGATCGAACACCCAAAGAAGTGGGACTAGAAATTGAAGAATCCTAAACTCGCACTCAGAAATTGCTTATGTGAGTGAAAAGGGGAAAGAATATAGAGGAAGAAGAAGGTACATGAGGGAAAAATAACATCGTACATGTGAGTTAGCTAGGAGGAAGAAGATCGAGATATTCTGGAGAGACCCCATCTGTACGTGTTGTCGAGCTGCAGGAGGAGAAAGAAGAAGGTCAGATCTCGTCGAATCGAGGAGGAAGAAGAAGCCCATGGGTGCTTGCTCGAGGAGGGAGAAGAAACTATCGGGGGGGTAAGGATGTCCAAATTCGGATAAGCCTCTCCAAATAATCTCATAAGCTTTAAAATCAGACTGAATTTCCCCCCCAAATTTCAGTCAAAATAAGTCTCGATAAGTCTCCTTAAGTCACTGTCATATCGAACGTGTTTTTTCCTCCGTTTCAGCCTCCATGACTTATCTAAAGAGATAAGCCTCCATAAGCCCCAGATAAGTCATACCGAACGAGCCCTAAGATACACATAAATTACACATTATAATTTAAGTTAATGCGTCATATTTTGTAATTCAATCGTACCCTCCATAAATTCATGTATGGAAAAAATGTATATATTTCCAATAATTGTGCACTTTCACGACCTCCACAGAGATTGAAAACCACGTGGAACGAGACGCGCGCAATTCGAATCCAACGTTACACACACCCGCCATTCTTGATTTTTCCTTAATTTGTTTCCATCTCCATTCTTTCAATCAATTCAACCCAAAACTCTGAAGAAAAAAAGAATCTCGTCTTCTCCGCTTCCTCCTCTCTATTTTCTCGTTCGATCGATCAGAATTTCGCATGTCTACTTGAAAGTTTTGATCGTTTCTCCGTCTTCATTCTAAGACATTGATCGAACTGAAGGGTTGAAATTTCGGAGGAAATAAGAATGACGTGGATTAAAAACCTTTCTCGCATCCGTATCTACGCCGGCCAAGCCGTCGTCGGCGGCGCCAAGCTTCTCCGCATCGTAATCTCTCTCTCCCTCTCTCTAATTTCGTTTGATTATTAATTAATGCTTGAAATTGTAAGAAATAATGAAACTGAAGCAAGATGTAAGAAATTAGGTTTCAATTCGTTTGATAAAATTGGGGATAATGGCACTTTTTATGTGATTGATGGTTATCTAGGGATTATATTAACCGCCTTTTATTGGATATTTAGAAATGTGGTTGAAATGTAGAAAAAGAATGATTCTTTATGAAAGTAATTGCATTCGGATTGCAGGGAAGTCGAAGTGAGAAAAGCTTTCAGCAAAAAATTCAGAGATTGGAAGAACTTTCTGTTACTTGTAGAGGGAAAGAAAGAACTTCCCTTCTGAAAAAGTGGTTGGTTAAACTTAAAGAAGCAGAAACGATTTATGGTGATCTAGCTGATGATTTAGAAACTGTTTATGATGATACTGATGATTCTTCACGAACAAATTCTGTGAGTCAATTGGATTAAATACGATATATCTTTGATCTCTATTTGCAATTCATTGTTCATAAACTGAAAAAAAAATAATCTATTTGCAGGAATTATATGAGGATCTTGATAATGGAATTGAACCCTACATCTTTCGCGACATTTTTCTTCATAGCGAAGCTCTTGAAGGCGTTGCATTATCAATGGTAAGTGATCAAAGGCGTATAAGCAGCTGATGTTGTGGTATTTAGATAATTGCAGAAGATATAAAAAAAATCTCATTTTAATGATGTTGTTAGTTTAATTACCTTTTGAACTTTCTGATCCATGGGAAATTAACGCAGGTTATCTCTTTTGTCTGAATCAGATTCGTGAAGCACCAAGTGATGAAGAGGTTACACTGATCAAAGAGATTTTTGGGTAAGCTTCATCTTATTGTTTTTCAATCTTGCATACTATTTTATCAGTAAAAATGTGTAGTTATGATTTATGAAAGACTGATAAGTTTATATTGAAGATTTTGTTATGTTTTTTTCATTGATTTCCTAAATCGACACTTATTTGTGGACAAAAGGAACTTTGATATGTAAGAATGTAAGATACTTATTAAGGAACAAAGTATTTGAATTGTATAAGATTTCTGATTAAATTGTTCCTATTGCTTACTCTTACAATTCCTGTGCAATCTTCACACCCAGTTATTGTCTTATTGGAGGAATGGAAGTTCATAATGCAATTGTGAGCAGCATACAGGATTTGGCAAAAGTTTTCTCATGCTACCAAGATGAAGTATTGGTATGAAATATGGTTGACGTCTTGTTCTTTTATTATCTTTATGGACATTGTTTTATTGTCATCAATTCATTATCTCTCAACTGAGAAGCTGCATATATTTGTGGACATTGGTTTTACTCTTATTCCATATGTTCAGTTATTTCACAAGAATTTATGTGTTCTTATGAAATGGATTCAATTAAGAATGTAGTCAGTTTTAGTGTACATTCTCTCTTTGGGGCATTTTTTTTGTATAGTAATTTCACAAGAATCATCTGGAAATGTGAATTTTATACCTATCTGAATCTACTTTCAAACTTAACAAATTTCAGATGAAACGGGAAGAATTGCTTGAATTTGCCCGAACTTCAATATCGGGGCTGAAAATAAATGCTCAACAATCAAGGTAGCCATACCATTTCCCTATCTTATCTTCTGCTTCTGGGTTTATTGCAGCTCTGAGAGTCAATTTATCTAAGGCAGATGTTTATTTAGGTCGTCTTATGTATCGCTTTCTTATTACTCTTTCATGTTTTGATGCATTAAGATATGATTTCTAAGTTGTATGCTAAATATTCTACATACTAAGTTGTAATTGGCAAATACTTATATTGATCCAGATTTTAGCCTCCTCAAACTAAATGAGTTCTGTATTATTTGGACACATTAGATTCTTGGATTATTTGTGGGGATAAGCATGCTTTTCCGATGATTGTTGTAGATAATAGATTAGACGTGTCAATCTAATTGTGATTATTCACTGTCTCTTATAATGTCATCTGGTCTCAGAATAGATGTGGAAGTTGTACATTTGAAAACAGAACTCAGTGAGAAGGAAATGAAGATACCTTCTGTGGAGGATCATCATAAACCATTTGAACAACAAGGTGATTCGCGGTCACAGGTGAGCTTGTCATATATCTACTTTGCTTAGTGTTTGTATATATATTCGATGTTAAATCCAACGGTGATAGACCTCTGAATCTAACTTGTCTAATGTACTGATTGAAGCTGTTTTCTTATAATGGTGTAGGTGTTGAAAGAAGCAGTTGCACAAGTGAGGATATATTCCAAGCTGCAGGAACTATTTGCGCAAAATAAAACACTAAAAAGTGGAGTTTCTCCAGAAACTCATGCTCAAAAGGTTTGTAATCTCGTATTTATCCTCTCTCCATGTGTAACGAAGCCAATTTAGGGTCTGTTTGGATTCCAATTAGAATGCATTATTTGAGGAGATCCAAACGGACCCTTAGTTCGCTATTGTGACATTTCATGAATTATGTACAACACCAACAAATTTCCAAGTATCTACTTGCAGGAACTCTGTTGTGGTCTTTAACATGTCAAAATTATTTACTTGAATTTGTACCTTTTTTTTTTTTAAATGCAGGTTGACAAATTGAAAATTCTGTTGGAATCTCTGTCTAACTCTACCTCAAAAGCTGAAAGGAGGATACAAGACCACAGGTATATTATTGAAAATTGAAACTGTGAGAAGCTGTTAGTAGATGCTTTGAAATTATACAGATTTGCCTTAAATTTTAGTTTGTTTCGCTATGCTTCAATGAATGATTATCACATAGGCATCATTTTCTTGTAGAGTTCAGAGTTTTGTAAGAGTTACTATAAAATGATAATGAAAGTTTTCATGATTTTTCTTTATAAGAAAAGATCTGCATAAGTTTGTTTCGTTATCCATTTTTTCCTCTGGGCAGATCTCGGAAAGAGGAAGCACTAAGCTTTCGCATGGCAAAAGTCAGTGAAGTTAGCCAAGTAGAGAAGGTGTATTCTCTCAACCAAATAACTGCCTATTGCATTGCATTAGATTAGCAACTGCTGCTTTAATTATCCACAATTACTCTTATTGGAAAGAATTTTTGGTCTATTTTCTGGATGAGCTCTCTTTATCTTAATAACATTTTTTCGGTTTTCTAGGATTTGGAAGCGGAATTGGAAGCATTTCAGAGGCAAAAGGAAGAACTGGAAGCTGAACTGAAGAGGGTAAGTCTTAAGCAATTGCTGCCTTTTTTTGGTTGTTGCATAAGATATTAATCACTAATTACTTTCACCATCATGCAAATTCATATTTGTACAAATTTGCTGTTCTGGGCCAAATATTTTCATGACAGTATACAAATTACAACAAAGAACTTGCATTATATTTTTTGTTCTCTCATTATGAAATATGAATACATTATCAAATCATGCAAATTCCTCCTGTCTTGTTATGGAGAATTCATTTTCTCCATGGAACAGGGCGACTGTTGCATAATATTAGGGGCAAATTGGACTACTTTGTTTATTATTCTTTCAGTAAATTTGCTGTTTTTGAATTGACTGAATTGAACAATCAGTGCAGGTTAATAGCTCAATAGTTACTGTCAATGCGCGCCTTCGCGTTGCCAGGGAAGAAAGGCAGCAATTTGATGAAACGAGCACCGATATTCTTCAGCATTTGCAGTTCAAAGTACAATATCATTTACTTTCTTCAGCTGTTGGTTTTAAACAAAAATCATCTTTTTGTTATTTTACCTTGCAGAAATGAGAACTAATCTGATATTTACCTACATTTCCTTTTGTGCAGGAAGAGGAAATCTTACGTTCTATCGCTTCATGTAAAGTAGAAGCCACTGTTGCTTCCGCTTGGATTAGCTTCATTGAATCCACGTGGCGTCTCCAGTGTAATTTCTCAAAGCAAAAAGAGGAGCTTGTAAAGTATGAAACAATTTAGTTTATCCCTATTTAAACATTTTTATTCACTTTTCACTTGCTTGAGCTAACAAAGTTTTTATTATTATTGTGAAGCACTGAATTAACAAAGTATGCTGAATGTTTTGTGAACTTGTCATCTCATATTCTATCTGCTTATGAGGTAATAATACTTGCCAAAATTGTGTAAAATCTTCACATTCAAGTGACACAAACCTGAAATTCACACGCCTTTTCAGAACGAGTTGTCGGTCTCCATCAACATTTTCAGAGATTATGTTCAGAAGCTGAAAGACGGGTATGGCTCACTCTTTTAGTTGAGTATCATAGACAATAAAATAAATAAAAATCTCAGAAAACGGGTGTGAATAAAAAATTGGGTATCAAGCAGGTGATACTCGTTTGTAATAATGGCATTGGTTTTCGAAAATTTTCTGACATTGTATTTTCATTTTCTTTTTTAAAAAACTCTTATGATACCTTCAATACCATCAATAAAGATGGTCTTATTGTTGTTCATCAGGTCAGATGATATTCCACCGTCTTTCGGCAATGAAGCTCTCAAATCAGCCAAAAATTGGAAGATGCTTGAAGAAGAGTACCATGAGATGGAAGCCAAGGTATTATTCACAAGTCTAAATTATTTCTTCTACTAAACTCAATAGGTTTAAACTTCACATGAGTCAACACATTACTACAAAATACACACAAATTTTGTTGTGGAAGAATGTGTATTTTGTAGTAATGTTTTGTGTCTATATTCCTACTAAAATGGTACTTGGATTTCAGCTTGTGCCTACTTTCAAAGTCGTCGAAAACATCAGACAATTGCGCGCTAGGACTGAGGAATTCTGCAGGTTAATCCTGTGAACACTCATCCATCATTCATCTTCTGATCAATATACTCCCTCTTTTCAAATAAGATTGTCATTCTAGCCCATAAATTTTCTTTAAAAAATCTGTCATTTAGGAGTCTAGGTAATAATTTATGGGTTTTTTAAGTGTATTTTTCCAACAATATTTTTTAGCCACTAATTTAACTTTTTTAAAAAGGGTTTACCATTTCTACTTTAAGGACTTCTTAGCATGTGTGCATGAACACACACTAGGAAAACCGATAATTTACTGGTGATTTACGAGGTTTCTTATTAAAAAATGCATTTTTTGCTGTTTTTATGCAAATTCACTTTATTCATTGGCTTACGAATGAGTGGGTTATTAATTTATCCTAAATTTTAGGAAAATTTTATAGGGTTGTAGTTTAATTATTGCATTCCTTAATAGTTGTGTCAAAGTCTAAAACGATGACTTCTCTTACACGAAATCTACGAACCAGGAAAGATGATCGAAACGTAGAGAGGCTGCTGGATGAACTCCAGAAGATGAAGGAGGAATTTGATTCCATAGAAAGGCCAAACCTACAATCCGAAACGCCCACCTCAGTACGCTGGAGATCCATCATGAAACTCGGGTTCAAGGAGACGCCATTGAAGCTGGAGCCAATCCAAGAAGAGCCTGAATCCACAAGGTTGAATGAAGGCAAGAACAAGCAGGGCTTTGCCTTTACTCCTGAAGAGGAAGAACTCGCGAAACTCGAGGCAGAGTATGTCAAGATCATCAAAGACAATGTTGTTCTTGAACACCAGGTTTGAATCATTCAAGAAGAGGTCTTTTTGAGAGATGGGTTAAAGGATTGAATCAAGTTGCAATCTTTGTTGGTTTCCAAGAATGTGTGTTGTGTGTTAGACAAGAAAATGATCTTGTTTTGTGCAAGGAATACTAAGCAAAAGGTGTATAGTTTTTGTACATAATTGTTTTATAATTTGTTTGAAGTGAAGCTGTAACTATTGTGCATGTAAATGTGATTTTCTTGTAAGTAAAAAAAAACTATACTAAAAAATGTTTATGTCATGTTTTTATAATTCTACCTATCACCAACATGGCAACACTACAAACAAGATCATCAAAGACAATGCTGTTCTTGAACAGCAGGTTTGAATCATTCAAGAAGAGGTCTTGAGAGATGGATTAAAATTAAGATTGAATCAAGTTGCAATCTTAATTTTGTGTGTTGTGTTAGACAAGAAAATGATCTTGTTTTGTGCAAGAAATACTAAGATGTATAGTTTTTGTACATAATTATTTTATAAATTGTTTGAAGTGAAGCTGTAAATATTGTGCATGTAAATCTGATTTTCTTGTAAGTAAAAAAAAACATCTTTTATTACTTGTTAAAAGCATTATCCACTTGAAATCAGTTTACATATCCTCTTTCTTATTTGAAAGCTATACTAAAAAATGTGTATATCATGTTTTTATAAATCCACCTATCACCAACATTACAGACAAGTTTTTTTGGTGTTCTGTTTCTTGAACAACTAACCCACATCAAAAAGAGATAATGTTAGGTGGATGATAAAACAAGGGGGAAAATTACATTATTCAAAGTGTGGTTATTGGGTAATAGGATAAGCCAGTACACAACAATTAGAATCCCCAAAATAAATTAGTATAGTTTATAATCTACATGTTATATAAAAAAATATTAAAAAATGAAAACCCTAGAAATAATATGGCCATGTAACCCAATTTGACCAAGTCAAATATAAATCAGAAACTATAAATTTTAAATTAAATATGATGTTCCCAAGAGTAATTAATTAATGTGGCAGCTTAATGCTTTGAGAATATTGAACTACTGTGCAGAAAACCAGGGTTAGAGCTAGGTATGGACTATTCAATTTTTAAAAGATTTTTTCCCACTAAAAACAATGATAAAATAAAGTGAGAAATTAAATCGAGAGAGAATGGGCATTGACAGAGTAATCAGAAGCTGTATATTTTTTGTGTCTTGGCAGTAGACAAATATATCACAAATGTGCAATCAAGAAAGAATGCAGAGAGAAAGGGGACATTTTTTGACAAAACAGTATAGAGTTCCCAAGTTGGATTGCTTCATCTCTGAGCTCTTAATTTGTTCAATTTTTCCCAAAAAAAAAATATAACAATACATATAAATACATTCATGTTTGGATTTCACCATATATACTTTTATCAGACATCAAATATTGGGTAGATTACATTATAATTTTGCCAATTTGTCTTGTTATAATATATATACACGTTTACACTAGTTTGTTTCATTATTTTTACTGCTATTTTTTTCTATCAAAGTGAACTATATAAGTATGATATGTATTCAAAACTAAGGGTCCAAAGTTGGGATTTAGCAACCACTATAAATATAATGGGAGGTCATTAAGCTATATGACAGGTGTTTAAGGTAGGTGTTTACCATTTCACATGTGGACAAAAGCACTAAACATAATTATTTAGCTATGACAGGCGAATATATGTTAATTTATTTTTCTCAACTTTTAGTGTAGGAAAGTTTTTGTTGTTAATGTAGGCCTAATTTAAAATTGCCCACTTGGATCTAGTGTTTTGTCATGCTGGAAAATTCAAAATAAGCTATTTCCCTATGAAAATTCAAATTCACTTGGTTACCTCCCAATATAAACTATCAAGCCTAGACAAAGGAAAATTAATCAGACACATAAATCAACAGAATATTTTATAACCCAAGATTAAAATTATTAACCTTAGAATCTCAACATGCACAAGTCATTTTATTATGTAGTATATAGATGAAGAATCAACTTTGACATATTGGTAAGATGATCTTAAGTTTTCTACCAATTGGGGCCCAAAAAGTGACTGTTACATAGAACACCCAAAAGGGGAAAAAGTAAAAAAGGTAATAAAGGTGAGAAGAAAAAAAAAGAATCATCAATTATCAGAAAAGTTACACTCAGAAAGTTGCAACAACACTACTCCTATAAGGATTTCTGCATATATTAGAAAAGGAGGCAGAGAGAAGGCATAGCATATGAGTTTCTGGCTCCCCAACAGAGATGAACCCCATGCTTTGTAATTCCCAATTTGGAATCATTCAACATATTTTCAGAAAATTTTCAAATATTACCCTTACTTTCTTAGAAAACACACATATACCTAACTATACATATTATTTGTGAGTAGATTTTGTCTTATATCTACTTCTTAATTAATACAACAACCGATACACTATATTTTCACACAAACAGGGTCCGAGAGGTCAAGATGTTATACTTATGCAGTTCATCTATTCTAACTCAATATTTATTCGGATTCAGATTATTTATGAGTAGGGCAATTTTAGTTTCGATTTAAGTTCTTGATCCTTTTCCTAAATTACGGTTTCTTAATTGGATGATATTTGATAGAAAAGTGATATCTTCTTGTGACATAATTTATTTATAATAATTTTGACACCATACTCACTTTTTAAAATTTATTCAAGGGGTCAAGATGTTATACTTAATGCTCGTTTGGTTGAATAGGGGAAGTATAATTCCTAGAAAATTACTTCATGTGAAATCAAAACATGAGAATTTGAATTCATGAGAATTGGTAAATTATGTTTGATTAAAATCTAAATCATGGAAAATATGGGGGGAAAAAAATCTTACTCACCCCTCCCTAGGTAATTGCACTTCTTATGTTTTGTAGGAATTGAAAATCCCATGAATTCAAATATCTATATTTTTCAAAAACAAAAAATTAACCAAATACATATATTTGATATCACTTCCCAAGGTATTTAAAATCATGAGAATTTACTTCTCAACCAAACGAGCACTTATGCAGTTCATCTATTATAACTCAATATTGATTTGGATTCGGGTTATTCATGAGTTGGGCAATTTTAGTTTGGATTTAATTGGATGCTATTTGATAGAAAAGTGATATATGGACCTTCTATACATATTATTTGTGAGTAGAATTTGTGTTATTTATGGTCCTTCTTAGTTAATGCAGTTCATTTTAGATTTTGTCTATTCTAACTCCATTGATTTTAAGTTCTTGATCATATTCCTAAATTAGGGTTTTTTAATTGGGTGATATTTGATAGAAAAGTGAAGCAAAATTTATTTTAATAGCTTTGGCACCATACCCACTTTTTAAAATGTGCTTTGCCTCCTTAATTCCTCTAACCCTCAAACCCCTCATTTCCAAGTTCATTTCCTCTAAAGCATTCACAACACAAACAAAACACAAAGGAGAAATGCAAGAAATGGAAACAACAACTCAATCAAATCAAGGAGATGAAGAATTCATAGACATAGAGGTAATTCCATTCTCCAAAAACTCCCCTCCACAAAGCAGCAGAGAGTTTGAGTTCCAAATGTCTTCTTCTTCTTCCTCTTCTCACCCAAAAGAGTCCACAACTGCTGATGAGCTCTTCTACAATGGCAAACTCCTCCCACTCCAAATGGTCCAAAGCCTCCTCCAAAGCAAGGCCTTTGAAGAGGAAGGAGGAAGAAGATCAGTAGAAGCTTCTAGAAGCTTCACAGCACCTCCAACCATCTCCAACACACCAACTGAGTCCTGCAACATCTCACCATCTGAGTCCTGCAGAGTGAGTTGTGAGCTAAACCCAGATGAGTACTTGTTCAATTGGTCAACTGAGGTGAGTTCTTTCTTCAGTGGGGGTGCAAATAGCAACAATACCCATCTCTCCAAAAAGGCATGGTGCAAGAAGATTAGGCTAATCAAGCAATCTTCACTCACCCAAAAGCTCAAATCTTCTAGGGCTTATCTCAAATCTTTGTTCTTGAGATCTGCCTGTTCAGATGAGGCTAATTACTGCTCCAAACCAAGTAGTAGTGAGGAAGCTTGGAATGTGTCAAGAGCTAAAGAGTGTGTTAGCAAGTACATGAGGCTTGTTAAGAGAAACCCATTTGGGGAAATTGATAAAGATCCTTCTTCCTCTTGTACAATGAAGAGTATGCTTGATAGAGAGATTGATGATCAAGTGAGTTTTACTTGTCATAGGAAGTCATTTTCTGGGGCTATAAAGAGACATTGTACAAGCAAGTGTTACACATCATCATCAACATCAGCATCATCATCATCATCATCATCATCATCATGTTCATCCTCATCTTCTTCATTCTCATTGAAGAACTCAGTTGGGATTTGTGAGGTGAAGATGCTAAAGAGGAGCATCAGTGCAAATTCAGAGGTTGAGAACTCAATTCAAGGAGCAATTGCTCACTGCAAGAAGTCTCAGATGAAGCAGGACTACACACCTGCAAGTGAAGAGATTATTAGGCCTTGTTTGGCATCATCAGCTTCAAGAGTTGCAGCTTGTGGTGGGGACAATACAAGGCCTGAAATTAGCAGGATTTGATAGTTCAAGATTCTGAAAAATCAAAACCAAGTAAAAAAAAAAAAACAGTTTTTGTTTTCCTTCCCCAACTGAATCTTGATTATCTAATTTTCTTCTTTTTTTTGATGGGTTTGGATTTGTTCACTGTAATACTACCAAAGAAAGCTCTGAAGGACTAATGATTTCAGTATCTCTTTGTATTATTCATAATGGTGAAAATTGTGAAATTAATCCAACTCCATTCAGAGTTTCCACTTTTTTTTTTTCTTTCTATGATGGCATTCTTTAGAATGCTTAATTGGTTGGACTTGAGAAGTCACGTGACTTCCATGCAGTATCTGTAGCATCTTTTCTTCAGAAATTAAGCTTTACATATACAATACACTCTGAAAGTGATATAAAATCAAGCTATCAGCACTAACAAAAAATGATGATTTTAATTTCACGGTATAGTTCTAATTTAATTTACATTGAGTTCAAATGTTAGTTAATTATTTTTGCCTACTCTATCTTGTCCCCTTCCCATGATTTCTTTCACTAATTAAGTTGTTATACATGTGATTTTTGTGCAGATATTATCGTTTTAATTGTTATTTAAATATAATAAAGATGACTGTTAGTTCTGATATCTCATCACAAGTACTACTTTACATTCCTTATTTTCCATGCAAGGTAAAAATATTCAATGAGAAATGTTAACTTTCAAAACAAGTTTTGAGATTTTAATTGTTTTGAATCTATTCACCCCAGATCTTGTCGCAAACAAACATGAACCTTTGGATTTAAATCTGTGGATGCAGTTGTTACTTGTCTTTTCTCACCATATTCTACTGCAACAACAACTATAAAATATCATGAATTTGAATCCTAACTGTAAAATGTATTTAAAAAAAAAAAACTAGTTTAAGGTGTGTTTTCATAAACAAATTGCTATATAAGATTATAATGTGTGATGGTAGTAAGAGCATCACAATGCAACAAATTCCATTTGTAAAACAAGATGTTGATATCAATGGTCAAATGTCTCTGCATTTACAATAATCAACTTCTAGGTAACTGCATTAGTTTCAATGATGCTTGGTTGTTTTTTTGAGGTCAGTGTTTGTTAATTAATGGAGAGTTTAATAGGAAAGTAAATCCACCAAGGAGACACACACAACAAGCCAATAACTGCAAGAAAAGAATAAACATGTTCCATCTTGGTCTTGTTGACTCAAAACTTTTCCCCAAATCAAAAGTTCAGTTTTATACAACTTTACCCTTTTCCTAAATAGATTTAGCTTTTAAAAAAGGGTAAATCCATGAAAAGAGAATTAAAAAGTAAAAATAATAATAATATGGGCTTATGTGTACATGTGCACATGGATTAACACACATCTTCTTTTATCAACCCACCAGACTTTATCAAGTAACTGGGCCGTGTCAACTCGCAATTTAAGTGATTCAAGTCGGTTTATTTTAACTAAAAAGCGTTACGATTTTGGGTTATTTTTTATAACACAATCATTCCAATCTAATTATAGATCTTGTTCTTCCACACATGAGATACAACATTGAGCATATATTTAAGTAGATTTGATATAGTAATTAGCTTATGACTTACATTGTTGACTTGTGTTTTGTGGGTTTTCTTGGACCGGGTTAAATTTGGCTAAATGTGAATAGTAGTTTTATGGTTTGTCAGTTTTCACCCTGAAGTAGATTCTACCAAGCTAGCTAGGCATTGGCTTTTAACCCCCCACACACTTTTCTGCAAAGGACTCTGCAGTGGGCATGTGGTACAAGCTGCAACATGAGAGTGAGGACCATATTCTTCTTCCTCACTCTCTTCATTCAAAGATTTTTTTATCTTTTTTTTGGGGAAAGTTTGATTAAACTATAAAAGGATTGCCAGTAAATAACAGTGAACTCTAGCTTTAGTTACACACTTCTTTTCTGAGCATTGTCAATCTATACACTGAAATAGCAAACTTTTGTGCTTACTTGCATCACAAATTAGTAAGGTTTATGTAAAACCCATTAGTCAAATTACAAATTCCACATCTTAAGTAATTATAAATGCCAAGTTGAAGGAGAAGCTTAGATAAAGAAAGGATCCTAATCCTAACCATTTTATAACTACCCTGGAATAATCTTAACATCATGAATCTTTTGTGTGAGAAAATATGCAGACATAAACAAAAGAAAGTGAACAAGCATGTGGGACTAAATTTCAGCTTTGGTTAATAATTGCATAAGCACTTACGTACTCACCACAAGGTTATTAGGATCGGGATTCTAGGATCTGATCGGTGAGGGGTCTTCGGGGTCGGATCGTAAGATCGGATCGTGAATCGTAAGATTCTACATTATAACTAGAAGTATGTAGTAACAACGTAATATGTTATATGATTTTTATATATTAAGCTGAAAAACATTATAAATATTTGATATTGGGTAAGTAGTAATGTTATCAAGATAATTAGAATAATAATTAACTATTTTCATATATAAAACTTGATCGTATATATAAGTGATATAATATAGTATCATTTTTAAGTGTGTATAGTTTATATCAATTTCATACTTAAATAGTATAATATTATAGTCATATGTGAAGACTTGATTGTAGGATCGTTAGAATCATATCTAGGATCGAAATCGTACACAAGATTCTACCCATGTAAATTAAGACCCTACCTCTAATAAGATCCCAACTAGGATCGGGGATCGTTTTGTCTAACCTGGATCGTAGGATCTTTAGATTCTGATAACCTTGACTGCCATATGTAAAAAGTGTCCAAAATTAGTAATTTCCAGGATAATACATGAAACTGTGTCCAATAAAATGTAGTAATGGCCTGAAGCCTGGAGCCTCTTACATTCAACACTGCTCCTATATATCCCAGCAATTTTGTATATCACTAACTACCTTTATGATATTATTATAGAAAAGTTTGAGAAAATCACACCTAAGCCAAGAGAATTTTAAAAATGCAATTAGAGGGTGTAAACTAGAGATGATTTGATGAAAAATTACAATTATGGCAGTTTTTGAAACTAACCATATTGTCAATGTCACATAAAATCCTGCAAGGAATAGGAAAAGTGTCATTAGAGATGAATTCAATAGCCCTAGAAATAATTTAATTTGAATTAAATCCTCTAATAAAAGACCCCAATAATCCAGCTGTGGTTTCCCTTTATACAGCAGAAGAACAGGAGCCACATAAAGGCTTATTTGCCATTCTCAAGCCTTGAAAAGGGCCAAGATTGAGGCTTACCAAAACTTCATGACAGAAGCCATTTTGGGGGAAATTTTATGGGGCCTCTTGCATCAGAATAGCATGTGGGTAGTGTCAGATTAAGCCTAAATCATCAAGGTAAGGCCTGTCCAGTTTGCATTACTCATAGCCCATCTCTTCTTCTCTTTCTATGAACAGGATTTTTCAAGATCATGTCTCTTTTTTCCCACTTCCATTAATTTCTATTATAGCTTCACCCTCAAGCTAATTTGAAATTTAAGCTTGGTTGGAAGAAATGGCCCCTATTATGTATACAAGTGTACTCTTGTAAAAATCATCTGTAGTCATGATTTAGGTATGCCCTTCACCTGAAAATGAAGCCCGATGTTTGCCTTGTAACAAAAAACATATATGATTTCCTACAATTAACACTAAATTGTAAACACAACAATAACATGTATGTGTTCCTACAAGGGTCAGAGGTTTGGCATTGCAATAGCTAATATTGCAAAGAGGGGGTTTCATTTGACATTGGATGAGATTTCTAACCATGGGATTGATAGAGAAGTGCTAGATGTGCAGATTTCTAACAGAATCTCATAAACCAACAGAAAGTAATTGAAGAGACAATGATCATTCCAAAAGAAGATCAAAGGAGTCATAGTCAATACAAACTTTTGGCTTTCACATACAAAACATCAGGAGGACAACATATAGAATGCAGAAGAATTCCTCACAGAAAATCAAAAAGCTAAGAAAATCAGCAGGCTGCCCTTCAAACATACAAAAGACCATGGCATGTATAGTTTGCCAATACTATATATCCTATGAACAACACACTTCAAGTCATTTAAGAAGAGATAAAAAACACTCCCCTTGATACATCATTATTGGAAAGAAAAACATCTGAAAGGGTTACAGACCAAGAAGTCAGAATAGGACCTTTCACTTTTTTCTACAAGAGAAAGCAGAATAAAAATTCTCAAAAGCTGAGAGATACTCATTCACAGTGGAATGTAGTAGATGAAGAAATTCATGGCTAGGAGAAAAATACAAGCACACCCTGATAATATCTTTTCTTCTTTTACTAGGTTGCACGAAATTACTATTACTTTTTTCCCTTTTTCTCTGGCCAACACGGTTACCCTGAGGATGAGAACTCTTCGAATCCAGACTTCAGGATAAGCAAAGATAAAGCTGGTTCATGAGCCACAGCAAGTTGATTTCTGGGAAGCTTCAGCTCCTCCTGCTGCAGGGTCTTGCGCGTTAATCTTGAGAGCAGTAGGTTGCTGTAGCACAAACAGAAAGTGTAAGCTACATCTCCAAAGATCACAAAAATTTACAGAAGTGTCATTTAGATGTCAGATGCTACTAACATTATGTTTTGATAAAGAAGAACATAGAGAAGAGATGTAAAAGGAAATGTTAAAAGGTTCTCTATTTTAATAACATTAAAATTCAGAACCTTTTAACATTATGTTGTGATGGATGAACAGAAAACAAAAGGTGAAAGTAATCGAACATATGCTATAAGAAGCTCAAGCTCCATCTCCTCCCTCAAGCAACTAAGGGGGTTCAGGTGTTATGTGACATCATCTAGCACAGAAGAAAGTTTATCTGGTGCCTTTTCGGTAAATCTTTGCAAATAATAAATAAATAATATAAATTCATCGGATAAAAGAAAAGGAGGGAGGATCAAATTAAGTTCTGGTGATGCAACAAATAGACCCCTGCAAATTCTAAAATTAGCAGCAGCAGTACCTCAGCTTTCGAGTCAGATTCTGCAAGTCTCTTCTTGATGTCTCTACCGATTGAAAAGAAGACCTCTTCCACATTCAAGTTTGTCTTAGCACTCTGTAGCATATCATGTTTAAACACCAGTGGAAAAGTAAAAACTGTTTAATAAAAACTTAAACTGCCTGTAATAAAGTCACTCACTGTCTCGAAGAACTTGATCCCATACTCATCAGCAAGGGCTTGACCTTTTGAAGTAGGAACAGCCTACACAGGTTCTTCCATCAGAAATATCAAATTTGTAAAAAAGGAAAATGCAAACATCATGCATTAGGAAAAATGCATAAGATACAATGAAAATTACCCTTTTGCTTTCATCCATGTCAGCCTTGTTCCCCACAAGAATCTTGTTAACATTATCAGATGCATGCTGCTCAATATTTTGAATCCAATTCCTTATGTCTAGATAGGCAAAGATGAGTGTGGAAAAAAAAGGGGAAAAACTATCAGCCTTCTAGTTAATAAAGATGGCAGCAAATACACACAAAAATGCTGTATTACAAGAAATTTATTTGGATAATTCAAACAGCATGCAACTACTAAAATATCAGCCTACCAACAGGAAATTTAATGTAGTAATAGTAAATTCATAGAAGGTTTTATGGAGGAGTTACTGTTAAAAGAAGATTCATCTGTAACATCATAAACCAGCAGAATACCCATAGCTCCGCGGTAATATGCTGCAGGTGAAGTACAAACATTAGAACACCTCAAACATCTAACAAAAATTGCAACGATGCATATAGCTAGCGAAGTCTAGGAATAGCTAAACAAGTAGCAAGATCGATGAAAAAGCAGCAATAGTCGTTACTATGATACACAGGAGGAATGCATTTGAGCATTAGCTTACGTAAAGCCAAAAGGGAAAAGTTTGCAAGTCACAAACAAATTCAACACAGTTAATCACCAACTGTCTCAAAACCAGCAGCATAAATCAGCATCTTAAGCATACATGGCATAAAGAAAAATCCAATTTTACAAAATAGTCCTAATCCAACCATCTTAGATGTCATTTGGAATCAAATGAATATATAAAACTCAAAAGCATGATTTAAAAATAATAATAAACAATATAAGACAAAAAAGACTTTAACAAGGAGGATAGCATATAATGCCCTGAACAGCACATCAAAAAGAACAAGATTTTGACTCAAGACACGTCTACATTATGTATGAGCGGGGATTAAACATTCGTTTTTGCTTGCTTTGGTGTATGGCAATGTTACTAATGTAAACATTACTATTCACCAAATGCTCAAGACGGAGATGATAATCACCTGTTGTAATTGTTCGGAACCGTTCCTGACCAGCAGTGTCCCAAATTTGTAGCTTAATTCTTTTCCCATCAAGCTCTATGGTCCTTATCTTGAAATCAATGCTGTGGAAAATCTTGTAAGTTAAAAATGATACCAAAACCTTACAAACTCCAAGAAGACATTACATGCATAAAACATCTTACCCAATGGTTGTGATGAAACTAGTAGTGAAGGATCCATCAGAGAAACGCAACAGAAGACAACTTTTCCCCACACCTACAGTCATATGGCAAAGAGAAGATGTTCAATAAAACAGTACCAAGTCAAAATCATTTATCAAAAATATAAATCAAACCCAGTTCAGTACTTCCCACGATATTATAACACCTTGTTAGGATAATCCACTAATAAAGGGAAAGCAAAAGATAGAAAATGAAAGGGAAGGAGAACCACAATAAAATTTGTATTTGTCTAACTTCTATGAAAAGGAAAATACAGTAAATAAATCAGTCAATGAAGGGGTCAAATTTTATATTTTCTGAAATGAAACAATCTCGCTGACTAACAGTTTTCCTATCCATTCACCCCGCCCCCCAACACACAAATCCTTTCCTTTATGTTTTTCCAAATAAGGGCAATATATTCTTTCCCACCTACACATAACAGTCCAAACAAGCTGAAAGACCTTTCAAGTTCAATTTCACATTCTGAACAATGATCATAATCCTAAATCATTCGGGAGAAGCATATTGAAAGCAGCTATGAAACCACTCATAATCTCACAGCCAAATCGACCCAGTACAACAGCCTGTGATGACAAGCGAGACGCCAGTAGAAGGATAATGTCATAAGAATGCCCAATTCGATCAAAATAGTCAATGAAATCAAATACAGGCGGAAATTTAGAACTCAAAATATCACATTCTTAAGTCTAAATCCCCGATCTGATCATTAAGCAACTAGATTACGAACAAGAAGACAAATTTGAACTAAAACCTAAATAGCGCAGCGATATCGCAAAGCGAATCGCTCAAGAGAAGAGATCGCATCCAAAAAGAATATAGAATTTACCGCTATCGCCGATCAGGAGGAGTTTGATAAGATAATCATAATCGGCTCTGGCTCTAGCGGGTGGTGCAGCCATGAATGTTTCCGAGCTTGATCTTCTACGATCTATTGAACCCAAAATCTAAGGAGGAAATGATCGAACCCTAAAATGGTAACCGTTGACGGGAAAAAACAGGAGTATAGAAATCAAAGAAAAACTCCCAAAGAAGGAAAATCTATAGTGGATTATTTTTAAAATGAAATTAAATATAATAAGTTTCTAAATTGTGTTCTAGTTTTTGTTTTGAAAAAATAAGGAATTCAAAATTTTGTTGTTTTTTATTTTGAAAAATTAAGGAGTTCGTAAAAGGTATTTTTTAAGAAAAAATATTTTAAATTTTTTAAAAATTGGATAAAAATAAAATTTTCTACACATTTTTATCAAGTATTTTTAACCAAGTCTCATATGATGAGTATTTTAGTGCATCCACAAGGAAAAAACTTAAGGTTTGTTTCTTACTTGATATATTAGAAAAAGAAAAAAGAAATTAAAGCTGGAAAATGCCAGATGAAGTTTCTAATTCTACAGTAGAAGTTTTTACTGCAAGAAATTATAATTTAACATTAAGAAATTATTTTTTGAATTTTTCTTACACAATTTACTTTATAAATTTTTTATTTAAGAAATTCGTAAAATCTCCCTTGTGGATGGTCTTAGAGGAATTTTGGATGAATTAATTGCTAAAAGGTGTATTGGGGGCTTTTAGGTTTAGTTTAAATTACAATTATATTATTTTGTTTATATTAAATTATCAATATATCCTTTATTATATTAAATTCAATTATACCCTTATTATATATTAAATTTAAAAAAATATTTTTTAAAAAAGCATACATAAAATATATTAATGTTATTTTAATTTAATTATTTTGTTATATTATATATTTAAAATTAAGAACGAATATTAAAAATCAAATGAAATTAACGACAAACATACATTGATATTAAAATCAACAAAAGCGATGCATAAATTTAAGAAAATACAAAACAACATAAACTAAAGCAAATGACCGAATTTAACGACAAACATCAGACGATTCACGACTTAATAATTAAAAATAACACATAATTG
The DNA here is from genome assembly GCA_027886185.1 of Rheum nobile. Lineage (NCBI taxonomy): Eukaryota > Viridiplantae > Streptophyta > Magnoliopsida > Caryophyllales > Polygonaceae > Rheum > Rheum nobile. The sequence goes on along the minus strand of WOAB01000695.1, from coordinate 4,326,511 downwards.
AGGATCCAATCGATCATTTAAACTTTATGGACATTTTTCGTGTTTTTTATAGGCACTCATTGCTTAATTTAAAATATTTTATAGAGTAAGGGTATGTTTTATACAACAATCAACCCAATATAATTCCACCGAGGCAGGGTCTAGGGGGTCCAGATGTACGCATTTATACCTCAAAACAATTCGATAGGATGTTTTCCAAGAGACCCAAGAGAGGCTGACACCAAAATCAGAAACAACCCAAAAAGCAGAACCAAGGTAGATGCAAAACGTCCACCCTCATGTGTCCTGTCTATCATTCCTCTACCCGAATCTTTTCCTTCAAAAGTTTTGTATTCCGAGTCATGTCCTCTGTCAGTGTTAGGTGGATCAAATTTTGCTTAATCACCTCTTTCCAACTTTTTTTTTCGGTCGACCTCTACCTCGACGAAACTCGCTGAATACTAGCCCTTCACATATACGAACGGGTGCATCCGACATGTTTTATGAAAAAATGAATTTAAAATTTTGTCTTTAATCTGATAAGTATTTTGAAAATGAATCCTTAAAAAAAACTTTGTCAAACAAAAGATTAGACTTAAAAAGTACAAAACTTTCTAGCAATGAGTTCCCCAAGACCATCCTAGTCTAACACCCAAGCTTCCAAAATTCCAACTAGTTTAAAAATGAAAAAATAACTCTAAACAATACCAATTATCGTTTTTTAACAAAAAATAATTCAAACTTTAAAATTGTAAAAATGTACCCGAATTATGTCAATATTAACCCAAAATGGTATGATTCATTTTTCCGGTGAAATCTTCGGCGAAGATGCTGACGTGACATCGGAAAACATGAGTTGGCAAAAAAATTCCACACATCAGCTCATTTATATGATAAAAAAATAAAAAAGAATAAACTTCTTCAGCAATTTGCATCTAATGTAGCACGAAGCAAAAAAATAGTATCTCGAAGAAGAAGGTCTGAAAGTCAATCTTCGTCATCGTTGTAAAACTGATTGTTGAAATTTTGGGTTTGTGTTTCAGTAGATACAAATTGCTGAAGAAGTCCATTCTTTTAGTTTTGATTTTTCTTTTTTCTTTTTTTGTCATATAAATGAGTTGATGTGTGAAGAATTGTCAACTCATGTTTTCCGGTGTCACATCAGCATTTTCGCCGAAGATTTCACTGAAAAAATGGACCATACCATTTTAGGTTAATATTGACATAGTTCGGGTACGTTTTGACAATTTTTAAAATTTGTATTATTTTTTGTTCAAATGCGATAGTTGATATTATTTAAAGTAGTGTAATAACAAATTTTTAAAATTAGTATTATTTTAAAGTTTTAGCAATAATTTATTGATAAGTTTCAAGATTTGTATTAAAAATTAACATGCTGATTCTATGGAAGAAAGATTATTACTCCCTCCGTCCCACAATGGTTGTCTTGTTTGACTTTTGGGCACTGTTCACCGTTGCGGAGAATCTTCAAAATTTCTCCCAATATATAAGAAAAAACATAGTCATGTGGGGTCTTGTTTGATTCGTCTCAACGAGTACTTTGATAATATCAAAAAATTATAATTTTTAGAGTTATGTAATTAGAGATATTAACGATACAAAACTCGCATCGGCAAGTGTGTCCGGTCAAAACAGGATAAACATTTCGGGACGGAGGGAGTACTTTGCTAAAAATAAAATGAATATTTAATATATTTTAAATTTAAAAAATTATACTACCAATAATAAGTAATTTATAAATAATTTTGTCTAAACCTAAAATAACATGGACTACTTTTTATTATTTACGCTACTTTGACAGATTTTTTTTTTCCCTTCTAAAAAACAACTATTAAAACCCACGCACTTTTCAGGAGAAATTTCTCTCTCTCGATAGAGAACTATCTCCGATCTTTCTCATCCCATTCCATTGTCTACCTTCGCTAGATCTGCTGTCGCTGCAATCCTCTTGTGCCCGCTAACTATCCGAATTCCTCGAAAATGGTAAATTTCGCCCCCAACGATCTCAATTTTCTGTTGCTAGGGTTTTCGTTTCACTCTGCTGATCTTCGTTCTCTAACTGGCATCTTTTGCTTGATGGTTGGTGATCGCTCGAATCTTCTAAAAAGAGATCTGTTTCTTCGCTCTTTCTTTTCTCTCTATTGACTATGCATGTGTTACAGTTCTACATGGAATGCGTTGATTTATTTTCGAGTGTACTGAATTGGATTTTTGTGAGTTTATCGGTGGATGACTTTACTGGATCTGTTGTGTTGATTGAATAAGATTTTTTAGGCTGACGGATTCAAGATTGGATTTGCTTTGCGTTGTTTCCCGAACGCTCAAATCCTGATGTGTAGTTCGCTCGCTTGGAGGCTGCAACTTTTGTTCAATAAAAATCGAGGCTTTGTTGTATAGTTCCTTTTTAGTGTCATTGATGCCTCATTAAGCTTCTTCGGATGCATAATTCAGCAGTTTGCAGCTGCAAATCTTTTCTGAAGTGGTTGCCCAGTCTAGAGTTATCACTTAGGCAGTTAGGCTATTTAGCTCAAATAGAGTCATTAGAATGTTAATCATCATGATGAGATTGAAAATGTGACTGTTTTCTCCAATATTTGTACTCGTTGTATCTTGACAAGATCCATTTTATGAAACGCTAAACGTATCTTTCTGAGGGATGCTGAATACTTCCCATTTGTAATTGATGCTGAAAATTCATGAATTAGAATTAAGTATGAATGCATATAAATATTAGGTACTGCAACATGAGCTTCATTTTTCTGCCTTTTGAACTTTTTTTACTTGTATTCAAAATTTCAAATTTCAGCCTTTTCACATAACATGTTTGTTACTTGTTTTTTTGTGTTTGTAAAGGATGGTACACAACTTGATTGCTGTCATATAGAGGTGGTGGTGACTCTCATATACTCAAAAACATTAGAATGTGGATTCTTCTTTATCTTTATTGTCAATGGATTTTTGAGGGACCATGTTGAATTCAAAATTTATCTGTATTTGAATTATCCTGCGATTCAGCTTCCAGAAACTAAGGTTCTAAAAGAGGTCGAGCGTGATACTTAATCATGTGGCTGAGATTCTTGCATGAACTCTTTCATTGATAAGTATTCTCTTAATACAGGCCAACGCTGCATCAGGGATGGCTGTGCACGATGAGTGCAAACTCAAGTTCTTGGAGTTGAAGGCAAAAAGAACTCACCGTTTTATTGTTTTCAAGATAGAGGAAAAGCAAAAGCAAGTGGTTGTTGAAAAGTTGGGCGATCCAACCCAATCATATGAAGACTTTGCTGCAAGCCTTCCTGCTGATGAATGCCGTTATGCTGTCTATGACTTTGATTTCGTGACAGAAGAGAACTGCCAGAAAAGCAAGATCTTCTTCATTGCATGGTATCCTGTTATTATACACCTTGCTCTCTCCAATGTTTGTGATTCATATAGAAATTTGTATTTCTCTCATTTAACCATCTTTTGGCACTTAATTCCTTCATTCTCATGGTTCACATTGGCTTTTTGAAAGGTCTCCTGACACATCAAGGGTCAGAAGCAAGATGATCTACGCTAGCTCCAAGGAGAGATTCAAGAGGGAGCTTGATGGAATCCAAGTTGAGTTGCAGGCAACCGACCCAACTGAAATGGGTCTTGATGTGATCAAAAGCCGAGTCTACTAAGCATTGGCTTATTGGCATTTTTTGCCGGGTTCAGAATTCCTTCTCTTATTGAGTTATAGTTTGTGAGATATTTCGACTTGAATACAGTTGATATCTACATGTTCCATCTATTTATGCTGGAACTTGAAGCTATATCTTGTGGCTTTTCTGTGGATTTTCGGATTTTGAAGCTAAAACAATCCTTGTGGTTTGTGTCTACAGCCTAATTTACAACAATCACCTTATGAAGGGTGTTAAACTTCTTCTGGCTTTTCAATACTTTCTTTCTGTGTCTGAACTCTGATAAATGCTTGCTCCTGGTTAATATATGTCCTCTGGAGATTCACAAAGGATTCATGCAAGTATTATTTTATTTTTAAAGGAGTTTCTTCCAAGTACTTGGAAAAGTGACATACATACTTGGAGAGTTGAAGAGGATACAGTTACATTTATGCAAATTTGCAATGTAGACCTTTGATGAATAACAATGAGTAGAATATAGGCTAGGATGTTAGAAGTGATTGTTACAATCATCTATTTATAAACCCATGGATTGCATTGAAATAATTGTCCCTAATTTACTACTTTTCTCTCAATCTCCTCCAATCCTATTATGATACAAGTGGAAAAAATATGAAGGGTTGCATATAATAATTTATACATTTATCCCACACGTACTCTATATACTCCACCACTTATTCAACTATTTATAGTACATTAAAGTATTTATTAATCTATGTCTCATGTGAGGTGACTTTTCCCTTTTAATAACTGTTACAATCTCAGTTGAGCTGACTTGCTAATTTATTAATTAATAAATAAATTATCTAAAAACCTCACCTCTTAAATTGCTTGTAAAGACAGCCATAGCTCAGCAACAGCTCTCCCTCTGTGATTCTGGCTGTCACCACAACAAGCAAATTAATACAACATAACAAGATTGTCCAATTTACTTCCAAGAAGCTTCTTTTGGCAAGCTAGCTTTAAATAGGCCTCAATTAGCTTCACAGTGCTCAACATTTTCAAGAAATCATGATGGTATACTTCCAATTTTGGATTCATACAAATGGTAGCTGAAATAGTGAAATTAAATTTTATTGTTTCTAATTTCTAAGTCTTAATTATTTTTTGTAGGATGATGGATGGCCATTGGGGCTACAACTGATGAATGCAAGGAATCTTGATCTTGAATTAACAGGATCTTCATCAGTACTCTCCTTCTCCACATTGTTCACTTCTACTGCTCCTGCTTCCTCTTCTTCTTCCTTCTCCTATGAGGTTAATTTTTTTCCTCTCTTTCACTTTCATTCTCAATTAGTACTTGTAGATTAGTGTATAGTTAGATTCAATTCTGTTTCTGTAGGTGTGTCAAGCATTTGATTTGACTTATTTACGAGTTGGGTAGTTATAAGTTGTATCTACCCTAAAATTTCTTTGGTAGGTTTTGCATTTTCAGGGTTTTTTAAATATTTGTTTCATGTCAAACTATCTTGGATTTTTTTAGCTAAAGATGAACACTTTTTGCTAACATGTAATAGGGTTGAGCTTTTCAAGTCTAGTCACTTAGGATACGTTTGGATCGCACTCCATAATGCATTAAATTGCATTATTCTGCATGTAATAAGGGGTGACGTGGTGACCCACTTCACGTCAGATCGTCGTAGTTAATTTGTTTTGTGTATTTAAATTCAAATCTTTGGATATGTATTTGCTTAATTCAACAGTTTACAAAGACACCATATTTCTACCAAAGGAGGAGGAGAGGAGTCACCCTACAAAGCTTGCTTAATGCTCCAAGCACACTACACATTTCCATAACTACTTCAACAACTTCTCCACCACCACAACAACCGCCACAACAGCGCCACCTGGCAATCGGAGGGCTGAAGAAGAGCCACGTCACCCACAAGCCCAAGTCTTGGCTCCATTCACTCTGCTCAAAACCGGCCTCTCACGACACTGATTATCGTGATCATAACGAAACAACAACAACAAAAACATCATTATCACAACTTTCTCTTGGTTACCTCCTTGAACAAGAACGAGTTATGAGCATTCGTAGAGGATTAGAGAGCTAATTAATCGTACTTTTTATACAAATGTATTGCCTTGAAATTATTCATATTTGGCGTACGTTGTTTGGAGTGATAGGGGTAATTTGATTTGATGACACCAATGTCTACTAAAGTCTGTTCATATTTAAGTATGTATTTGTAAGAAAATTTTCGGTAATTTCGAGTTACTGAGTTGGGTGTGTTTATGTACACAGCTTAATATTAATTGTATCATGTATCATTTTCAAGTAATATATGAGTTGATTGTGTAAGTGGATAATATTATTGGATCGATCAGTGTATCATATGTTTTAAAATGGAAGTACAATAAGAAATTGATTTGTCATTGTCACAAATCGAAACCTACGTACTTATCAATGTATAGCATATCTTTCAAATCTATTTGTAATATTTAATTTCACTAATTAAGTTTTTGAGTTAGGGTCTGTTTGAATTCTCTCAGAGAATACATTAAATTGCATTAAATCATCAATTTAATACAAGATAATGCATTTTAAAACATTATTTGAGGAATCCAAACGGATCTTAAAATTGCATGTACTTGTACAGATAAAAGTCCACATAGTTAGCAATTGATTAAGCACTTATTGTGCCATTAGATACAACTATGGAACTACCCATAAATTATAATTGTAGGACACTAATTTAGGCCTTGTTTGACATTTCAAGTGGTATCAGTAGTGGTTAATACAATGATAACAGTAGCAGCTAAAATAATGATTGAAAATAACTTAAATTAAAACGCTAATGAAAATAACTTTTTTAAAAAGTAACGTTTGAAATGCTACCAAATAATAAAAACTACATCTCTCACTAATTATCAATCACCCTCATTTATTTTCACACTAAACGCAACCTCAAACATTAATTTTGTAAATCATCTTAAAAACTGTATTATTAAGATTATTACAAATGGGAAATTGCAAGAGAGGGACTTCCATAACCTTAACTATATACAAATGTCAATGGAAAATCTGTATTATTATGATATGAGCTATTAAGTTAGTTATATGATTTGTGAATCTGTGCGATCTGATTGAATCAAATTATGTTCCAAGAAAGTACTCCGTAATATTTTATACTAGTGAATTTTAAGTATTAAGAAATGAGTGCATCTCTGAGTTGCACAGAGCACATGATGGAGTGGTACAGCAGAATCTTACCACACGAACATGAACGCTTAATTAATTACTTCATTAAATGCGAAACATAATCTCCGGGTTTAACAGCTAATTATCATTTAATTCATGGAATCTTTATAGATTGGGAAGTTTCATCTTGTTTTGCCTGACGCGTATACAACCTGATTAACAAAATATAAAATACCTTGACTTCCAAGTAGACCTTAATCACAACTTATAAGATCACGTCGATCTATTCCTAAGAATTTACAAACAATAAATTATATATAGTCTTTATACGGTAAGAGAGTCAAATGATGAATAATAATAAAATAGAAATTAAGATTTATTACAATATTTTAACCACCAGTGTAGGTCGTTAATCGTTATCGAGGAAAATGAATTATTTATTCGGTCACTCTAACATTGAATAAGAATTATAATTTGGAAATTATTTTCTGAAATAGAATAGTATAGCCTTATTTAAATATTACAAAAAACTTAGATAAATAAATGTAGGGGAATATTTTGTGAAAAATGAATTGTTAACTAGGATATAGGTAAATAAATTCCATACTTATAACTTATAAGTCATTATTGTTGAGGGGAGAAAACTCATGTTGGGCCACAACCACCAAGCCCAACACATAAGTCTAATGAGGGTCCATCCTAAAATCAATTGGTAATAGAAAGAGTAATTCATGTACTTATATGCTAGGCTTGAAACCTCCACAATTCCAATGTGAGATTCACATGTGACCCTAATAATCTCCCTCTCACTTGTGAATCCATCACAAACCGGGCCACCACGCACCTAAACCACCAAGAGTCATCATTTGACTTGCACGTCTACACTGCGTGCTCACTCTTGGAACTGAGACCACCACGCAACGGGTCAAAGGATAACCCGTTGGAGAGCACCGTGATGTCTGTCTCTACTTGATGCAACCGGCCCATGCCGAACCATCGGCTCTGATACCACTTGTTGGGGGGAGAAATCTTGTTGGGCCACAACTACCAAGCCCAACACATAAGCCCAATGGGGTTTCATCCTAAAACCAATTGGTAATAGGAGGAGTAACACATGTACTTATATGCTAGGCTTAGAACCTCCACAATTCCAATGTGGGATTCACATGTGACCCCAACAATCTCCATCTCACTCCAAGAAGCACCCCTTGCTTCTTCAATTCTCGGTGGTGGATAAACACAGTTGGGGTCACATGTGAATCCCACATTGGAATTGTGGAGGTTCCAAGTCTAGCATATAAGTACATGGGTTACTCCTCCTATTACCAATTGGTTTTAGGATGGAACCCCATTAGGCTTATGTGTTGGACTTGGTGGTTGTGGCCCAACATGAGTTTTCTCCCCCCCAACAAGTGGTATCAGAACTTTTGGTTGTGTTGAGATTGTGGGCATTAAGAGTGGAAATGACAATGAAAGTTGAAGACTTTGCGGGTACAATGATCAAGTTGACGGCTTCAAATTATTCGATTTGGAAGTCGCGGATGAGAGATTTGTTGTACTGCAGGGACTTGTATGATCCGGTTGAGTTGGGATCAAAAGGGCCGACTGAGACATCTGAGAGTGACTGGAAGAAGTTATACAGAAAGGCTATTGGAACCATCAGACAATGGGTGGATAACTGTGTTTATCACCATATTAGCAACGAGACGGATGCACAGGTGTTGTGGAAAAAATTAGAAGATATGTATGAGAGGAAGTTAGCCCAGAGTAAAGCTTTTGTGATTAGAAAGCTGGTGAATCTCAAGTACAAAGACAGAAAGCCTATTGCAGAGCATCTGAGTGAGTTTCATGAATTGGTGAATCAGTTGAACACCATGAAGTTGGTCCTTGATGATGAGTTACAAGCTTTATTGCTCTTGAGTTCTTTGCCTGACAGTTGGGAGACTCTGGTGGTATCGATCAACAATTCTGCTCTGAGTGGTGTTGTATCTTTATCTGCAGTGAAGGATAGTCTCTACAATGAGAAGACTAGGAGGAAGGATATGGGCATGGATACGTCACAAGCTTTGGTGACAGACTCGAGGAGTAGATCGAGAGGTAGATCGCAGACCAGAGGGAGCTATGTTTGTTATTTTTGTGGCAAGGAAGGCCATATCAAGAGGAATTGTAAACATTGGAAGGAGAAAAATCAGAAGGAAAATGATGAAAACACCACTGCAACTGTGCATGGTGATGAGGATGCATTGGTTGTTCTCTCTTGCGTTCAGGCTCAGAGTTGTGAGCCACATACTTGTGTAGAGTGGATTGTTGACTCTGATTCGTCTTACCACTGTACATCAAGGAAGGAAGCATTCACTAGGTACAGAGCATGAGTCTTTGGCACGGTGAAGATGGGTAACGCCAGTCATGTAGAGGTGGTTGGTATGAGTGATGTTTGTGTGAAGACAGATATTGATTGCACGTTGACATTGAAGAATGTGTGTCACATACCGAATCTGCGGGTGAATCTGATTTCTCTAAATGTTTTGGATCAGGAGGGCTACAAGAACTTATTTGGTGATAAGAAGTGGAAACTCGTCAAAGGTTCCATGGTGATTGCAAGGGGTAGTTTGAAAGACACTTTGTACCAAACTCAAATGTGGGATATCAAGGAAGACTTGAGTGGAGCTCGAGATGATACTTCACTTGATTGGATGCATAGGCAGTCGGCATGCTTGAGTGAGATGAGGCTGCATGTTCAGGCAAAGAAGTCTTTCAATTCTGTTGTCGGTGTGACCTTGAGCACTTGTGATGATAGTTTGTCTGTGAAGCAAACAAGATTCAGCGGATCTTCTGAGACGTCAAAAGGGGATGGCACAAGTGTGGAGTTTACTTCAGAGGATGGTGTTGATGTGATACCCGTGTCAAAGGAGTGTTCATTAGGTGTTGAAGCTGATGAAAGATCTGAGCAGGGGAGCCTGTTGGAACTCATTATTTGAATGTGGCGCCGGTCACTTTTCCGGGCACAATTCCGATGGGCTCCGTCCATTGTCAACACCGGAAAGTGGAAGCATTGGCTTCCTCTACGCGAGCACATTCTCGTAATGTACTCATACGACGAAAATGATTTCCGTTTGAATGAGAAATAGAGGCCCAAAGTAGCTTGCATGAAGTGCAAAACTTGGAAAATGTGGGGGCAAACTTCTTGTCCCACATTGGAAATTTGGAGGTAGAAACACCACCATATATAGAGGAGAAATGGACACAAGGTTGTGGCCTTGGGTCATTACCCATTTTCAATGGGGAAAGGACCTAGCTCATCAAGCCCACGCGCGCCGAGCCGAGCCGGGCTTGGGCTTGGGACCTATCCTTTTGGGCCAATCCGGAAGCCCATTAATGGGCCTTGATCTGGTACATGGAGAGATATGAGCTGCAGACCAAATCTTCCTCCATTAAATACCGAAAGATCTGCAACGGTCAAAATAGATTTGTAACGTTCTACATTGAAGACGAAAGATATGTCTTGTCTCCTCCTTTCCAAAGCTCTATAAGAGAACAGAACACCTCTAATTCGAACACACAACAATCTTCCTCCCTCCTCTATGTTTTTCAAATATCGAGTCTGAGAGTACTCCACAGTATTGGTTCGTAGCCTTCTGGGTTTTGGTTACGCATCACAGAAGTCGTCAAGCAGTTGTATCCTGAGATTCAGAACGCCATCAAACCGTCGTAATACGGGGCGTTTTCAGAATTAAGGAGAGAGATCTCGTTCTCGACTCTGCTTCGTTCTTACGTTCGGTATAATCTCGTTTAATTCTTGTGCGTTTTATTCTTGCAGTTTACATATCGAATATGCGTTCCTACAGGGCCAACACAGACTGAAGAAACTGCCAGGAGGTCAGAGAGAGAGAGGAGTATGAGTCCACCGTATATCCTACCTCAGTGTACGAGAGAGTTACGGAGGAGGGGGAACTAGAGGGTGGTAGTGATGATGATATTTGGCGAGCATTGGTTCCGCGCCACGATGACGGGACGGGACTCAGATGCAGGTGAGGCCAGGATGACGACGTCTTTCCCTTGGGCTAGAGGGGGAGATTGTTGGGCCAATGGGCCCAAAGATCCAGCCCAAACTCATTTGCTAGGTTAGATAGAAAATTGAAGGGGTTATGGTGTGTAGCATCCACCAACCAACGAAAAAAGAAGCATTTGAGCTTCTTGAGTGTGCAGCCAGCAAAAGGAGGAGAAAAAAAAAGGGAGCTTGGAGGAGAGAAAAAGAAAGAAGAAGAAGCAGGTTTGCACTTCTTTAGCCTTGGAGGTCGTTTCTTGAATCCGGATAGCTCGTTATCAACAAGGGTTTGGTAAGTTCATCTCTCTTTGGAATCTCTAATCACATGAACAAGTGGTTTAGTTAGTTGGAGAGGAATCCTATCTAGATCGGGTTGTATTTAGAGGGGTGTTTGAGATCTCCATGTTTGTCTTCTGTGTGTGAGACTTGTATTGTTAAACGCTTGTACTGATTTGTTAATTAGTGGATTGATTGGCTTGGTTGGCCGGTCGTGGGTTTTGCCCCCTCTCGTGATTGAGGGTTTTCCCACGTTAAATTCTTGTGTTGGTTATTGTGATTATTCTGTTGGTTGAGTTTGTCTGTGATCTGGTTATCCTGAGATTTTGTGTTTTTCGCTGTTTTTGGGTGTCATTTGATTGTCAACGAAATTGTCATTACTCCTAGTTGGCCTCGAATTTGCGGAAACGCTTGTACTGATTTGTTGATTAGTGGATTGATTGGCTTGGTTGGCCGGTCGTGAGTTTTTTCCCCTCTCGTGATTGAGGGTTTTCCCACGTTAAATTTATGTGTTGGTTATTGTGATTATTCTGTTGCTTGAGTTTGTCTGTGATCTGGTTATCCTGAGATTCTGTGTTTGTCGTTGTTTCTGGATGTCATTTGATTGTCAGCGAAATTGTCATTACTCCTAGTTGGCCTCAAATTTGCGCTTCCGGGCCCAACAAGTGGTATCAGAGTCGATGGTTCGGCATGGGCCGGTTGCACCAGGTAGAGACAGACATCACGGTGCTCTCCAACGGGTTAGCCTTTGACCCGTTGCGTGGTGGTCTCAATTCCAAGAGTGAGCACGCAGTGTAGACGTGCAAGTCAAATGATGACTCTTGGTGGTTTAGGTGCGTGGTGGCCCGGTTTGTGATGGATTCACAAGTGAGGGGGAGATTGTTGGGGTCACATGTGAATCCCACATTGGAATTGTGGAGGTTACAAGCCTAGCATATAAGTACATGAATTACTCCTCCTATTACCAATTGATTTTAGGATGAAACCCCATTGAGTTTATGTGTTGGGCTTGATGGTTGTGGCCCAACATGAGTTTTCTCCCCCCAACAATTATGAGAGTTATTAAAGGACTTACCGGTAGGTAGGCTGTGTTTGAGATGGGAGATTAACCTTGATTTTATAACTTGAATTCTATAATATGAAATTTGGAATCTCAATTTCCAATTTTGTAATATTAGCTTATTAAATCTAGATCATTGAGGGGAAAATAGCATAAAATATAGTCATTGTCTTGTTGATAGGGAATGTATATATGGGTTTGTCAAGTGACGACTAATAAAAATGTTTATGTTGAATTAAGTATCTTGGACTAGGCCCAATTTAATATGATGTCGTGCAGCGTTACAAACTCTTCAAAAATGTTTTAATGGAGTTCTATACGTAAATCTTTTTAGGCCCAAATCGGACAAGGCCCAAATCTGGTTAAACATGAAGACAATAGATTATAGTTGGAAGTTGGGATGCGATGCATTCAAAAATAATTATTCACTAATTTTTACACATTAGTGCTGATAAACATGTCATACAATATGAAAGAAAACAATAAACGAAAAGTTTCATTATAGTTTTTTTTTAGCCAAGTGGTAAGAAATTTTATTGAAAAAACAAACGAACAAAAGATCTAAAAAATTACACAAGACCAATCTCAACAAAACACTCAAAACACCAAAAACACAAAGCAGGACCAAAGCAAACACAAGAAATAATCACAAGCAATCAAAGTCCAAGTCTCCTCCTCATTGCCCTTCCTCTCCTACCACCCAAGGAAAGCTTGTGTAAAATTCTGAATTTGCAAACTTGGATGATCTTTGTAACTGCAGCTTCCTCATCCACAATGGCGCCTCTGAATATTACTTCATTTCTCAGCTGCCAAGTGAAGTAAACAACATCCATAATAGTCAACAGCTTAGACAAGTAGATGTTATTCTCCTTTTTGTCACAAGTTGCAAACCACTCCCACCAAGCAACAAGATTATGTTTCCTTGTTTGAATTCCCTGCCATTCCAGGACTTTATTTGTGATGTTTGCAATAACAGAACAGCCAAACCAGAGGTGGTCTTCATCTTCATCACCTCTCAAGCATAAGGAGCAGCCCGGATTCCCAATCAGACCCCATCTGTGCAATTTAGTTGTTGTTGGAAGTCTTTTTAGAGTAGCCAGCCAACATATAAAACTCCATTTCCTTGCATGGATTCCTTTCCATATCACACCACACCAGGGAATATGATGTTCTCTGGGCCTCAGCAGAGAATAAAGGCCAGCAGTGTTGAGTTTGCCATTGCTCTTTGTGATTAGGGGCATTGTCATAGGTTGTTGTAGTTGCTGAACTTTGTCCCTAATCTTTGTAAGGTTTCTCCACAGCCAAGAGCAGGAATAAGGTAGCTCAACATTCCAGATATCACCTCTCTTTGTAATGTTCTGTTTAACCCACAAGATCCACAAATTATTCTTCTCCCAGTGCAAATCAAAGACAAGCCTGAAGAGTAGAGTTTTATTCCAAGAGAGGAGCTCTTTGAAATTAAGCCCTCCATTATCAAACTCCTGGCACACTTTGCTCCAAGCCACCAAGTTTCTACCACTGTCAAGATTTCCTGACCACAAGTAGGATATGCATAAGCTCTCAATCCTTCTAATCACCTTCTTAGGAATAGGAATAATCTGCATCCAAAAAGAAATGACCCCCTCAAGCACAGCTCTGATCACTTGTTCCCTGCCTACATAAGAGATATTCCTTGCACTCCTACAGTGGATCACTTGTTTCAATCTGTCATACAAGGGTCCATATTCATCAACCTTAAGCTTCTTAGAGTGTAGAGGAATGCCAAGGTACTTAACTGGGAAAGACCCCTGAGCAAGTCCAAGGATAGCAGCACATTCCTCTCTTCTTGCTGCACTCAGGCTTCCAAAAAACACCTTAGATTTTGAACTGTTTGCAATCAAACCAGATTCCTGAGTAAATTCTGAGAGGCATCCTTTAATGATCTTTAAGGAGAAAAGTTTCATTATAGTTATCCAACCTAAAGTTGGAAGTTAAATAGATATCATACTTAACTATATTAAGAAAAAAATTGAATAATGAGATTTTTTCATGGGATTTAAAAAAAAAATCATATATAAAAATCAAATTGTAATACATAATAATTTTGATCAAAGTGAAGGTTTCTATGTTTAACTAATTTCTCAAAATATTAGATTAAAATTTTAAATTAACTGTAAAACGAAGATTTTTTCCTTCACACAAATATGTTTTGAAAAGGATATAATTACACTTGACTTTGTAATATTTGTGGTGAGAGATAATTAATTATAAAGGTGAAGTGAGAAGCGTTCTATATCATAATAAATTATATATATATATATTAGAGTTATTATATCTTACAAAAATATGCTACAAAAAACTTTATATCATAGCAAAATTTATTTGTGATAGAGAGTTTATTATACACTATTTTTTATAATATTCGTTATTTATTATTATATCCTCCTATATAAATTAGAGCTAAAAGATTTAGATTCTTATAAGCAAAATATATTATGATGCTTTACTCTTTGTAGACTAAGATTTTTTTTTTTGATATACTGTGAAATTTCTTGATGAAATCTAAACCAATTTGTAGGTTGATTTTGTAGACTCACGTGAAGGTTAATTTATATGTTTAGTTTGGAGAATTGTATTCGGTGATATCTAGCGGTATTTTTTTATTTAATCAAATCTTAAATAAAGTTAAACTTGTAAACAATCTAAAATAGTACTTAATACGTACAATAGATTATGTATTTGTCAATGTTAACAATTATTATATAAAAAATTATATCAAATTAAATTATATCCGTAAGTTAGTGAGGAATACTTTTTTAATCAAATTTGTTTTTTTGTCGTAGCTTTAAACAAAGTTTTTATTAGTTTTAAAATTTTCTAAGGGTTTTATTATATAAAAAAAAAACTATATGATCCGCTATATTAATGATATCAATTTGATTTGTTATCACATATTATTTTAAATAATAAATTTATAATAAATGATAATTAAGATGGGATATATTGTTATAATTTTTTAAAAAATGTTGGATGATGTGACAGATAATGATTAGATAGTAATGACACATATGTGAATCGAACGTGCGGACGACACGTAGGATTTATGTCTCTCCTTTAGTATATATATAGATAGATATAAGAGGTTATAATAAAGATAACAAAGATAATATATTATAGTTGGAACTTAGGATGCGATGCATTAAAAGATAATTACTCATATAAGAGGGCATAAATGTGCATAAAATTGCTATAGTCAAGATTTCAACTATGTCAATGTGATTTATAAATTGTTTTTTATCATATGCACCAAGCTATAAGAATCCAAAAGTTGTAAACATTTGCTAAATTTGTTAATTACAAAAGTAATTATAGGGATTATCTTTTATATTTGATTATATGTCTAGATTCTTATAATCTTATCCGAAGGCATATGATAGAGAAATCGTTTGTATATTAACATATGTTCTTGCACCATGCATAAATTTGGTTAAACATAAATTACATATTTTAGCGATGAATGATTTTTAACCATATAAAATCAAATCTTGGACAATAAGTAAAATAAACAATTTTTTTTTATGTAAACTAAATTAGTTATTAACCATATAAAAACAATAACTACTACTAAAAGAGAATTATTATATATAGATTAGATTCAAATCCATTTTGAGTGAAATTAAACGGTAACTTATAGATAAATGAGTTGTCATATCTGTATTGATAATAATTTTTTGACTGATATTTTGAGTTAAATCAAGATTTTAAAGGGTTGTGGGCTTGAAGCCTTGCAGATTAATTAGCCAACTTCTTTGTATTTTTCCAGCCCACTAGCCTTCGTTACGCCAAACATCAATAATTTGACATGGGACAAGTTTACGATTTTATGATGTAGGCAGCAAAGGACGTAGCAGGTTTTGAGGGACAACTTTCGCAAGAGGTGTAATCACATTGTCTTCAAATAAGAGTTTGTTTGGATTCTCTCAAATAATATATTAAAATATATTATCTTATATTAAGTTGAATTAAATTATCAATTTAATACATAATGCATTTTAATTGAAAGCTAAACGAATCCTAAATTGGAGTGGTGGATAATATAATGATGGTGCGACATATATTCGACAATTTAAACCTCATAGAAAGATTCCAACATTGACTCAATATGACTTTCATCATGGTTCCAATTGATATTGTATGAGCCATATATTTATAATGAATGTGTGTAATCTAAGTTAATAAATATCGATGTGAATTAGATTTTAGAATAAATCATTAAAAAGAAAACACGAAACTTTGTTGAACACGCATGAAAACTAACCCGATAAATTATAAATTTTAATATCTTAACAAATATGGGTCATATGTTTTTTTTTGTATGATTAGAATTAAATATGCAAATTTATAAACATGTTACCAATTATGTTATCAGTTTCATGTTACCAATTATAATTGAGGTGAATACCTAATTAAAATTACACTGTTTGTTTTTTCCATAGAAGACACTAGTTAAACTATTACAACAAAGAAGAATAAGGATGATTCGAACTCATGATCTCGTGATCAATAAATCATTTACAATTAAGAATGTGATTATTGTATTCCAACAATCCCTTTCCTTCATATCAAAAACAAGAAAAGGTATGTAAATGAATCACCATTATCAAATTATCTCAACTATCTAAACCTAACTAGTATAAAACTACCAATTTTAGTTAGTGTAACTGTCATGGTCATATAATGTGGGGTCAATTGTGTAAATATAAAAAGTTGATGGTGAATTATGTGAATTCACTAATTAGCCTTAAAAAGGCCAGTGCAATTCTGTTAGAGACATTCATTCAATGCAACAAACTCATTTCTTCATTTCTCTCTTTCTTTCCTTACTCTTCCTGCCTTTCTCATCTTTCCATATCTCAGTTGAGCTTCCATTGGAGCTCACATCTATCCAACCTTGAGTTTGTTACAATTGGTATCAGAGTCTTTGAGCCTCGGCCATGGCAGAAGGAACACGAATGAAGTTTATGGAGGAAACTTTGAAGAAACTGGAGGCCATTGTTCATCAACAGCAGATGATCAATAAGCAGTGGGTGAGTTCAACTAATCAGAGTTTGAACAACACCAATCGTCTAATCACAAAGCAAGGAAAACGATTAGAGGATCACCAGCAGAAGTAGGAAGAAAATCGATCCAAGATGGAGTCGATGCAACAAAATAATGACAAGAAATTTGATGATCTTGCCGATCGAGTGGCGAATGGCCAACGCAACACTGAGCATCGATTCGAATCACTCACAAGTATAATGAGGAATCTTTTGCACCAATTGGATCAAGATCCTTCGGAAATGAATGCCAGAGCAAATGTGGGCACCAATTCAATTCCAGGAGTTGTGAATGCCAACCTGAATCCACCACCGAGACGTCGATCAAGGAGCGTTTGGGCATTTTGTGGCTGAAAGCAGTCGGGAATTAAGCGAAAGGAGTTCTCAGTGGGGATCGGATCAACGAGGACGTAACTCTAGATTTCCTAAGCTTGAATTTCCTAGTTTTGATGGGGAAAACCAAGAAGTTGGGTGAGAAAATGTGAGAAATATTTTAGTGTTTTTGGCATTTTGGAGGAACATAAAGTGGAGATTTCTTTGATGTATATGAATGATCGCGCGGATGTTTGGGATCAGGGCTTTGTGATGCAAAGACCAGGGGTGAATTGGCGAGAATTTAGTGAGGTTGTGTGCATTAGGTTTGGAGAAAGGCAAGATTCAGAGGTGGTGGAAGAGTTCAACAAGTTGTCGCAGACTAATGGTGTGGAGGAGTATACAGAGAAGTTTGAGGAGTTAAAGGCCTATATGTTAGCTTGTAATCCTCATTTACTAGAGGCATATTTTGTGTCAAACTATTTGAGTGGGTTGCGGGATGAGATCAAATCACTAGTTAAGTTGAATCACCCAACTACTTGGCTTTAGCTTATGAACAAGCCAGACTGCATCATGGCACTGTGCATGCAATCTTGAAACTCAGTAAAGCTCAAACTTCAACTTGGAAACCTTCAAATTCTTTCAACCAATTTCCTAGACGAAATGGGTTTGGAAACAAACCTAGTTTTAGACAGTTTCCAAACAACACTTCCTTACCTACTCCTAGTACATCCACAAACACTTTTCCTGCCAAAGTGAATACAACAAATCCTTCTACTCAATTTCCTAAGCATAGAAGAACTCTGGGCTTATGTTACAAATGTGGGGACAAGTACTTTATGGGGCATAAATGTAAGGTACAATCACTACATAGTTTGCTGATTACTGATGAAGAGGAGGTTCACAGTGGTGCAATTGGTGAGATTGAGAATGAACCTGAAGTGGAAGTTGATGACAGATTGGAGGAGCAACCAAAGGTTTATGTCCATTCTTTGACAAGAAGTTTACCACTCAACACTATCAATATTAAAGGAGTGGTCAAGAATAAGTCAATTGTCATCTTGGTTGACAGTGAAAGCACTCATAGTTTCTTGGATCCTAGGGTAACTCTTGAGACTGGATTTGAGCTGTAGGAATCTGGGGTCATGGCAGTGACAATAGCTAATGGGAACAAGATGTTCAACCACCGATTGTGCAAGAAGTTTGAATGGCAAATGCAAGGCTCTAATTTCAATTTTGACATTAGAATTCTCAAGTTGGGAGGTTGTGACATGATACTTGGTGTGGATTGGATAAGGGAATTTAGACCTCTCACCTTTGATTTCAATCATCTCAAGTTGTCATTTGTGAAGGATGTGCATAGAGTGGTGTTGACATGATTCAAGGAACATGCATCTCTTAGGATGATGTCAGGTACCAAACTGTAAAATCTATTCAAGAAGAAGGTTCCAATGTTCATAACTCAAATTGCACATTGTTTTCACTTAGAGGAGCAGAAACAAGATTGTCCCTCTGAGATAACTAAATTGCTTGAGCAATTTGAAGATGTGTTTGCTGAGCCAAAAGGGTTACCTCTAGTGAGAGGGCATGAACATCAAATCCATTTGAAGCCTGGTGTTCAACATGTATGTTCTAAACCTTACAAGTATCCCTTTGTTCAAAAAAATGAAATTGAGAAGCAGGTGGATGACATGCTTAAAAATGCTACCATTAGACCTAGTAGAAGTCCTTTTGCTTCTCCTACTCTATTGGTGAAAAAGAAAGATGGAAGCTGGAGATTCTGCATTGATTACAAGCAACTTAATGATATTATAGTCAAGGACAAATATCCAATTCTACATATAGAGGAGCTATTGGATGAGTTGAATGGGCATTTTTTCTAAACTTGACTTGAGAGTTGGATACCATCAAGTGAGGATGGAGGAGAGTGACATTCATAAGAATGCATTCATGACTTACCATGGACATTTTGAGTTCAAAGTGATGCCATTTGGGCTCACTAATGCTCCAACAACTTTTCTGTCCTTGATGAATGATGTATTCAAGCCTTATTTGAGGAAATATGTCATGGTTTTCTTTGATGACATATTGGTTTATAGCAAGGATCCATGTCAACATGTGGAGCATTTGTCTTCAGTATTGGTTAAGCTGTGGGGGCATGGGTTGTTTGCTAAAAGATCTAAGTGTGATTTTGCTTAGAGGCAGGTGGACTATTTGGGTCATATTATTTCAAGAGAAGGTGTTGCTACAGATCCTACAAAGATAGAGGCAATGGTGTCTTGGCCTGCTCTTAGAACTGTCAAGGAGTTAAGAGGTTTCCTTGGTTTGACATGATATTACAAAAGATTTATTCAAGGATATGGAGTGATCAGTAGACCTCTTACTAAGCTGCTTAAGAAATATTTTTTTGTTGGAATGATGTTACAAAGAATGCTTTTCAGTCTTTGAAATCTATGTTGTCTTCTTCACCTGTATTAGGCCTTCATGATTTCTCTATAGCTTTTGAGATTGAGACAAATGCTTGTGACTCTGGCATTGGTATTGTGTTGATGCACCAAGGGAGACCCCTACATCAGTAAAGCATTACATGATCAACATTTATTGCTATCTACCTATGAGAAGGAGCTTTTGGCCATTCTGCTAGCAGTAGTGAAGTGGAGGCATTACTTGGAACCTGCACATTTCTTTATAAGGACTGATCATCAATCCTTAAAGTATTTGTTAGGCCAACACATTACTACTCACCTATAGAAAAAGGATGTTAGGAAACTCTTGGGCCTCACTTACTCTATTTCTTATAAGAAAGGAAAATAAAATGTGGTTGCAGATGCACTTTTGTAATACCCCTCAATCTTTAGTAAGAGTATTTGGGTAATTTCCTCAACCCTCGTTCTATAATCGTGTCGCTTTCAGAGAAGTTCAGATTTTCTGTAACGTGTTTGATCTCTGTATTTTTCCCTGAGTGGTATAAATTACATTCGACGTATTTTCGAGGCTTAGAATATTTGTTTGGGTACAAATATATAAATTTCGGGGTTTAAACCCATGCCAAGCCTTTCCCCGGGCAAACAGACGCGGAAAGGGCAATTCCGCGACCGCGGAAGCAATTCCGCGACCGTGGAAAAATGGCTCTCAGAAGAGCTGGGCACATGAATATTCCGCGACCGCGGAAATGGTTCCGCGACCGCAGAAAACTCCAACACGCCAACGTCGCGTCGTCTGCAGAGTCTCGTCGTCCGTGCCGCCGTTGATCGTCTGACTCGCCGTTGATCTGGGCGGGGAGGGCTCCTCCTTTGGGCTATAAAAGGAGGTCGATTTGGGAGGTTTAGGGGAACCCAAATCTGAGATCCCTCTCACTCTCTCTCTCGTTTTCCATAGTCGCCGGAGTTTCGAGCTCTCGCCGGAAATCTTCGAAGTGTCGCCGGAGGCCTCGCCGGGAGTAGTAGCAGCCTTGGAGTGGTGCATTGGAGGCGCAAGGAAAGCTGGAGTTGAAGCCCTCGCAAACCAAGCCCTCTCGCATCGTCGCCGGTGAGTTTTCTCCCTTTGGAGTCGCCGGAGTTCATGGCCGCGACCGTGGACATGAACTGCCGCGACCGCAGCAGTGACAAGGTCGGCCGCGTCCGCGGCCACTGTCATGACACTCACGGTGGCCTTGTCCTCGACGGCCGTGACCGCGGAATCTCTGCCGCGACCGCGGATTGCTCTGGCAATCGCGATCGTGGCCTTGGGCATGCCGGTCTCGGTCGGGACCTTCGTTCTTTCGATTTCGTTCGTTCCTTCTTAGATTCGTATCATTTTATTGTCGAATCTAACCTAGGGTTTCGTATGGGTCGTCGTCGTAGGAATCTGTAATCCGTCTTCCGTTCCCGTTCCGGACCCAGAAACCCGTCGTCGTTCAATCGTTCGTCTAGACTAAGGCAAGTGGCGGTTCGCTATTGCTTATCATTCCATGTTTCCATTAATTATCAATTGTTTAATTGTTAATTAAATTGGGATGAACTATTGTTTTCGTTTGGGAACAGATTTTATAAATGATACGATTAAGAAAGTGATATTATAATAGGTTGTATATACTGCTAGAAACAACGCTATTATATAGATATTATTGCCATAATGGTATTGATGTGGACTATTGTGTGATTTTAACTGTTTAGTTAGAACGAGTATTCGTAGGAACGCTATGTACCTTGCGAGGTCTAGTCGTTTCTTTATAACTGGTACTAGGAGGATTTTTCCCTAGTACTTTCTCTAGTCATGACTGTACCCTTACTCAGGGTAGGTGCACAACAGTTGGTGCCGCCATTCGGAATTTATTCCCTTCGATATCTCTCGCGATGAGATGATATATCTTAAAAGCTTGTAACGTAAATGTACGCTTTGTCACTAAAACAAGATAAGTGCTGATATGCACATAATTAATGAACCTTGGGCGAGAAGTACAACTTGGAACCTCGTCTGGACTTCGATTAGAGTAAGTCCTCCTTCCAAATCTAAATTCGCATTACACGGTGAGATTGGTCGTGGACCCAAATGGTCAAGTCTTTTTAAACGCTTGTGTGAAATTATAATGTTCCCGAACACTTGTCATACTTTCCGTTAAGACTCAATCTCTTGGAGTCTTCTCTTCATACGTTTCCGATAAGACTCGATCTTTAGGAGTCTTCTCTTGATCATTCTATTTCGTATCCTTCCGTAGAAGTATTGAGGTTTACTATCGTCATCGTCTTTCATTCGAGAAGCGATGGGTCTAACCTAATACGACTACCTTAGAACCTTTATGTTTTACCCTTGCGTAGTCTTTCATTAGACTAACCAACCGGTTATTTTCTCTTGCATGGTTGGCTGGTGTCATCCGTCTCATACGGCACATTAGGTAAACTTCTATTCCATGAAGGCTAGAACCGACGATGAAGGCAGATGAAGTTTTTAAGAGTTTTATCCAGGTTGAAGATCTTAGGCCGGTGATCGCTTCGATCAAGACCCTTATGTTATTTATTTAAAAGACTTCCGTTGTATTAAAAATATTCTGTATTTCTGTTGTATTTGGGATTTACGGATGTAATTCCGAGACTTTGGTTTAAATAAAGATTATGATATTTTGTTTTATCAGTGTATTTTATGATTTGTATGAATGGTTAAGCATTGGGTGGCTTCGGATGTGGAATCTGAGGTCACTGGCGGTAATACTTTCAAAGAAATATTTGGGGTGTTACAACTTTCTCAAAGGTTTGAGCAGGTACCTGCTTCTTGTGCAGCTATTCTTAGTGTGGATTATGTGGATGAAACAGGTAGCTGCTATTTATAAAGAAGATTCAGTTGCACATATTCTTCTTGCACAGAGTGTGTTTGATCCTTCTTCTCCTTATACTCTTCAGCATAGTGTTTTGAGATATAAGGGGAGGTTGTATATTGGTACTGGCTTGAGTTTGCATGCTCAACTACTGACAACTATGCATTTTGATCCATTGGGTGGACATTCTGGCATTCATACCACTTATCAGAGACTTAAGTCTATTTTATTCTGGCCTAACATGAAGAGCTCAGTGGAGAAATTTGTCAGGGAATGTGGTGTTTGTCAAAGGAATAAGAGTGACCATGTGTCTACACCAAGGTTACTTCAACCACTTCCTATTCCTTCTCAGTCTTGGAGTGCCATTAGTATGGACTTTATAAAAGGCTTGCCTAAGTCTAATGGCAAAGACACCATTATGGTGGTGGTTGACAGGTTAACTAAATATGCACACTTTATTCCACTGTCTCATCCCTTTACAACTTCTAAGGTAGTTCATGAGTTTATGTTTCATATCTACAAACTGCATGGTATGCCTGCTATCATTATGATTTGTGACTGATAGAGATACGAATTTTTTGAGTCATTTATGGCAAGAATTGTTCAAGTCTTTGGCTACTCTCTTCATTTTACCACTGTGATGTAGGCTAGGATCAAGGATGGACTCGGTGCAAGGCAAGGCCCTTCGAAGGCTCCCAAACACAAGGGCTCACGACAGCCAGATTCCAGAATTCCGGCCGGACTTCCACGGGGTCGTTCTCTCGGATCTGACCTCCAAATTGGATGATTCCAAATCTAGGAGTTAGACCTGGAAGTCTAGTTTAAGCCCTACAAATTTGAAAATGAACGGATCTGGAAATCAATAATTATGACGATGTTACTGAGACGTCGCAGAGAGTTCCGTGAAGGAATTCAGCGAGATGAGTTGTTTGGATAGGGTTCGTGAAGGGGAGATGGATGGTGATGAATTTAGTGAAGGATAGACACCTAACACCCTTGTGGATATGACTCACCACTCAAGTTTAGAAGAGATCGAGATTCAAGAGATATGACTCACCCTTGAAACAAGACCGGTTTGCTTTGATATGACTCACAAAGCAAGTTTGGTGTTACTCACAAGCCAAGTGGATTGAATATCGTCTTCTTCAATGGAGGAGAGAGTTTTTGGAGCACAAACTGATTTCTTAATCTCATTCAACGTTTTCTAAACAAGCCCTAATCAGCCCTTTTATATGGCCACTTAAAAAAGAAGAAAAACAATGCAAAAATCATTAAAAAGAAACTAAAGACAGCTGGCTGCCCTCCTAATGTTTTTCTAAACTTAATCAATCCCAAAATCCTTAAAATAAGTCTAAAAATGTCATAAAACCCATAGGAAAAAACTCTAATGTAAATCATGCACTCGGACGCGCCGCAATAAGAGAAACGAGCTCCTTTGAGGCTTGATTGAGGGATCCGAGGTTTGGAAGGACTTTCATGTTCCAAGAATCCTTCTTGAGCTCCCTTGATTGACTTGACTCGAGCCCACTTGGATGCTTGACTCGAGCCTTAGTGATGGCCCGGGAGGAAGCTCGTCTTGATTGACTTGAACTCCATCTTCAACACTTGAGCCATCTCGGAAGTCCGGGCTCTCTTTAGGATCTTGATGGGGCATAGTCACATCACACTACTTATCACCCTCAAACTGATGGTCAGACATAGAAGGTGAACCAATGTATGGAAGGGTATTTGAGATGCATGACTTCTCATAAGCCATCACTCTGGTCCAAATGGCTTCATCTGGCTGAATGGTGGTATAACACCAATTTCCATAATGCCTTGGGTAAGACACCTTTTCAGGTTCTTTATGGTTACTCTCCTCCACAGCTTGGGTTGCCACATTCTACAGTGAGTATTGTTTCAGTTGAAGATTGGTTGTTGGAAAGAGAACAAGTGCTTCAACAATGCAAATTTAATCTTCAGCAAGCTCAAGCAAGGATGAAGCTCTTTGCTGATTAGCATCGTTCAGAGAGATCATTTGAGGTGGGTGATTGGGTGTATCTCAACCTCCAACCTTATAGACAGTCTTATGTAGCTGTGAGGCGCCATCTCAAATTAAGTGCCAAGTTCTTTGGTCCTTATCAAGTGCTCTGCAGAGTTGGCCCTGTTGCTTATAAACTGGATTTGCCTCCTCATTCTAGAATCCCTCCAGTTTTCCATGTTTCTCAGTTGAAGAAACATCTTGGTGCTTCTAATCAGGCTTATGTCGATCCTCCATTGACCACTGCTATGGGTGAAGTTGAAGTAGCTCCAAAGGCTATACTTGATACTCGCCTTCACCACTTGCCTTCTGGATAGCTGGTGACAGAATGGCTTGTTAAATGGAAGAATTTGTCACCAGAGGAAGCCACATGGGAGCCAACTGTTCATCTTCTTCACCAATTTCCTCAGTTTCAGTTGTGAACCTTGAGGACAAGGTTCTTAAGAGGGGGAGTTTTGTCATGATCATATAATGTGGGGTCAATTGTGTAAATACAGAAAGTTGAGGGTGAATTGTGTGAATTCACTAATTAGCCTTAAGAAGGCCGGTGCAATTCTATTAGAGGCATTCATTTAATGCAACAAACTCATTTCTTCCTTTCTCTCTTTCTTTCCTTACTCTTCCTGCCTTTGTCATCTTTCCCTATCTCAATTGAGCTTTCATTGGAGCTCACATCTATCCAACCTTGAGTTCGTTACAGTAACATCTTTTTGTGAGTTACAATAAATAAATTTGTTATGAGTTATACGAGCTATAGTTGCTGATCTTTTCTACAAATGTCATGCATTCTGCATTTAGTTTAGTTCATTTGTAGTGGAAAATATTTCACAAGAAGAAACACAATTTTCTAATAAGATCGATAGCTACAAAATAATCATACTATTGAAAATATAGTGCAAGATATACTGCATAAGAATGGCATTGCAAGTTACAACCATTATTAATACATGTATAAAATTTTCAATAATCTTGGTCCTTATCTTTTCTTTTTCCCTCTTGAAAATGAGAGAAACTATTTCGTTTATTTGCGCATGAATGGTCTGATTTAAAATTTTATTGTTGGCATGTATGGATTCCCTAGCTTTTCACTAATCCTTTCTCCGCAAATACCATACGTTATTTCCATAAAAAGAAATATTAAGTGTTACATATTCAAGTAAATCGAATAGAATTTTATTTTATTTGTGGAAGCATCTTTGTCGCATCCGAGCTTCCTAGCTCCATTTACTTTTTTCTTGTAGATACCATGCATTACTTCCAGAATAAAAGAAAACTCTAAGCGTTACAGATTCAAGTAAACTGAACATAATTCAATTTTATTTTTGGAAGCATCGTTGTCGCATTCGAGTTTCCTAGCTCCATTCACTTTTTTTCTGTAGATACCATGCGTTACTTCCATATATATAAAAAACTCTAAGCGTTACAAATATAACTAAACCCCACATAATACAGTTTTAATTATGACACCATCTTCTTCATGTTTGAACTGCCCTACCCCCCTTTTCAGCAAATTTCATGCGTTATTCCCATAAAAGAACTCATCGAGGTTACAAATTCCAATAAACCCTATCAAATACTATTTTATTTTTGAAATCGTCTTTATCGTATCTAACTTTCCTACCCCTTTTCCTGCAAATTCTATGCTTTACTTCCATATATAGAGCACCAAGGTTACAAATTCCATTGAACCCTATCGAATACAGTTATATTTATGAAATTGTCTTTGTCGTAACTGAACTTTCCTCCCCCTTTTCCCGCAAATTCCATAAAAAGAACACATGCACCAAGGTTACAAATTCCACTAAACCCTATCGAGTATGGTTTTAATTATGAAATCGTCTTTGTCGTGTCTGAGCTTTCTGCCTCTTTTTCTGCAAATTCCATGCGTTACTTCCATAAAAAGAATCCACCAAGATTACAAAATTCCGTAAAATCCTTGTGAATGCGAATCTCTTGCCATAATTGATGCATTAATAACGCATCAAAAAAGCCCTAAAAGGATAACCTTTTTCAACAATAACTTATTCCGAAAGAATACTAATCATGTTCACCAATAACTCTCCATAGAATACAAATCACTACTCTATAAGAAATCATTTTTTATCATATTCGAATTTTCTACTCTCACCCTTTAAAGCAACTATAAACGTTACAAATATAAATAAATCTTACAGATTCGAATCTTGTATAAAACGCATAAAAAAAACCCTAAAATCGATAACTTCTTGTGAAAACAATACCAATGTGAAAGCATACCAATGACTCCACTCAAGGGCATATATAAACTAGTGATTATTCCACCAAATATTTCATTCTTCCATTTTACCAAAACTCTTTTAGTACACAACAAACCCTAGATTGAACCCATATCCTCCCTCGAAAAAAGAATTCCCTTACGGAAGCAAAGAAACTGAACCGGTGATGACTTCAGCAGTACAGCGTCGCCGTTGACACACCCTAACAAACCCGCAAGAGTGCTGCCGCGTGGCTCCGTCACCGTCACCGTCACCGTCACCGTTGAGTAACGGCGACAGATGGGTCGCATCCCGTGAAGGTTTGTTCCGAAACCAACATTTTTTTTCCACTGCCCTATCGAGTTTTGACACCCTTCGTTTCGGTCAAACGGCATACTCTCCTTCCTTGTGCCATTTTTCATCCGCCACACCACCTCTTGATGAGGATCTCCCCAAAAGAGAGGATTTAAAAGGCAGAAATTTAGCCCAATGATACTCACAATTTTCGATTCGAGTCTTGGCTTCTCTGTTTCCGAAGCTTCCCCCAAAAGGTACTACTCTTTTCGCCGATCTCTCCCAATTCATCTTCTTCTTCTTCTCAACGGTTACATTTTGGGTTGAGTTTTGATGTTTGTTTCTCTGTTGTTGTCTATTTGCTTTTTTCATCTCTTTGTAGTGCTGCCTCAATTTTGTAGCTGTAGATTTAAGCACGTATTAGAATTTCGGATTTCGTGGTTTGTTGAATTACGAGTTGTTCTGGGTTTTATGTTGAAGCTTCGGAAGAACTGGAGAAAACAAAGAAAGTTGCGTTCTTTGGGGGTTATTTTGTTGGGTGTGGACTGAAATTAGTACTTGGTTGAAGATCGTAAATAGGGTTTTGAATTTTGATGGTATTGCTGATGTGGGTCGGTTTTAGGGTTCTGAAAGTTGCTTCATTTCTTCCTGTGGAAATTGGAATTGTTGATTATCTGAAGTTTGTACCTTTTTACATGCTAGTAGTAAAGGATTTTGCTGATGTGATTGTGGGTCGGTTAGGTGGTATTGCTGATCTGGGTCAGATTAGGGTTCTAGAAGTTCCTTCATTTCTTCTCTGGTGAAGTTGTTCATTATCTGAATTTTGTTCCTTTTACATGTTAGTAGTAGAAGGTTCTGCTCTTGTTTGAAATGGTATCTGAAGTTTGTTCCATTTTACATGTTAGTAGTAAAAGATTTTGCTGATGTAATTGTGGGTCACTGATCTGGGTGAATTTAGGGTTCTAAAAGTTCCCTCATTTCTTCTCTGGTGAAATTGTTCATTATCTAAATTTTGTTCTTTTGACATGTTAGTAATAGTAGAAAGTTTTGCTCTTTTTTTAAAATGGCATATGAAGTTTGTTCCATTTTACATGTTAGTAGTAAAAGATTTTGCTGATGTGATTGTGGGTCACTTTAGGTGGTATTGCTGATCTGGGTCAGTTTTAGGGTTCCAAAAATCCCTTCCTTTCTTCTCTATTGAGATTGTTGATTATCTAACTTTTGTACCTTTTACATGTTAGTAGTAGAAGATTTTGCCTTCGTTTGAATTGATATATTTTGGCTAAAACAGTTTTGAACCCACCACAGGTAGAGTTGCCTTGCTCATCAACTGGACTTGAGCTATGTTGGAGGATGTACTTCTCACAACACTTTCGATGGAGAATCATCACCCTTCAACCCTGCTATCCATGGACTCCAGCGCCTCTTCACATGACGAAATCGACCTCGAAATGAACCACCACGTGGTTCTCCCTGGCCCTCCTGATATCAATCTGCCCTTGTCCTCGGACCGCAGCTCGCCCCCACAGCTTTGGAACGCGGAGCCAGTTGATATTCTTGACGTGGGTCTCGGCCCCCAAATCTATGGAACCGATAGCTATCTCAATGTCCCCAAGCCGGGAAGGAAGTGTGCCAAGAGGTTGGATAGCATTTGGGGCGCCTGGTTTTTCTTCAGCTTCTACTTCAGGCCTGTGTTGTTTGAGAAATCCCGGGGCAAGCTTATCAGGGACGGGAACGGGGTGTCTGGGTACGAGAAATCCGATCTCATGCTCGACACTTTCTTGGTGCAGCATGATATGGAGAATATGTACATGTGGGTGTTCAAGGAAAGGCCTGAGAACGCCCTCGGTAAGATGCAGCTCAGGAGCTACATGAACGGGCATTCTCGTCAAGGGGAGCCCTCGTTCCCGTTCAGCGTGGAGAAAGGCTTTGCTCGGTCCCACAGGATGCAACGAAAGCATTACCGCGGCCTTTCTAACCCACAGTGTCTCCATGGGATCGAGCCCGTTCTGTCCCCGAGTTTGCTGTGCGTCGATGAGGAAGAGCGGAAGAGGTGGACCGAGCTTACGGGGAGAGAGTTGAACTTCAAAATCCCGACAGAGGCGTGTGATTACAGCTCCTGGAGGAACCTTCCAAACACAGACTTTGAACTCGAGAGGGTGGCGGCTCCATTGAAAAACGACCTCAATTCTCATCCAAAGCGACTCCTCAACGGAGCTGGCCTGAATCTATCGACTCCGGCCGTGAACAACAATGGTAGCGGCGAAGGAATCGACACGTCACCCGTCTGCAGCAAGAGAAGAAAGGATCTTTTCCCTCATGGAAACGACGACGATTGCTATTTGACCGTCAATCCTCCATCAGACCGATCTCTCGACATCGAAGTTCACCCGAATGATCCACAGTGGGTGCACGACTTCAGCGGCGTGATGAGGAACGTTTACGGCCCTGTGACTGCTTGCAAGTCGATATACGAGGACGAAGACGGCTACTTGATCATCATGAGCCTGCCATTTGTGGATCTCCAGAGGGTCAAAGTCTCTTGGAGGAACACTCTTACACACGGGATTATAAAGATTTCGTGCTTGAGCACATCAAGGGTGCCGTTCCTCAAGAGGCGCGACAGGACTTTCAAGCTGACGGATCCGAGCCCCGAACACTGCCCACCTGGAGAATTCATCAGGGAAATCTCCTTATCAACCCGGATCCCCGAAGACGCTAAGATAGAGGCTTTCTATGATAACTCAGGAACGATTCTCGAGATTATGGTTCCAAAGCTACATGCGGGCCCCGAAGAACACGAGGTCCATGTTTCCCTCCGTCCGCCGCTGGAGCCAATGAGTCTGTGCTAAGGTGAGAGGCTTTACTAAAGTAATGTGAAGGCAGGTGTGTGAAGGATTGCCCTGCTTTGTCTTTTTTTTTTAAAACTAATTTTACTGTTTCGGCTCGTTTTATATATGGACATGGTTTGTCTTTTGCACACCCGATGGCTAATGCTGTGCTTCATATTCTTAACAAATAAATATGACTCTCTCATCATACCAATTTGCTCTATTCCAGAAGGCTTAGCTACCATTGCTGGATGCTTTGAATAACCTAAATATGCTTCTTATGGTAAATTTAGAATGCTGAGTCTATTTGTTTCTCTTAATATTTTGTTTAATTATTAGTTGTGATTTGTGAATATGCAAAACTCCCATTTGCTTCCCTTCAGTAACCTTCTTCCATGAAATCATTCATTTCCAACCGAAAATACCTTCTATTATTTCTTTTCCTGTGGATTTCAGATTGGATTTTGTTGTTCTTGTTCTTGTTGCACTCTCCATCTAGGGTCCATTTGGGTCACCATTACAATGAATTTTAATGCATTAAATTGTATTAAATGATAGCGTTTAATACAAAATAATGCATTAAAATGCATTCTGGGTGGCGATCCAAACGAACCCCTACTCCATGCCTTATTATTCTCTCTATGGGATGGAAACTTTCATTTATGCATATAATTTCTTCTTAATCTACCTGCCATAAGGTGGGCAGTTCTCATATCATTTGGCAATGTCGTTTGTTTGTTTTGCGCCTATTGAACTACTGGTTTTCTGTCTTCTTGATGATATAAGAAGCTGAGGGTTACAATTCACTCTGCAAAGTGCATGAGGTGATCTCAATTGTAATTCCTACAGGTTGTGCTCTTTGTTTTTGGGGCTTGGTTTTGGTTTTCTGCTTTCCTTATTCACAAGTTTTCTGTCTAGGGTTTTTGTGCTGGTGTTCATAGCTTGATTACCATGGCTTACAAATTCAAGAAGTAATGGTTTTCTGTCTTGGTCCTCTGGTTTATTATCATTGGTACATAATGTATCATTTGTACCATATTCTAGTGTATATGTTGAGCTGTGTAGATAGCTTATAGGCCAAGCAAATTTGAGGCTGAGCAGATTTCACATTAAGTGGGTTTTTAAGCTAAAGTTGGATCTTGGTGTTTTGGATGTTTTGGGTATTGTTAGGTTTATAAAGGAAAATTGTGCATTTGTTCATTAGTATAAAGTCACTGTGAGATGTTCCGGTGAAGTTGTAAAAAAGCTCTACCAACTAAAATGAAAAAATTATCTATACTAATATGGAGTTTTTTCACTCCATATTATACCTATAATTTTTCTTTGGTGGCATATTTGGAAAGATCGAAATGCTTTAATTTTTTGAAAAGCTCTTATTCAAATTCAGCAAACTGTTAACCGTGCGTATATCTCCTACAAAGACTGGATTGTAAGCTTGTCACATCAGCATCACTCGATTGTCAAGAAAAGAAAACGCTCTAATTATTTTTCCCAATGGTGAAAACCTCCTCCTAACTGCATAAAATTAAATTTTGATGCATCTGTTAAACGAAACGGCTCTACACATATTGGATATATTTTCCGAAACCACTCTGGTGAGGTAGTCTTCTTAGACCATAAGCAGATCCTCTGTTCCTCACCTATTAAAGCTGAAGCGCTTGTCGCTCTCGAATGCCTTCGTAGGGTTATTTCGCAAGGTTTTAGGCGGATAGTTCTTGAAGGAGATAATCTCTCTGTTATTAATTCTATTCGTGGAATTTGGAAAATCCCTTGGAAAATTTCAACCATAATTCAAGAAATTCGCTCATTATTATATGGTTTGGATTATTTTCAGGTTCATCACTGCTACCGAGAATCCAATAAAGCCGCTGACTTCCTGGCTAATTCGAACATCTCTCCTACTATCCTACGCAACGCTATTTTAGACTATCTGCTGCCTCAACATGATTACACACAGTTGCAACGATCTCGAATTCGATTTTTAGATTCGAGTTCTAGTATTTCTTCATCTTGTAAATCTTTTGTAAAAATCATTCGTTGTAATGATTTGGGTATGCCTTCTGGGTTGTAAGGATATTATTTATTTGTCTGTATAAAAAAAAACTAAAATGAAAAAATTATAAACAGATATGAATAGAAAAATAATCTTAACCGTTAAATAAGAATTTAACGGTCAAGATTTATCCACCTCTACCTAGAGTTAATTTTTCCAACTCTATTGGAACTAAACCCGAGGTCTTGACATTCTTTTCTAAAAATTTCATTAAGAATTGAAGTTGTCAAAGTTTTTTTGGGATTTGATCCAAACGCACCCTTAATACTCCCTTTGTCCCATATTATAAGCCCCACTTTGATCGGGTTCAAATGCCGATGTAGATTTTATATCGTTAATATCTCTAATTACATAATCCTAAAAATTATAATTTTTTGATATTATCAAAATACTCGTTGAGACGAATCAAACAAGACCCTACATGACTATGTTTTTTTTTTTATATTGGAAGAAATTTTAAAAATTCTCTTTAACTGTGAACAGTGTAAAAAAATGTAAATGGGGCTTATAAACTGGGAGGGAGGGATTATATCATAATCCATAGGCCTCCCATAAAAGTGTTGCAAGTAGTTTATTTTTTCTGGGCAAAATTGCACCTAAGGCAAAGGGTAAGGCAACAAAAAAGTGATAAGATGGGTGAGATTTCAGCCAACGGTGCTTCTGATTCTGGGAATATGTAAAGTGGAAAAATATCAAAATGGGTGGAAATTCAGATTATTTGTACCACTATTTACACAACTTTATTCTTTACTTTTGGAATGATTCATAAAGGGGAATAAATAATTCGGATTGCATAAACGATTTTCTACAAGTCAATCAGGAGTGAGTGGAATATGACTATATGAGTGATGCAAATAGTGTGGTATATGGGAGATTCAAACTAGACTTTGGAGGTATAGATATTTGTTTGAGTCGTTCGTTGACTGTTACCGAACGTGATACATAGATAGGGGTAATGATTTTTATTATTTATTTTACAATTAAGAAATGAAATATTTAATATATAATACTACATATTTTTCTTAAATTTTACTAATATTTATCCACCTTATTTTTAATCAATAAATAAAAACAATTTACATAAAAATTTCAATGTGTGCATTTTCCAATAATATATACAATAGCTCATCAATAAATTATAAGGGTTAAAATGATACTTATTACTAAACAGAAAGAGTATCTATTGAGTCAAATTGGTTAAATTTTGATAGTTTAGAGGTTGATTATGTCCAAAGAATATGCCAAAAGATCTTCAACTTTAAACGAACTTATTGGGAATAGATCAACACAACTAAAAAACGCCATGTATCACTTTATATTTATTAAATGAGAATAATAATAAAAAATAATGTCTCCTCATATCACGATCATATATCAACATTTTCACCAAGGTGGGAATCATTGGTAAAAAGGATAGCGGCTTTTGATCGACATCTTTTGGTCATTTCAAGCTCATTTGAGCCATGGGCCCATGGGTGTATAATTAGGATGTGTTTGGTAGAAATGAATTGGAATAAGGAATTGGATTAAGAGGATATGTAAATTTTATTTTAATGTTTGATTTATTATTGGGAATGAAAAATTAACACACAAATTCTTTATTTTTTCTCATACTAACTAGAAATCGAAGCCCGTACTTCGCACGGGCCATTTGTATAAAATTTTATATTTTAGTTAAATTATCATATTTCTTAAAATTTATTTTAAACGTTAAAATTACAAGTAATATCAAACACGTGGAGTTAAATTATCCAAAAACAAACATTGTTTTGTGAACATTTTCAGATCAGAAACTGGATCATGCCAATAAACCGGAAGTACAACTTGAACTTGCTCCTAGGGACACTTCGAGAAGAATTGCGTCACAAACACAAGTACAAAGATTTGTTTGAATATGTAATGCTTTTGGGAGTGAACGACAGGTGAGTTTCCTTGCCCCTAAAAATCCGTGGCATTTTTTATTTGTATTCATTTCAACTTAATTTTTCATCATCAATATTGTGCAGCATGGACGATGCAAAAAGAATCATTGATCTTGTTCAGGGAATCCCTTGCAAAATCAACCTTATATCATTCAATCCCCACAGCAGATCACTCTTCAAACCGACAAGTGAAGAGAAGATGATTGAGATCCGAAATATATTAGTTGCAGCCGGCATCACAGTCTTGCTGAGACCAAGCAGAGGAGATGATAAAATGGCTGCTTGTGGGCAGCTAGGAAAGCCTGGTGATATTCAAGCACCTTTGCTTCGAATTCCTGCTCAATTTCAATCTGCGGTAAAAGCCTTACTACAATCAGCATCACTCCGAAAACTCCATTGGCTTCAGATCAATCAGAATGGTTAAAGTGTACATGAGTTTCCTGGAAAAAGGCGACCTCATACAAGTTTGAGTGGTAACAGGTTTGTCTGCACTGTTGGGAACAAGAGCTGCAAAGACTGCTGCATCTAGTCCTGCATAAGTGCACATGTAGATATCACTATATAAAGTCGTTTATATCGTTTACGTATACTAAAAATGCAATTTCAGCAGCATACATCAAAATTCATTTGAAACTCTAAGCTTGTTAATATAACATACCAGTTTTAGGGAAGGCGTCAATAAACATCATCATCTCCTCTCCTGTAAGACCTGAAAGAAAGCAGATTCAGGGCACTGATTTTGCAATCTGCAAAAGTTACAACAATATTTTTTTTTATTACACTAAATGAAACTTCTTGATGGATTATAGTACACAATGAATTGAAGACCGAATGAAGTAAAATCATCGAATGCATTTCCACCTGCAAATCTTCCGCACGTTGTTGTTTTGTGTTCATTGCATCCCATAGTGAACGACGTCTTCCAGCTCCTTAAACTCAAAGTCCTGCATTTAACAGATTGCTCAAGTTACCTAGTACTATTTAGAAAAGCCTTTGATACAAGATACTTCAAAAACTTGATAACTAATTTCTTCCTTTTTGATACTATAATGCATAGAATGATGGTGATTTACGACAAATCCAATTACGCAGAGATGCAAGCAGTTGAAGCTTTGTCATCAGAAAAGTGAAGATTAGCGTAAGTTAAACAATAATTTTCTAGCGATAACAACTAACAAGTGCACAACAACTTGAACAACTGAAGAGTCGGAGAAGTATAAGAAAGTGTTAATTATATAAGAAATCGAATAGACAAATTGTTACCTTCTGAAAACTCAGGCATGTATTTGGCAATTCAATATTTATGCATAGCAAACAGTAATGGGTGATTCAGAGAAGAACCTGTTACCTTTACCAGTCTATAGATTTCAAGTTATCAAATACAATCAATACCTGCAAATGACTCTTGACGTGGAAGATTGTCAGTCCTTCCGAGTTCATCAACTTTAGTATCGCCTTTGGTGTAGCCTTTGAAGTTGAGAAACAGAAATGACAATCAATTCTCAGTGCTACTAAAAGTAGATCAGAAACTAAAATAAGATAATAACAAAACTTACTATCTGCACCGCCTAGGCGATTTACACATTCTACGAATTTCTCATGAAGGTCAGGTGTCCATCTAATTCGTGTTTTACTCGACAAAGAAGCTCCGGATGAAACTGAATTACCCACACCTAAAGAAGTGATGCCTGGTATTCTTGAATCATGCTTTTCTTTTTGAGAAGAGAAATTCAACTGACCTTGTGGAGAATCAAAGGAACTATTTAAAATCTGCAGAGACACGCACAATAAATCAATACAAATAAACTTGATGAATAAAGTCCAAGAAAAAAAAATACCATAAGTACGTGATTAAAAAAAAAATACTCAGTACATGTCAAATATTGAGGAAAGCTTACTTCAACATTTTGTTTTCCACTTGAAGAAAATGAGTAGGTTCTTCCATCTGATAGAGAAAAATCAGCAACCAGCTTGCTCTTCAACTGCTTAAGGTGCTCGTGTCCAGGATAGGTGCTGCATGAACTACTATACAGCTTTTCAGATGTATAGAATGGATCACTGTACAATAAAGCCATGTTTGTCAATTGCAAGCTGTTTCTAGATTGGAAGTTCCGACCATCTTGCTCAGCCAATCCAACAACAGAGATGCCATCTGAGCGTGGATATAATCGAACATCTGTATCATAGCTCTTTGCCATCTGGGATGACATAACACGATTTTCCTGCTGAAAACCAGTGAAAACCAGTCCACCTATCTCAGCCAAAAAACTATTTGAAAAGAATTTTTCATCTGTTCTTCAGTGATTCACATAAAAAGAAGAGGAACAAGAATACACATAAAATTAGAAAGATACAGATAGATGGATAAGCAACAAAAATGTTGAAATCACACTGTACCATCAAAATTCTTTCCTTATATTCTACAAGACTTGAAAGACAAGCTATGAAACAATGTTCCAAACACCGTATCCTAAATACAAAGCTAATGAAAGAGAGTCTTTGATATTGACCAAGACAAACCCCATGGAATTAAAGGTAAAAATAAGTCACTAAACACAACAACATTTATATAATAGAACCAAGACTCCTAATATAAAAATAGTAGCTTTCGTTGTGCTTCCAAGTCCTTCATAATCAACAATAAAAAATTATATAAATACATTTATATGACTAAATAAGTGAGGCCAGGAATATGGGTCCACATGAGGATGAACCAGGTCTTTAACATTTCCAGGTTGAAGAATATTTTTAAGGCCATCAATAGATTGACAGTGTCAAGTGAGATTCTGGCATTAATTCACAACCACAGACCATCTTTTAAATGATTCCTCACATGGATAAGTATGAAATTTACCATGATGCATCGCAGTGATTTGAGATTGTATGCATGAATATATGCATATTCTTCCCAAATTGGGCAATTGCTCTTTCAAGGAGCTCGGCATCTAGGAAAAGAGGCATGACCGTAAGATGAAGTTTTCTGGAAAAAAAGAAAGAAACGACAGTATGATTACTAATTTAAGATTCAAAGTATAGCTTAAGAGCTATGATATATCAATTAGAGAGATTTATTGTAATACCCACACCACATTGGGCCGGCCCATCACAGTATTGCAACCCATACACCCCAACCCATCCCATGTTGGCCCATACCCTTAAGGCAGGAAACCACACCATGGAGGTTGTTCGTGAGTCTCGAACTCGAGACCTCAAGCTTTAACAAGAAGTCCAACGCCCTCTTGTTACCAATTGTGTTGCAGCGCAATTGGTAACAAGAGGGCGTTGGACTTCTTGTTAAAGCTTGAGGTCTCGAGTTCGAGACTCACGAACAACCTCCATGGTGTGGTTTCCTGCCTTAAGGGTATGGGCCAACATGGGATGGGTTGAGGTGTATGGGCTGCAGCCCTGTGATGGGCCGGCCCAATGTGGTGTGGGTATTACAAAAAAGTACACTTTTATGTGAGTGCTCAAGCCACGGGCCTAGCCTAACATGAGACACTCCATGGGCCGCAGCCCATGTACCCCAACCCATCCTTGGGGGCTACTCCAAATTAAATGGAAGCCATTAGCCAAGAGGTTGTTGGTGAGAGTCGAACACGTGACCTCTCCACCCTTTATCCACTCCCCACAAGGAGTGAATACCAATTGTGCTGCAACTGTAACACCCCCAAAACTTAACCCTTTTGGAAGGGAATTACCGCCAGTGACCCCAGTGTTCCTTACCGAGATCACCCAAGGCTTTACCAAATAAATACAATTTATGAAATGCAATTGATACACAAAGATCAAGCATTAAATTCCAAAACATAACATTGTCGAGGAAACAAGAGTTACGGGATTACAACCCAATCCTAAATAGGTCAAAACATAGTTTAAACCAAACACAGCAGAAGACTAAGAAAGTATATTACAATCGGAGTTATTGTCCAAAGGATCATAACCTGATTAAAGAAATGATTAAAACATTCAAAAACCACCGCCGACTCCATAGTCCTTCTAATCTTCTGAGCTACTTCTTAACTGATGTGCCGAATCAAATGGATGACACCAGCCAACCATGCAAGGGAAAATATTGGTTGGTTAGTCTAAATGAATAGACTAGCAAGGGTATAAAGCAGACTGGTTCGAAGCAGTCATATTAGGTTAGACTCATCGCTTCTCGGATAATAACCGATAACGGTAGTCAACCATCATATTCCTACTGGAATAAACAAGAGGTATGCACAGGAGAAGATTCTGGAAGACTGAATCTTCACAGAAATCGACTCGAAAGAAGACTCCAACGGAAATGAGTCTTTAAGGAAGTAATGACAAATCTGGAATATTACAGAATCATACAACAATGATTTAAAACTGACTGAGATGCTTCGGTTCACGACCAACCTCATCGCCTACAGCGAATCCAGATTGGAAAGAGAACGTACTACATTCAAGTCAAGACGAGTTTTCCTAGCTGCACTGAAACTTAGCTGCACTACTCGCCCAAGGTGTATTAATTATATGCGTCAAGGTAGCACTTATCTGATTTATGTTTCAAAACACACATCACATTATAGACTTTTACATGTGTACCCCACCAATGGGACGACACATCTTAGTATACGTTTCGTCGAGAGTGACGTATACCGAAAGGTTTGTGACACCAGCTAAGTGTCCTGTCTCTACACACATGTGTAAGAGACCGATCATGATCATAGAATAGTACCAGATGGGGACGAGCCATCCCGATACCAGATTATAAAGAAACGACTGGTCCGAGTAACGTTCCTATTTAACAGTGCTAACTAAACAGTTACATCACCACAACATTTACAGGATAAATCCACATAAAGGCTCGAAAGGCGATCACAGATAATAGCGTTGTTCTAACAGATATACAACCTATTATATGATTTTCAAAACAGTTTAACAAAACCGTTTCCAGACAAACAGAATATTCATTCCAAATTAATTACTCAGATAAAATACTGATAATTAATGTAAATATGGAACGAATGAGCAAGAATAGTCTAAAGACGTCACTGGATTCTGGGCTCGACACGGTATAGTTCCGACAGCACAACAAACTTCGAGTCGACCCATAAAAGGAACCCTAAGTTAGATCCGACATAAACGGTACGAATCTAAACACGGCGAAAGAACACGAAAGGAAAGACGCCACGACGACAACCGACCAAGCCAAAGCCACGAAGGCGTTCTGGGCACTGGCGGCGGTCGCTGTTCTTGGCGGTGGTTGCCGTATTCATCACGGCGGTCGCCGTGAAGAACACGGCGGTCACCGTCTTCATCACGGCGGTCGCCGCGAAGAACACGGCGGTCGCCGTGATGAACTCAGACGACGCAGAACGAGAGAAAACTCACCCCAAAACACGAGCGGTTTGGCCTCCTTCGACTTGCTTTGGCTTCTAGCCTCCAAGGCTAACCAAAAGCTTCACAAAGGCTGCTGGAAACACCACTAACAACACCGATGAAAGCTTCGAAATTTCCGGCGAAGGCACAACTCCGGCGAGAGGCGAATTTGGCAGAGGTTTGGTGCTTGGATGGCTCAAAACCTCTCCCCCAGCACCTCCTTTTATAGCCAACACATCTGGAGTTCGAAGACGAGGGCCTAGAGCTACTTTGGCGCTCGTCAGAAACAACGTCGGCGACCAACGGGCAACGACTGCTGGACAACGATGACGGCATTTACGGCGGTCGCCGTAATTTACGGCGGTCGCCGCAGTCATGACACATCAGCTGCCTCCTCGGGCGTTGGAACGGCGTGCGCCGTATCTTTACGGCGGTCGCCGTGCTTGGGTCTCACGACGGCAGTCGCCGCGACTTTACGACGGTCGCCGTGACCCTTTTTCCCGCCCGTTCAGCTTTGAACGGATAAGACATTAAACCGGGATAAAAATTATCGTACGCGAATGACAATTAAACTCCAAGGCATGATGTCTGTATATTATTTCACTGAGAAAAATATTACAGATACAGAGCACATTACAGAATGTCTCAAACTACCTGAATTAAATCCGACGTACACAACGGGTACCCGGGAAAATTCCATAATTCCCAATATAACCTTACAAAATTACGGGGTATCACATCTCCTCCCCCTTACAAGAAGTTTCGACCCCGAAACTTAGGTCGAGAATAACTCGGGAAAACGCCTGAGCATATCTGACTCGGTTTCCCACGTCTCCCAAGTAACTTCTTCGGTCCCTGACTTGGACCATAGCACTCGTACCAATGGTACGATCTTGTTGCGCAAATGCTTCTCCCGACGCTCCAAAATGCGCACGGGCAACTCTTCATAAGTACCATTAGCTTGGATCTCGATGTCCTCGTAGCTAAGTACATGAGACTCATCTGGTACATACTTTCTGAGTAAAGACACGTGGAACACATTATGCACCGGGTGAGCCGATGGTGGCAACGCCAAACGGTATGCTAGAGATCCCACTCTATCCAGAATTTTGAATGGTCCCACGTAGCGAGGGTTAAGCTTCCCACGCTTACCAAATCTGAAAACTCCTTTGGAAGGCGATACCTTGACAAAAACTTTGTCACCGACCTCGAACTCGACAGTCCTGCGCTTCCGATCTGCGTAGGACTTCTGTCGACTCTGAGCGGTCAACATTCTTTGTCTGATCAAAGCAATGTCTGAAGCCGTCCTTTCGACCAACTCTAGTCCAAGCAGAATTTTGTCGGCATTATCGTCCCAACAAATCGGAGATCTGCATCTGCGACCATACAAAGCTTCAAACGGAGCCATCTTGATTGTAGCATGCCAGCTATTGTTGTACGTGAACTCAATTAGACTCAAGCTGTCCTCCCAGCTAGTCGGACGATCGAGCACACAAGCTCTAAGCATATCCTCCAGAGTCTGGATGGTCCTTTCAGACTGGCCATCTGTCTGAGGATGAAACGCTGTACTAAACCTCAACTCGGTTCCCATAGCCTTATGAAGTTCCTTCCAGAATCTTGACATGAAACGGCCATCTCGGTCCGATACAATGGTCTTAGGAATGCCATGTAAGCGGACAATCTCCTTCTGGTAAACTTCGGCTAGCTTATGGGTTTCCCATGTGGTCTTGATGGCTATGAAATGAACACTCTTCGTAAGCCTATCCACAATTACCCAGATAGCATCTCTCTGACTTCGAGTCTTGGGTAGCCCAGTGACGAAGTCCATGGAAATGTCCTCCCATTTCCATTCTGGCACGGGGAGAGGTAGCATCTCACCACCTGGCCTGCGGTGTTCGATCTTGACCTTCTGGCAAGTTAAGCACTTTGCCACAAAGTCTGCTACGTCCCACTTCATGTTTGGCCACCAAAACTTCTTCCTGAGATCCTTGTACATCTTGCTAGAGCCAGGATGCACAGAATAAGCAGATGAATGAGCTTCTCTCATCACCAACTGACGAAGACCTTCTGTGTCAGGCACACAGATCCGATCCTGAAACCAAAGTGATCCATCATCCTGAACCACAAAACTGGGAGCTTTCCCATCCATCACCTCACTGCTTAACTTTACCAAGATGATGTCATCGACTTGCTTTTTTTTTATCTGATCCAACAGTGTAGCCTGAATTTCTATCATACTCAGGTACCCTCTACGCTGGTCATACAAGACTTTAATGTCGCATGACTCTTGGTTTAGCTTGGTCTGAGCAGTAAGTAGAGCAACTACAGTCTCATGCGTTGTCTTCCGGCTTAGTGCATCAGCTACTACATTAGCCTTGCCCGGATGATACAACAACTCCATGTCGTAGTCCTTGAGCAACTCTAGCCAGCGGCGTTGTCTCATATTTAACTCCTTCTGAGTAAATATATACTTGAGACT
Organism: Rheum nobile; assembly: GCA_027886185.1. Lineage (NCBI taxonomy): Eukaryota > Viridiplantae > Streptophyta > Magnoliopsida > Caryophyllales > Polygonaceae > Rheum > Rheum nobile. Next base: position 4,284,458 of record WOAB01000695.1, on the reverse strand, counting down.
TTTGTGGTCAGTGAAGACTTGATATCTTATACCGTAGAGGTAATGCCTCCAAATCTTCAGCGCAAAGACAACCGCTGCTAACTCAAGATCGTGGGTCGGATAGTTTTCTTCGTACGTCTTGAGTTGCTTGGATGCATAAGCAATGACTTTGCCCCTTTGCATCAAAACACAACCAAGACCACACTTGGAAGCATCACTATAGACCACATAATCGTCATTCCCCTCTGGGAGTGCTAACACGGGTACCGAGGTCAACCGTCGCTTCAACTCCTGGAAACTGACCTCGCACTTGTCATTCCAGACAAACTTCTTGTGGACCTTGCGGAGTAGATTGGTCATAGGTAGAGCGATCTTTGAAAATCCTTCTACGAATCTTCTATAATACCCGGCAAGTCCAAGAAAACTGCGTACCTCCTTCACGTTCTGGGGCTGTGTCCAATTAGCCACCGCTTCAATCTTTTGGGGATCAACCATAACCCCATTTTTATTGATCACGTGGCCTAAGAAAGCCACTTCCTTCATCTAGAATTCACATTTAGACAATTTAGCAAAAAGCTGATGTTGTCTAAGGATTGACAAGGAAATCCATAGATGTTCCTCGTGGACTTCTTCACTCGGAGAGTAGATCAGAATGTCGTCTATGAAGACCACCACGAACTTATCCAAGTACTGGTGAAAACATCGGTTCATCAAATCCATAAAGACAGCTGGAGCATTTGTAAGCCCAAAAGGCATCACTACGAACTCGTAATGACCATATCTGGTCCTAAACGCAGTTCTAGGAATGTCCTGCTTCCGAATCCTGAGTTGATGATAACCAGATCTTAGGTCGATCTTGGAGAAAACCTTTGCTCCCTGCAACTGGTCCAACAAGTCATCAATCCTAGGCAAAGGATACTTGTTCTTGATCGTCACCTTGTTCAACTCTCGGTAGTCGATACAAAGTCGGAACGATCCGTCCTTCTTTTTGACGAATAAAACCGGGGCACCCCATGGCGATGCACTCGGCCTGACATAACCTCTATCAAGAAGATCTTCAAGTTGATTCTTCAATTCTTGCATCTCAGCAGGAGCCATCCGATACGGTGATTTGGAAATCGGCGTCGTACCAGGCTCGAGATCAATTGAAAACTCTACGTCGCGGTTCGGGGGTAATCCAGGAATTTCTTCCGGAAAGACATCCGAAAACTCCCTAACTACATGAATATCAAGAACCTCAGGTTCATCCTTCGCAGGCGAATCCAAGTAGCAAAGGTACCCGACACATCCTTGTCGTAGTAGCTTAAACGCAGTCATCGCATTGATCAGCTTGCCGTTATCAGCGTCATTTCGACCTTTGAACTTGCACACGAATTGGCCCCCGGATGCCACCGTCACCGTTCTTGAACTGAAGTCGATCACCGCCTTGTGACGCGTCAGCCAATCCATACCGAGGATAATGTCGTATGGAGCCATGGCTATACAGATTAAATCTGCCTCAAATTCCTTACCCTGAATGGTAATCGGAAAGTCGGACCAATGTTTGGTTCCCACCAAACGTTCTCCATTAGGAAGATTAACGACGAAAGGGTCGCACGAATCATTGCACACTAAGTCTAACTTGCTAACACAGCTATCCGAAATAAAGGAATGCGTAGCACCAGAATCAAACAGAATGCACACTGAAGTAGAGTGAAGGTATAGAGTACCTTGAGCAATCGGAGCGTTGGGTCCATCTGCCTCTCGCATCTCGTACAAGCGTTGGCCCTGACTTCCAGAAACAGCTGGGGCCTTTCCCCTGTTCTGAGCAGTCGTCTGCACTGAAGGGCTAGGAGTCTCGGCATGCTTAAACCTAGGTCGGTTGCTCTGATGAACTGACCCTTGCTGCGACTCTACTCCCTTCTGCTTCCCCTGCTTGCAGAACTTTTGTAGATGACCATCACGTCCACACCCAAAGCATGGTCTCCTCTCCTTCCGACACTCAGTGCTCTTGTGCCCAGCAGTACCGCAGTTATAACACTAAACTGTACTCCTGGTCTGCCCTGACTGCTGAGTCGATCCCCCTTGCGTCATCTCCGTCTTAGCTCGGCCGGACTTGGCGAAGTTAGACGGTGGCACAGGGCGCTTAAAACCACCTCCCTGGTTCTGATTCTGCATCGACTTCTGTCGGTTGCGCCTCTTGGTCGACTCCTCGAGAGTTACCTCCAGCTTATAGGCACAATCCATATACTGCTCCAAGGTAGAGCATGTGTGGTGCACCATTAATGGCTTGATATCCGGGTTCATCCGCTCGTGGAAGTACCAGATCTTTTGAGCCTCTCTGGTGATCTCGGCAATGGCGTACTGTAGAAGATGGTTGAACTTAGATGCCAACTCGGTCACTCTTAGACCATCAGTCTGAGGGTACAAGAACTCTTTATGCTTCTCCTCTCTCATAGCACGAGAGAAAAAGCGATCAACCATCTTGGTCTTGAACATCGACCAAGTCAACACTAGGCTCTCAGCCAAACCAGTGCTCTCCCACCACTCGCCAGCCTCCTCCTTCAGCTGAAGAGAAGCGATATGGACCTTCTCGGCCTCCGTACACTCCACGTTCCTAAACAGCCTCTCCATATGGGAGAACCAATGAGTCACTGCCACTGGCTCCCCTTTCCCGTTATAGCAGTCGGGTCTCATGGAAGTAATGGTCTTAAGAGCGCGACCATAGCTGTCCCTCGCCCTAACGGCAGTCTCCTGAATCACAGGGTTTCTGGGTTCCACAACATCAGGAACCGCTGCGTGAATAGGCACTTCTTGTGCTTGAGGCGCACTTGGTCTCAACACATCTGCAATAGCCTGCATCACGATCCCACGGATTGCCTCAACAGCTGCAGCGTCAAACAGCGTCGGCGCCTGGGTCTGATCCTGACCTTCACGCCTCTGCTGGACGCGAGACTCAGACTCGTGTTCATCCTAAACACCTCTTCCTGCTGGCCTGGGGTTTTGGCTAGTCCCAGCACCGGCTCAAGTCGAGTTTCTCGTGCTTCTTGGGTTCACCATCTGTTTACCGATCCAATTCCAAGCATTCAATACATTAATATTATGCAATATACTTATGCAATATATCAATGTAAATAAATCACTCAGAATAGATCAACTTGGCATTTTATAGATGAACCTTCAAATTCTTACACAAGTTACACATAAGTTTATCATTCGAGCACTAAGACAACAATTGCTCGAAGATAAAGTATTTCACAGAGTACTTGTCGCAATACTGGAATATTACACATAGTACAAACTGGAATAGTAAGAAAGGAACTACTGTGATAGGCAACGTCACTCCTCCTCAAGGCGTTCCAAAATGTCTCCCATACGACTGGCTACTCGTGTATGGTCTCTTCGGGCTAGGCTCACCATCGAGCTCTGGCGATGGGTTTCGCACCCTGCTTGACCCTGAAGCACATAGTCCTAGCTCAGTCATGGTAAAGTATGGGTCGTCCATGACTGGTCCTCCTATTCCAGCCCTCCTCTGAGTACTGGCGATCAGCTCATCCCTCTGACGCTGCTGTTCTGCGGAGATTACCTCGCTCTGGCGGAGGATCTCTTGCAGCTCGGATTCCGACCTCCATCTCCTTGGAGTAGGGATAGGCTGAGATTCCCTGTCACTTCTCCCAATACCGTACTCGGTATACAGTGCCTCCCAATCAGCTTCTGACATGGGTGCGTACTCTGGCACTGGTGACAATCCTGTACCGGGCTCCTGATTCTGCCCTCCAAGGTCCAACTCTGGATCCTCTTCTGGATCATCCTCTATGGGATCCTCATCCTCGGGATCATCCTCGATGGGATCCTCATCCTCGGGATCATCCTCGATGGGATCCTCATCCTCGGAATCATCCTCGATCATATCCTCGTCCTCGACAGGATCTTGCTCAAGCATCTCATCTTCCTCCTCCTCGTACTCGATCTCCTCGGGAATTGGTCCAAGCAAAAAGTCGTCTTGGTAAACCCCTTGTTCATACCTTGATAACTCATCTTCCTGCTCCCATTCCTGTACTTCATCCACCCTTGGTGGCGGCACAAGTGCAGGTCTAGGGACCATAGCATTCCTGGCTACAAGGACAACTGACTCAGGGAGAACGTGCTTGACGTCTTCGGGTGGGCTACTCGGGCCTCCAACCTCGAAACATCGCTGAGGTAACGGAAAATCTAGCCTCGGCTGATCCGACTTGGCGTCTTCTGACCCCCTACCAATAGAAAAGCAGACACCCATCCTATCGAATAATAAGGAAGGAATTAGTCTTTCTAGACATAGAAGCAAGCTTACTATATCAGACTATAAAGAAGACATGACTATGAACGGTATTTTGAAATTCTTTTCAGAATGAAAATTCAGAGCCCTTTTTAAAGCATTTCGAAAACGGATAAATGGTTTATAAAAATTCCAAACCCGTTTTAAAACCTGGCTCTGATACCACAACTGTAACACCCCCAAAACTTAACCCTTTTGGAAGGGTATTACCGCCAGTGACCCCAGTGTTCCTTACCGAGATCACCCAAGGCTTTACCAAATAAATACAATTTATGAAATGCAATTGATACACAAAGATCAAGCATTAAATTCCAAAACATAACATTGTCGAGGAAACAAGAGTTACGGGATTACAACCCAATCCCGAATAGGTCAAAACATAGTTTAAACCAAACACAGCGGAAGACTAAGAAAGTACATTACAATCGGAGTTATTGTCCAAAGGATCATAACCTGATTAAAGAAATGATTAAAACATTCAAAAACCACCGCCGACTCCATAGTCCTTCTAATCTTCTGAGCTACTTCTTAACTGATGTGCCGAATCAAACGGATGACACCAACCAACCATGCAAGGGAAAATATTGGTTGGTTAGTCTAAATGAATAGACTAGCAAGGGTATAAAGCAGACTGGTTCGAAGCAGTCATATTAGGTTAGACTCATCGCTTCTCGGATAATAACCGATAACGGTAGTCAACCATCATATTCCTATTGGAATAAACAAGAGGTATGCACAGGAGAAGATTCTGGAAGACTGAATCTTCACAGAAATCGACTCGAAAGAAGACTCCAACGGAAATGAGTCTTTAAGGAAGTAATGACAAATCTGGAATATTACAGAATCATACAACAATGATTTAAAACTGACTGAGATGCTTCGGTTCACGACCAACCTCATCGCCTACAGCGAATCCAGATTGGAAAGAGAACGTACTACATTCAAGTCAAGACGAGTTTTCCTAGCTGCACTGAAACTTAGCTGCACTACTCGCCCAAGGTGTATTAATTATGTGCGTCAAGGTAGAACTTATCTGATTTATGTTTCAAAACACACGTCACATTATAGACTTTTACATGTGTACCCCACCAATGGGACGACACATCTTAGTATACGTTTCGTCGAGAGTGACGTATACCGAAAGGTTTGTGACACCAGCTAAGTGTCCTGTCTCTACACACATGTGTAAGAGACCGATCATGATCATAGAATAGTACCAGATGAGGATGAGCCATCTCGATACCAGATTATAAAGAAACGACTGGACAGAGTCCGAGTAACGTTCCTATTTAACAGTGCTAACTAAACAGTTACGCACCATAACATTTACAGGATAAATCCACATAAAGGCCCGAAAGGCGATCACAGATAATAGCGTTGTTCTAACAGATATACAACCTATTATATGATTTTCAAAACAGTTTAACAAAACCGTTTTCAGACAAACAGAATATTCATTCCAAATTAATTACTCAGATAAACTACTGATAATTAATGTAAATATGGAACGAATGAGCAAGAGCGAACCGCCACTTGCCTTACTCCGCAGAATAGTCTAAAGACGTCACTCGATTCCGGGCTCGACACGGTATAGTTCCGACAACACAACAACCTTCGAGTCGACCCATAAAAGGAACCCTAAGTTAGATCCGACATAAACGGTACGAATCTAAACACGGCGAAAGAACACGAAAGGAAAGACGCCACGACGACAACCGACCAAGCCAAAGCCACGAAGGCGTTCTGGGCACTGGCGGCGGTCGCTGTTCTTGGCGGCGGTCGCCGTCTTCATCACGGCGGTCGCCGCGAAGAACACGGCGGTCGCCGTGACGAACTCAGACGACGCAGAACGAGAGAAAACTCACCCCAAAACACGAGCGGTTTGGCCTCCTTCGACTTGCTTTGGCTTCTAGCCTCCAAGGCTAACCAAAAGCTTCACAAAGGCTGCTGGAAACACCACTAACAACACCGACGAAAGCTTCGAAATTTCCGGCAAAGGCACAACTCCGGCGAGAGGCGAATTTGGCAGAGGTTTGGTGCTTGGATGGCTCAAAACCTCTCCCCCAGCACCTCCTTTTATAGCCAACACATCTGGAGTTCGAAGACGAGGGCCTAGAGCTACTTCGGCGCTCGTCAGAAACAACGTCGGCGACCAACGGGCAACGATTGCTGGACAACGATGACGGCACTTACGGCGGTCGCCGTAATTTACGGCGGTCGCCACGGTCATGACACATCAGCTGCCTCCTCGGGCGTTGGAACGGCGGGCGTCGTATCTTTACGGCGGTCGCCGTGCTTGGGTCTCACGACGGGGTCACCGCGACTTTACGGCAGTCGTTGTGACCCTTTTTCCCGCCCGTTCAGCTTTGAACGGATTAGACATTAAACCGGGATAAAAATTATCGTACGCGAACGACAATTAAACTCCAAGGCATGATGTCTGTATATTATTTCACTGAGAAAAATATTACATATACAGAGCACATTACTGAATGTCTCAAACTACCTGAATTAAATCCGACGTACACAACGGGTACCCGGGAAAATTCCATAACTCCCAATATAACCTTACAAAATTACGGGGTATCACATTTATATACTTGAAGGCAGAAAAAGCATTATCCATTCACCTGCTTACAAAGTACAGCTTAAGGTGAAGTTTCTGGCTATCTTCATACTTCTGATCCTTCTCAGATCTGCAATCAAATTAAGAAGTGTTTACTATTTTTGCACCACAAATGACAAAACAGAAGGCTTAGAAACCCAAACAATTAAGTACCTCAATGAAACAACTTCATTTCGTAGGTCATTAATGTTAGCTCGTAACTTCTCATTTTCACCAGCTAATTGGTCAATATAGGCATCTGCAGCTACAAGCAAACAAGAAAAAAGAAGAAGATAAAGATAACAACAAACGTGTAGCCATTTCTTTATATACACAGCTATAGTTCACAAGGCAAACACCAAATCCAGCAAAAAGGAAAGAGCAGAGAAGCGAATGAGTACTAGTGAGATAGTCTTGGAAATTCTTTTCTAGGTCATTGTTGACCTGATCCAACTGAGAAATCCTTTTGCCCTGTAAGTACGCAAATATGTGATCAGCTGTATTAACTGTATTGTGAATCCATTTTCCCCAAAGGATAATTGTTCATACCACAGCTAGGAAAAACTAATGCAACCGCATTAGAATTTAGAACCTATCGGGGGTTCTCCTTCTAAATTTTCTGATGCTACAGTGTTAATCTTCAGTTTCGAAACCATACCTTCGCAAACAATGAGCACCGAAATTGATCAAGGGATGTGAGAATTAAAACCCATACCTTTAAAGTATTGTACTTGTCGTAGAGCCTCTTGTACAACACCTCCATCTGAAATCAAAAGGAGCAAAAAACCCTAATTCATTACGAAGTGTCAACGAATAACTGTCACAAGAAAAGAACAGATGAACCTCCACCAAATTCGTGGAGAAATTCGACTTCCTAACCAGTCGAATTGAGGAAGAAAAATCAGTAAGAGTAGTGACGAAGACAAAATCCAGAAGCACTGTGCTCAAACGAAATTTGAATTTTGAAATCGGAGGCCGCGCGAGGGAGTGAGGGGGAGAGTGGAAGACCGAGAGAGTGATTTTTGAAGACGAAGGATCAACAGGCAAAGCGATCTTCGACATTTTCAAAGGATCGAACGATTTCTTCCTGCTCTGCAACATAAAACAACAGGCAAAGCGCAATTCAATTCAACAAAAAATCGGTCCGTAAGATGCAAGAGGGAGAAACAAACAAAAGAACCCTAATTCTGGAAATTGATGGAGAGAACCTTGAGTATCGATCGGACGGGAATCATTTGAAGTGTGGAGAGAGAACTTGTCATCGTCGTCGCATGAAGATTTCTTCAATTTTCTAACAAACTTCTTCATCGTCGACATTAGGTGGCGGCAGAGTTATCTTTGGGAGCTCCGCCAACACGAACGACGAATTATCCCCTTCAATTTCCGCTATCCACCTGCGACCGCCATTAACCGAACCAACTGCAGTCGGAAAAAAAGCTCGGATTTTTTGACAGGGAAACGGAAAAAAGAAGAGGAAGGAAGAACGTACCTGAAGAAGTAGTGAATTGTAGCGGGTGATCAGGCGAAGCGGCGGCAATGGAAGGTAAGAGGAAGGAAGGTGCGGCGACAGAGAAGAAGAAGATGAGGAAAGTTAGAGTAATAGGTGTAACGATGAAGAACACTATTGATGGAGGGGTAGGTGAAAGGTCAGTCGTTTACTTTTTTATGCCTCTTCATTCTTCCTACTTAATTTTCTCTTAATTAAATGGAGATAGGTGTAGGGTTTAATTTTATTTAAACAGTAGCAGATGGTTAGCACATGCTTATTGGACCAAATGTTATAATTAAGGTTAAGTCTCATATTGTTTTTCTTAATCTTGTTGGGCCCAAAATATTAATCCAATTGACTCATATATATATGTGTTTGAGAAATGAGTGTTTGAAGAAGAACATTAAAGTGGACATGAAGCCAACTTTTAAATATATATTGATTCAACTCTTAAAAACTTGAGGGTTTGAGAACTCATACTTTATAGGTTGAAAAAAGGGATTACTATTTCCACCGGGTTGGAAATTATGCCAACATGTTGATTCCAACGGTGGTTCTCACCGTTGCTTCTTTTTTCCTTTTATAGCAACGGTGAGAACCACTGTTGATGTTTATTTTTTTTATAATAATTAACAGCAACTGTGTTTCTCACCGTTGCTTTTTTTATAGCAACGGCTTTACAAGCCGTGATTACATTCAAGTTCAAACTTTACAATATTTTTTTAATATTTTTTTTATATGTAAAGCCGTGCTTACAATATTTTTTTACATTCAAACTTCAACTTACATTCAAACTTTACAATATTTTTTTGTTAGTAATTACACAACCTGCCCAAATTTGCCCGCTGAGGAAATGTTTGATCCCAGTTATCAACACTAGATAAAATTTTGACCAATAATATTTAAATCAACTTAACAAATTTGTGTTAAGAATTTAAGTATAGTCAAACTCATAAGGAAAATAGCTTAAGTTAATTTTAACCTAAGATAAAAATTTCTATAAATTAATTTTGGAGTTAAAATAATATTATAAACTTATAATATTAAAATAAATAAATTTGGGTAATGTTTATATTTTTTAAGTTAAAATAAGGGAATAAATTATCTAATATAAACTTATAATATTAAAATAAATAAATGCATGTGTTTTCCCCTAAGACTCAAATGGTTATATTGAAATAAATAAATTTATCGTATGGTTATATACTATTGTTATATCATATAGTTATATATTATTGCTATATCGTTCATATATATACTATAGCTATATACTATGGTTATATCTTATAGTTTTTTAGGGTTAAAATAATATTATAAACTTATAATATTAAAATAAATAAATTTGGGTAATTTTTATATTTTTTAAGTTAAAATAAGGGAATAAATTATCTGATATAAACTTATAATATTAAAATAAATAAATTCATGTGTTTTCCCCTAAGACTCAAATGGTTATATTGAAATAAATAAATTTGTCGTAGAGTTATATACTATTGTTATATCATATAGTTATATATTATTGTTATATCGTTCATATATATACTATAACTATATACTATGGTTATAACCCTAATATATGACTATAATATTATATCGTATTGTTATATTCTATAAATTAATTTTGGGGGTAAAATAATATTATAAACTTATAATATTAAAAACAAATTGGGTAATTTTTATATTTTTTTAAGTTAAAATAAGGGAATAAATTATCTAATATAAACTTATAATATTAAAATAAATAAACTCATGTGTTTTCCCCTATGACTCAAATGGTTATATTGAAATAAATAAATGTATCGTATAGTTATATACTATTGTTATATCATATAGTTATATACTATTGCTATATCGTTTATTTATATACCATAGCTATATACTATGGTTATATCTTATAGTTATATACTATAATTATATGGTATGGTTCTATCGTATAGTTATATACTATTGTTATATTATTTAGGTATATACTATAGCTATATACTATGGTTATATCGTATAGTTATATACTATAATTATATATTATGGTTCTATCATATAGTTATATACTATTGTTATATCGTGTAGATATATACTACTGTTATATCGTATAGTTATGTACTATTGTTATATCTTATGGTTATATCATATTGTTATATACTATAGTTATATACCATAGTTATATCGTATAGTTATATACTATAATTATATATTATTATTCTAACGTATAGTTATATATTATTTTTATATCGTATAGTTATGTACTATTATTATATCGTATAGTTATATACTATGGTTATATCATATAGTTATATACTATTGTTATATCGTATAGTCATATACTATTGTTATATTGTTTGGTTATTAACTATAGCTATATAATTGTAACACCCCCAAAACTTAACCCTTTTGGAAAGGTATTACCGTCAGTGACCCCAGTGTTCCTTACCAAGATCACCCAAGGCTTTACCAAATAAATACAATTTATGAAATGCAATTGATACACAAAGATCAAGCATTAAATTCCAAAACATAACATTGTCGAGGAAACAAGAGTTACGGGATTACAACCCAATCCCGAATAGGCCAAACACAGAGTTCAAACAAAATACAGCGGAAGACAAATAAAAGATTTTACAAACGGGGTTGTGATCGTGATGATCACCTGCCCAAGGATCTCAACCTGATTAAAAGCAATTATTAAAACATCCAAAAACAACCGTCGTCTTCATAGTCAATCTAGTCTCCTCAAATCTTCACTCTATCTGATGTGTCGAATCGAACGGATGACACCAGCCCACATGCGGAGAACAATGTTCGTGGGTTAGTCTACTTGAATAGACTAGCAAGGGTAAAAAGCAGAATGGTTCGAGTGATCATAACCGTTTACTATCATTGTCCCTCGAATAATAACAGAAGGGACGATACATAACCCGGCACTTTCACGGAATAACAACAAGAGGTATGCATGAGAGAAGATTCTGGAAGACTTCATCTTCACAGAAATCGATTCGAAAAGAGACTCCAAGAGATTGAGTCTTTAAGGAAATATGACAAATCTGGAATGATTACAGGATCATACAACAATGATTTAAAACTGACTGAGATGCTTCGGTTCACGACCAACCTCATCGCCTACAGCAAATCCAGATTGGAAAGAGAACGTACTACATTCAAGTCAAGATGAGTTTTCCTAGCCGCACTGAACTTAGCTGCACTACTCGCCCAAGGTATATTAATCATGTGCACTCGGGCACTTATCTTATTAAATTCCAAAATGAGCATTACGTTATAAGCTTTTACATCTCTACACAAGAGATATCGGATCTCCTCACAAGAGATATCAGATCTCCTCACAAGAGTTATAGAAGGGATGAACCCTGAAAGATTTGGCACTAGCGAAGTGCGCCTACCCTGTGAAAGGGTATGGTCATGACCAAAGAGAAAGTACTGGGGATGAACCACCAAGTACCAGTTATAAAGAAACAGCTAAACCCCATCAAGGTACATAGCGTTCCTAGCCACTAGTGCTAACTAAACAATATAGCAAAACAACAGTTACTGGATAAATCCACATAAAGGCCCGAAAGGCGATCACAGATAATAGCGTTGTTCTAACAGATATACAACCTATTATATGATTTTCAAAACAGTTTAACAAAACCGTTTCCAGACAAACAGAATATTCATTCCAAATTAATTACTTAGATAAACTACTGATAATTAATGTAAATATGGAACGAATGAGCAAGAGCGAACCGCCACTTGCCTTAATCCGCAGAATAGTCTAACGACGTCAACTGGATTCCGGGCTCAACACGGTATAGTTCCGACAGCACAACAACCTTCGAGTCGACCCATAAAAGGAACCCTAAGTTAGATCCGACATAAACAGTACGAATCTAAACACGGCGAAAGAATACGAAAGGAAAGACGCCACGACGACAACCAACCAAGCCAAAGCCACGAAGGCGTTCTAGGCTCTGGCGGCGGTCGCTGTTCTTGGCGGCGGTCGCCGTATTCATCACGGCGGTCGCCGTGAAGAACACGGCGGTCGTCGTATTCATCACGGCGGTCGCCGCGAAGAACACGGCGGTCGCCGTGAAGAACTCAGACGACACAGAACAAGAGAAATCTCACCAAAACAAAGCGCGTTTCGACCCCTTTTAGCCTGGCTTGGTTTCTGACCTTCCAAGGCAACCACAAGGCTTCACAAAGGCTGCTGGAAACACCACTAACAACACCGACGAAAGCTTCGAAATTTTCGGCGAAAGCACAACTCCGGCGAGAGGCGAATTTGGCAGAGGTTTGGTGCTTGGATGGCTCAAAACCTCACCCCCAGCACCTCCTTTTATAGCCAACACATCTGGAGTTCGAAGACGAGGGCCTAGAGCTACTGCGGCGCTCGCCAGAAACAACGCTGGCGACCAACGGGCAACGACTGCTGGGCAACGATGACGGCACTTACGGCGGTCGCCGTAATTTACGGCGGCCGCGGCATGACACATCAGTTGCCTCCTCGGGCGTTGGAACGGCGGGCGCCGTATCTTTACGGCGGTCGTCGTGCTTGGGTCTCACGACGGCGGTCGCCGCGACTTTACGGCGGTCGTCGTGACCCTTTTTCCCGCCCGTTCAGCTTTGAACGGATAAGACATTAAACCGGGATAAAAATTATCGTATGCGAACGACAATTAAACTCCAAGGCATGATGTCTGTATATTATTTCACTGAGAAAAATATTACAGATACAGAGCACATTACAGAATGTCTCAAGCTACCTGAATTAAATCCGACGTACACAATGGTTACTCGGGAAAATTCCATAATTCCCAATATAACCTTACAAAATTACGGGGTATCACATCTCCTCCCCCTTATAAGAAGTTTCGACCCCGAAACTTAGGTCGAGAATAACTCGGGAAAACGCCTGAGCATATATGACTCGGTTTCCCACGTCTCCCAAGTAACTTCTTCGGTCCCTGACTTGGACCACAGCACTCGTACCAATGGTACGATCTTATTGCGCAAATGTTTCTCCCGACGCTCCAAAATGCACACGGGCAACTCTTCATAAGTACCATTAGCTTGAATCTCGATGTCTTCATAACTAAGCACATGAGATTCATCTGGTACATACTTTCTGAGTAAAGACATGTGGAACACGTTATGCACCGGGTGAGCCGATGGCGGCAACGCCAAGCGGTACGCTAGAGATCCCACTCTATCCAAAATCTTGAATGGTCCCACGTAGCGAGGGTTAAGCTTCCCACGCTTACCAAATCTGAAAACTCCTTTGGAAGGCGATACCTTGACAAAAACCTTGTCACCGACCTCGAACTCGACAGTCCTGCTCTTCCGATCTGCGTAGGACTTCTGTCGACTCTGAGCGGTCAACATTCTTTGTCTGATCAAAGCAATGTCTGAAGCCGTCCTTTCGACCAACTCTGGTCCAAGCAGAATTTTGTCGACATTATCATCCCAACAAATCGGAGATCTGAATCTGCGACCATATAAAGCTTCAAACGGAGCCATCTTGATTGTAGCTTGCCATCTATTGTGGTATGTGAACTCAATCAGACTCAAGCTGTCCTCCCAGCTAGTCGGACGATCGAGCACACAAGCTCTAAGCATATCCTCCAGAGTCTGAATGGTCCTTTCAGACTGGCCATCTGTCTGAGGATGAAACGCTGTACTGAACCTCAACTCGGTCCCCATAGCCTTATGAAGTTCCTTCCAGAATCTTGACATGAAACGGCCATCTCGGTTCGATACAATGGTCTTAGGAATGTCATGTAAGCGGACAATCTCCTTCTGGTAAACTTCGGCTAGCTTCTGGGTTTCTCATGTGGTCTTGATGGCTATAAAATGAGCACTCTTCGTAAGCCTATCCACAATTACCCAGATAGCATCTCTCTGACTTCGAGTCTTGGGTAGCCCAGTGACGAAGTCCATGGAAATGTCCTCCCATTTCCATTCTGGCACGGGGAGAGGTAGCATCTCACCACCTGGTCTGCGGTGTTCGATCTTGACTTTTTGGCAAGTTAAGCACTTTGCCACAAAGTCTGCTACGTCTCACTTCATGTTTGGCCACCAAAACCTCTTCCTGAGATCCTTGTACATCTTGCTAGAGCCAGGATGCACAGAATAAGCAGATGAATGAGCTTCTCTCATCACCAACTGACGAAGACCTTCTGTGTCAGGCACACAGATCCGATCCTGAAACCAAAGTGATCCATCATCCTGAACCACAAAACTGGGAGCTTTCCCATCCATCACTTCACTGCTTAACTTTACCAAGATGATGTCATCGACTTGTTTTTCTTTGATCTGATCCAGCAGTGTAGCCTGAATCTCCATCATACTCAGGTACCCTCTACGCTGGTCATATAAGACTTCAATGTCGCATGACTCTTGGTTTAGCTTGGTCTGAGCAGTAAGTAGAGCAACTACAGTCTCATGCGTTGTCTTCCGGCTTAGTGCATCAGCTACTACATTAGCCTTGACCGGATGATACAACAACTCCATGTCGTAGTCCTTGAGCAACTCTAGCCAGCGGCGTTGTCTCATATTTAACTCCTTCTGAGTAAATATATACTTGAGACTTTTGTGGTCAGTGAAGACTTGGCATCTTATACGTAGAGGTAATGCCTCCAAATCTTCAGCGCAAAGACAACCGCTGCTAACTCAAGATCATGGGTCAGATAGTTTTCTTCGTAAGTCTTGAGTTGTCTAGATGCGTAAGCAATGACTCTGCCCCTTTGCATCAAAACACAACCCAGACCACACTTGGAAGCATCACTATAGACCACATAATCGTCATTCCCCTCTGGGAGTGCTAACACGGGTGCCGAGGTCAACCGTCGCTTCAACTCCTGGAAACTGACCTCGCACTTGTCATTCCAGACAAACTTCTTGTGGACTTTGTGGACAGACTGGTCATAGGTGGAGAGATCTTAGAAAAAATCCTTCCATGAACCTCTATAATGTCCTACAAGCTCTGGGAAACTGCGCACCTCGCTCACACCCTGAGGCCGCTTCCAAACAACTACTGATTCACTCTTCTGGGGAATTACCATAACCTCATTCTTATTGATCACATGGCCTAAGAAAGCCACTTCTAGATCCAACAATCGCACTTAGCCCACTTTGCGTACAACCGACTTGGTCTAAGGACCGATAAAGCAATCCGCAGACGTTCCCTGTGAGCTTCCTTGCTCGGGAAAAATCAAAATGCCATTGATGAAGACCACTATGAACTTATTCAAGTACTGGTCTAAAACATCGATGCACTAGGTTCATGAAAACTCCTGGAGCATTCGTAAGCCCAGATGGCATGACTACAAACTCGTAGTAACCATCTCTTGTCCGAAACGCAATCCTCGGAATATCATCCTCACGAATCCTGAGCTGATGAAAACCAAATCTCATGTCGATCTTGGAGAAAACTTTTGCTCCCTGTAGTTGATCCAACAGATCATCACTCCTTGGCAACAAATACTTGCTCTTGATCGTGACTTTATTCAACTCTCGAAAGTCAAAATAAAGTCGAAACGGTCCATCTTTCTTTTTGACACATAAAACTAGGGCACTCCTAATCAAGGTGATGCACTCAGCTTTATATAACTTTTGTCAAGAAGATCCTTGAGTTGCTTCTTCAATTCTTGCGTCTCAATAGGAGCCATCCGGTACGGTGCCTCAGAGATCGGCGTGGTACACGGCTCGAGATCAATTGCAAACTCCACGACACGATTCGGGGTATCCAGGAATATCTTCTGGAAAGACACCCGTAAATCCTCTAACCACAGAAATATCAAAAACTGAAGTCGATCACTGCCTTGTGACGCTTCCGTCAATCCATACCGAGAATAATTATCGTATGGACCATGGTTATTTAGGTCAAATCGCTTTGAATTTCTTACCTTTGATGGTAATTGACAATCCGACAGACGATTGGTTCCCACTAAATGGTCACCATCTTGGACCAGCCCACTACATGGTTCACAGACGACTCACTAGTGGCTCCGAGTCCAGGCCCAGCCATTACCAGCGTCCTCTGTTGCTATGAGCCGCTGTCCATACATCTCAACCCATCCTTGGTAGCTCCACCTAATTAATAGGCAGCCATCTCCTCAGAGGTTGTTGGTGAGTCTCGAACACGAGACCTTACCCCATCAACAAGCAACGAAACATAACTTTGTATAAACCAAAGGTTCATATATAAGAAGAGTTACAACAAAAGGTTCACAACCTCGTTGCACACACCACTTAACTTACAACCATCCAAAATGAAAGTCTGGGTAGCACCCACATCAACAACACATTAACAAAAGTGTAATACAGATACAAAGTACTCTAAGCATTAGGAGCATAGGGTCCATCCGCCTCACGTATCACGTATAGGCGTTGACCTTGACTTCCTGAAGCCATCGGGGCTTTCCCTTTGTTCTGCGCAGTCGTCTGCATTGAAGGGCTAGGAGCTTCCACCGGACTGAACTTGGGTCGGTTGTTCTGATTAACAGACCCTTGCCGTGACTCAGCTCCTTTCACATTCCTCCGCTGACAGAACGCTTGCATATGACCCTTCTTTCCGCAGTCAAAGCATGTCTTTTTGTCCTTCAGACATTCATTGCTCTTGTGCCCGTGCGTACCGCGGTTGTAGCACTGAATCGGATTATTGCCTTGGCCAGAACGTTGCGTAGACCCATCATGAGTCTTATTCGTTCTTGCTCGGCCAGATTTGGCAAAATCTGATGGTGGCGCAGGGCGTTTGAACCCACTTGCCTGAGGCTGGTACTGCACTTGCCTCTGGCTGTTACGCTTCTTGGTCGACTCCTCCAGAGTCACCTCCAGCTTGTAGGCTGTATCCACATACTGCTCTAGAGTAGAGCATGTGTGGTGCACCATCATCGGCTTGATGTCTGGACTCATCCATTCGTGGAAATACCAGATCTTCTGTGCCTCACTGGATATCTCAGGTCCAGCGTACTGCATTAGATGATTGAATTTGGTTGCAAGCTCGGTCACCTTCAATCCATCCGTTTGCGGATACAGAAATTCCTTGTGTTTCTCCTCCCTCATAGCACGAGAGAAGAAACGATCAGTCATCTTGGTCTTAAACATAGACCAGGTCAATACCGGGCTATCAGCTAAGCCGGTACTCTCCCACCATTCGCTGGCTTCTTCCTTTAACTGAAGAGAGGCTATATGCACTCTCTCCGCTTCAGTGCACTCAACATTGCGGAATAGCCGCTCCATGTGGGAAAACCAATGAGCCACCTTGACTGGCTCTCCTTTCCCATCGAAGCTGTCAGGCCTCATGGAGTTAACAGCCTTCAGGGCTTGGCCATACTCCCCTCTATTCCTGATCACCCCTCCCTGCAGCACATGGTTCTCTTGTTCCTCAAACCTCGGAACTTCTCGAGATACTGGCACTCCTTGTGCCTGATGCACATTCGGGCGTAACGCGTCGGCAATCGCTTGCATGACGATTCCCCGAATTTCTGCAACAACTGCTTTATCAAATATCCTTGGAGCGTTGTCCCTAGCTGGGTCGTTGCCTCCAGGATTATTATGGAAGACAGACTCACGCTCTTTTGATGGGTCTGCAACATTCCTCGGATTTAGTCTGGGGTCATTGCTTGGCCCAGCACCAGTACGGATAGTGTTCCTCGTGTTCACCATCTGTTTACCGATCAAATTCCAAGGATTTTGTCACTTTAGTATCATTTTGATATAATTATTGTAATAAAATCAACTTAGAATAGATCAACTTGGTAATTTCTATTGATGGACTCGAACCGAGTTACTAGGTTCTACAACCTCAACTCACAACGAGCGAACTGGGAATCAAGCCTAGCTAGAGATGGTGAAACCACCTCGGCTTCTCCCGGATTCCTCTGAAGAGAACATAATGCACCCATATCAAATGGGGCAACGGGAAAGGAATTAGTCTTTCTAGATATAGAAGCAAGCTTACTATATCAGACTGTATAGAAGACATGACTATGAACGGTGTTTTGAAACTCTTTTCACTTTGAAAATTCAGAGCCCTTTTGAAGCATTTTCAAAAACGGATAAATGATTTATAAAATCCCAAACCCGTTTTAAAACCTTTGGCTCTGATACCACAACTGTAACACCCCCAAAACTTAACCCTTTTGGAAATGTATTACCGCCAGTGACCCCAGTGTTCCTTACCGAGATCACCCAAGGTTTTACCAAATAAATACAATTTATGAAATGCAATTGATCCACAAAGATCAAGCATTAAATTCCAAAACATAACATTGTCGAGAAAACAAGAGTTACGGGATTACAACCCAATCTCGAATAGGCCAAACACAGAGTTCAAACAAAGTACAGCGGAAGACAAATAAAAGATTTTACAAACGGGGTTGTGATCGTGATGATCACCTGCCCAAGGATCTCAACCTGATTAAAAGCAATTATTAAAATATCCAAAAACAACCGTCGTCTTCATAGTCAATCTAGTCTCCTCAAATCTTCACTCTATCTGATGTGCCGAATCGAACGGATGACACCAGCCCACATGCGGAGAACAATGTTCGTGGGTTAGTCTACTTGAATAGACTAGCAAGGGTAAAAAGCAGAATGGTTCGAGTGATCGTAACCGTTTACTATCATTGT
Source organism: Rheum nobile (assembly GCA_027886185.1). Lineage (NCBI taxonomy): Eukaryota > Viridiplantae > Streptophyta > Magnoliopsida > Caryophyllales > Polygonaceae > Rheum > Rheum nobile. Next base: position 4,265,465 of record WOAB01000695.1, on the reverse strand, counting down.
CCCTCGAATAATAACCGAATGGACGATACATAACCCGGCACTTTCACAGAATAACAACAAGAGGTATGCATGAGAGAAGATTCTGGAAGACTTCATCTTCACAGAAATCGATTCGAAAAGAGACTCCAAGAGATTGAGTCTTTAAGGAAATATGACAAATCTGGAATGATTACAGGATCATACAACAATGATTTAAAACTGACTGAGATGCTTCGGTTCACGACCAACCTCATCGCCTATAGCGAATCCAGATTGGAAAGAAAACGTACTACATTCAAGTCAATACGAGTTTTCCTAGCTGCACTGAACTTAGCTGCACTACTTGCCCAAGGTATATTAATCATGTGCACTCGGGCACTTATCTTATTAAATTCCAAAACGAGCATTACGTTATAAGCTTTTACATCTCCACACAAGATATATCGGATCTCCTCACAAGAGATATCAGATCTCCTCACAAGAGTTATAGAAGGGATGAACCCTGAAAGATTTGGCACTAGCGAAGTGCGCCTACCCTGTGAAAGGGTATGGTCATGACCAAAGAGAAAGTACTGGGGATGAACCACCAAGTACCAGTTATAAAGAAACAGCTAAATCCCCTCAAGTTACATAGCGTTCCTAGCCACTAGTGCTAACTAAACAGTATAGCACAACAACAGTTACTGGATAAATCCACATAAAGGCCCGAAAGGCGATCACAGATAATAGCGTTGTTCTAACAGATATACAACCTATTATATGATTTTCAAAACAGTTTAACAAAACCGTTTCCAGACAAACAGAATATTCATTCCAAATTAATTACTCAGATAAACTACTGATAATTAATGTAAATATGGAACGAATGAGCAAGAGCGAACCGCCACTTGCCTTAATCCGCAGAATAGTCTAACGACGTCAACTGGATTCCGGGCTCGACACGGTATAGTTCCGACAGCACAACAACCTTCGAGTCGACCCATAAAAGGAACCCTAAGTTAGATCCGACATAAACAGTACGAATCTAAACACGGCAAAAGAATACGAAAGGAAAGACGCCACGACGACAACCAACCAAGCCAAAGCCACGAAGGCGTTCTGGGCTCTGGCGGCGGTCGCTGTTCTTGGTGGCGGTCGCCGTATTCATCACGGCGGTCGCCGTGAAGAACACGGCGGTCGCCATATTCATCACGGCGGTCGCCGCGAAGAACACGGCGATCGCCGTGAAGAACTCAAACGACACAGAACGAGAGAAATCTCACCAAAACAAAGCGCGTTTCGACCCCTTTCAGTCTGGCTTGGTTTCTGACCTTCCAAGGCAACCACAAGGCTTCACAAAGGCTGCTGGAAACACCACTAACAACACCGACGAAAGCTTCGAAATTTCCGGCGAAAGCACAACTCCGGCGAGAGGCGAATTTGGCAGAGGTTTGGTGCTTGGATGGCTCAAAACCTCACCCCTAGCACCTCCTTTTATAGCCAACACATCTGGAGTTCGAAGATGAGGGCCTAGAGCTACTGCGGCGCTCGCCAGAAACAACGCCGGCGACCAACGGGCAACGACTGCTGGGCAACGATGACGGCACTTACGGCGGTCGCCGTAATTTACGGCGGTCGCCGCAGCATGACACATCAGCTGCCTCCTCGGGCGTTGGAACGGCGGTCGCCGTGCTTGGGTCTCACGACGGCGGTCGCCGTGACCCTTTTTCCCGCCCGTTCAGCTTTGAACGGATAAGACATTAAACCGGGATAAAAATTATCGTACGCGAACGACAATTAAACTCCAAGGCATGATGTTTGTATATTATTTCACTGAGAAAAATATTACAGATACAGAGCACATTACAGAATGTCTCAAGCTACATGAATTAAATCCGACATACACAACGGTTACTCGGGAAAATTCCATAATTCCCAAAATAACCTTACAAAATTACGGGGTATCACAATAATATGGTTATATCGTATAGTTATATACTATAATTTTATTAATGGTTCTAATGTATAGTTATATACTATTTTATATCGTATAACTATATACTACGGTTATATCGTATAATTATATACTATAGTTATATCGTATATATAGTTATATAGTATTGTTATATGATATAGTTATATACTATGGTTATATTGTATAGTTATGTACTATGGTTATATCGTATAGTTATATACTATTGTTATATCTTATGGTTATATCATATTGTTATATACTATAGTTATATACCATGGTTATATCGTATAGTTATATACTATAATTATATATTATTGTTCTAACGTATAGTTATATACTATGGTTATATCTTATAGTTATATACTATAATTATATATTATGGTTCTATCGTATAGTTATATACTATTGTTTAGTTATATACTATAGCTATATACTATGGTTAATATCGTATAGTTATATACTATGGTTATATCATATAGTTATATACTATAATTATATTTTGGTTCTAACGTATAGTTATATACTATTTTTATATCGTATAGCTATATACTATGGTTATATCGTATTATTATATACTATAGTTATATACTATTGTTATATCGTATAGTTATATACTATAGCTATATATTATGGTTATATCGTACAATTATATACTATAGTTATATACTATTGTTATATCGTATTGTTATATACTATAGCTATATACTATGGTTATATTGTATAGATATATACTATGGTTATATCGTATAGTTACATATTATGGTTATATCGTATAGTTATATACTATTGTTATATCGTATAGTTATATATTATTGTTATATCATATAGTTATATACTATGGTTATACTATGAGGTTTTTTAGGGTTTAGGGTCTTTATCATTACAATACAAAGTTTAAGTTTTCCAAGTTTAAGTTGGAGAAATAACTTACAATATCTAGATAATGGCATAATATTTTGGTAAATTGTTTTAAAACAATTTTACTTTTGGACGCTACCTAGTAGAGCACAAAGACTATCCCATTTTTTTTTTTTTAAATTACTTCTTGAGCACTACCTATTGACGCCCAACAAGTGACCCTTTTTTTTTATAATTATTTTTGGTTTTTTTTATAAATCGGTTTACTTTCTAGTGGCACCCAACGAAAATAAACGTATAACCTATGTTTAAAATTTCTAATTATTTTTTAACGTTGCAGCCTTTTTTTTGTATTATTTTTTTCAATTAATAAATAAATTAATTGTTTGCCTTATAATAAAATAAAATTTCAGCTTATAAATAAAAAAATTATTATTTTGTCATATAATTGAAAAAGAAGAAGGAAAATAACTAAATTTATTTTTATAAAAAGTGAAAAGTGTTTGCATATTGTTATTAATGTACAATTCTTTTCCTTTGTAATATCAAGACAAATATTTTAATACGGAATATATAATTTCCACATGTCATATACTCCCTCCATTTATTTTAACGTGCTTTTTACTCTTGTACACTTATATTTGTCATTATAGATTTTTTAAACCATTTATTATATGTGAATCACGAAAGTTTATTGAAATTTTATTACCTTTATTTTCTTCTTCTCCATCCATTAATTCTAAAGATGTGGGTATAAACTATTAGAAAGACAACTACTCCGTATAAGTGAAGGTATAGAGTATAAAAAAGAAAAGGTCTGAATTTGACTTGTAAACCTATGAATTAAAGCCACATGCAAAATTCTAGCTGCACTAAATATTTCTTTGTTTTACATGGGTCTAAATCACTTTATATTGGGCTAATTGAATATTATTTATTCACAACAATCATATGGTAGCATAGTTAATTAGTTTAAATAAATAACAATGAATTGCTTTCTCCCCCTAAATCTTTCTCTAGATTTTCCTCCTGATGTTTGCAGGAGCAGCACTAGTGAATTGCTACTGAATTGCAACGGTGCTCGGCACCGTAGCAATTGCTCTTTTCTTTATTTTTTTAATGATGCAACGGTGGTTGGCATCTCTTTTTTTTGTTTTTTAAAATCAATTTTGTCAAATTAAAAACGTTATTTTTAAAAAAAAATAAGGGAACAGTGACTATCACCGTTCTTTTTTATTTATTTTTAAAAAAACATACTAATTTTAACGGTGACTATCACCGTTGAAATCAACAACACCTCACACTGCAGGTGCAAGTAGCGGCTTCCATTGAAAAATAAATATCATATCTAAAGTCTTCAAAACAAACAAAAGATTTGTAACATCCCAGGCCAAGCTACCCCAATTGCACTGCAGCACAATTGGTGATACAAGTGGTAAGGCATTGCCCTTGTATCTAAAGGTCCCGGGTTCGATCCCCGTGGGCAACAACCTACTCATTTAAATGGGGAAAGGGTTGGGTGTATGGGCTGCATGCCCTTGGACAACCAGGCGGCACCAGTACCGGCGCCGACACCGTTGGGTGGCTGGGCGGCTTGGTGGCTGAGGTAGCTTGGCCTGGGATGTTACAAAAAAGTACACTTTGAATGAGAGGGACTCCTACTTTTTCGGGCCAGCCATTTCTCTATCTATGGGCCGCAGCCCATGTAACCCAATCAAATCTCCATGACTGGGAGGTTGTTCGTGAGTCTCGAACTCGAGACCTCACGCTTTGACAAAAAGCGTTGCGCTCTCTTGCCACCAATTGTGTTGCAATATCAGACACCCCCTTAGAGCATCCATAAAAATTAACACAAAGTCTTCAAAAATGAACCCATATTTAGAGGTTTGAGAATCTATACTTTATAGGTTTGGAATTCCTCAACACCAAACCCCATTCCTCAACCCCTTAACAAACACCCCCTTAGAGCATCCATAAGGGATTAAGGGGGTTTTGTGGGTTTTCAAATAAATATTAAAAATAATATAAAGCAATTAATATCAGAAAATTTCTTATTGTCCGATAAAAGTGACTGTAAAATAGAAAACCTCATTCTAAAAATGTCAGACTTTATCTATTTTTCTTTTTTCTAATTTAATAAAAAAAGAAACCGTCGGTTTCTTTGTTGTGATGGTCTTACATGCCTCAAAAACAACTCGGGTTTTTATATAATATATATGCATTGATATAGCATTCCACAATTCAAAGGTATATTATATAAGCTTCTAAAGATCAAGATAAATAAAAGTTGTTAGTTAAATTCTGTTGATTACATCCAACATTACTTGTATATAGCTGTTGAGTAAATGCACCCAGTTCTTGCAGCTAAATTGCAGCACAGCTACAGCTCATTTAAGTAAGTATTGCAGGTGTTTGATCGACCAATATGAGCATAAAATGGATTCCTAGGCTGGATGATGTTGTTATTCTACAAACACCCTATAAAAGAGCAGTTTTATTGTATTAATTTTATATATATTAAAATCAAAACAAAGAGCCATGTTGTGAAAGAGGTCCATTGCTGGATTGTTTACATCTAAAACAACCAGCCCAGTGTAATCCCGCATGAGCAGAGTCTGGGAGATCAAGATACTTTGTTTTGATTTTAATATATATAAAATTAATACATGTCCGATGCAAGTGTCAAGGGGGTCAAAATGTACGCTTCCGATAGACCCAAAGAAAAGTAAAGTGACCACCGGGAGAAAAAAAAAGGTCTTATTCTCAGCCGACTAACTACCCATCCTCTACCCTTATCTTCTCATTTCACAAAGTCCTATTCTGAGCCATGTACGGTGCGAGTGTCAAGAGGGTGAGGGATTGTTTACATCTATGTTTGAAAAAAAAACCTAAGAGATGCAGTTGTTCAAGAAGCTCAAGGTTCCACAATGTCACCTTGGCAACACAATATGCACTAGAGAAGAAAATAACTCTATAGAAGAAGGTACCACCAGAACTTTAACATTAAAAGTAATTTAATGTATTATTGACGGTGATCCAAACACACCCTAATTGGCCAGTCCGCCAAAATCTACATCTTAAGAAGGAATGTGTTACAGCACAATGTGCACAATAGCTATCTGCAATATCAACATGACTGAGGCAACTTTCTATTCTAGCAAATGCTTGTGTACTAACTACTAAGCAGAATAATAAGACCACTTCAAAAGAATTCTGCTGCTTTGTATTCTAAAAAACTTTGCAGGATTCTACAGTCTATTATGCAGGTATAATTATGGAGATCCCACATGATTCAGAAATCATTGGGGTAAAGGAGGCTTTCAATGGACTGTTTGGCTTTGTTCTGGCTGAAATTTTAGTTCAACACAAAAGGGAAGCAATATTCAGCTACAACAAATCCAATTCCACTCAAATGGAGAGAGGTAAAACTGTTAATGAAGCTCAGGATTGAAGGTGAACTAAATGGAGGAAAAAAGCCTAAGCAATGTTCCAACTTTTCCAAGTGGGTGCTGGCATTAAACACCTAGACTTATTAACAAAGAATAAGGATATCTAGTTTTTCCTAGAGCAGGCAATCAAATTCTGTCAATAAGATGCCAAAAAGAGCGAGATTTGCAAGAGAAGAATGTGTTCTTCAGGGATACCATGCGGCACGTAATGAGTTTGTTATGCATCACCTAACAACTCATAGTGTATCCCAAGGGTAGCGCTAAGTTAAGGCCACCATATGAAAGGAGGAAGGTAAATGTTCAAAGAATCAAACAAGAACAAGCTGAACATAGTGTAAGCTCTTCTATACAGCACATCAAGGATAGATTAATAGGATAGATTTATTGTGTTAAGAATAACAAGATTTTGGGTCTAGGCGTAACGTTTTACTGATTATAAGACAGGAAGGAAATAATTAGCTTCTCAGGGGAAACCCTAAGACCTACTAAACAGAGAAAACGCCTCATAGAAATTTGGAAAGAGAACAAATTAACAAGATACGAAGATTAGCACCAGAAGTCACGGCCCTAAGTAATGAACTAATGATATATCGGATGCAGCATGGAACATTAAAACAGGTTACCACTAACATGCTGGCTTTAAAACAAAGTTAACCAACACGAAGACGAGCCTACAAGCATACGATAAGACCAACACACACGAAAATATTAAACTTGCATCACTAAATTCAGTACGAAAATTGCCACCTTCATTAGCAATTCAGCATGGTCTGATATGCACCCTTCCCCTCCCACACACACAGAAGCAACATCAATGGTATCGGCTTAACAAGTTGACCTATATTAGACTCAAGTGTAGCAGAAAAGGGCATTACAATGTCTTAAATCAGACAAAATGCATTATAGAATAGAGTAGTTAAGCCCTGGAATCTGACATTGACCAACTATGGATAATAAAACCTTTCAAGAGTACAAGATACATCAGATCTAGGCAAACATAATAGTTTTCTCAACAAAATGTTCCATATATTGCACCTGTATCTCCTCAATTGCCTTCATACTTGGGATCAGCAATAACAAAATGATAGGCAATTACTAGCACGAAGATGAAGATGCCAAGAAAATTGGCGAAAAATCCCAGATCTTGATCGTCAATCATCTGCAACCACAAACCAAAAAGCGAGAAAACGAAAAACACCTAAGCGAGAAGCCGGAAATCGATCAAATCCATTGATGTTGACGAAATGTAACCAATTACATGGATCAATTGAACGGTAACAGCAGATTAAACATAGAGATAGAAAAGCATAGGAATTGATAAATTTTAGACTAAGATTCACTATAAACCCTAAGAAAAGAGAAGAGGCGGAGATCAATGTGAAACTGAAACCGATCTAGAAATCATAGAGTCTGAATCGCATGTAAACAAGGCTAAAATTGAATTGGAAGTATGATTATTGAAGAGAATTACCGTCGCTGGCTATTAGATTTCGTTTGAACAGAGGGAAGTGCGCAGATTTTTTGTTGCTTCACAAATCACGATCCCCTCTTTCTCGACTACTTTGGTAGCTTTCAACTTCAAGGGTTTAACCGGAAGTCAATTTTTCTTTTTCTTTTTCTTTTTTTCCCTCTTTCCTTCCTCTCTTATTTTCTTTCAAAAAAAGAAAAGAAATGGTTCGACATGTTATTTAAAACTAATTAATTCTAGAAATTTTCTTTTTAAAAAACAATTATAAGAATCTTGAAATGTTTTGTTGAACGAACTATACACAATCAAGAACTGAAAAGAAGAGTGATAAACTATACGAATATTTCAACGTATTTCTAATATAATGTTACATACATAAATAAGTTATTTTTGTCACACAAATATTTTATAAACAACAGTGCTTTTTCATTTGTGAGATTAGGATCGACCGAAAAAATTAACCCAATTAAAACAAATAAAATAATTGAGATATATTGATGAAATTATATGGGAATACAAGTAGTGAGTTGACTGAGTTCACATCTGTTTTCATATGTAGATGTACTGTAATCAAGCAAGATGGTTTCGTGGTGTAGTTGGTTATCACGTCAGTCTAACACACTGAAGGTCTCCGGTTCGAACCCGGGCGAAGCCAAGTATTTTTTTATTTTAAAGAAAAATGAGCTACATGACTCATAATATATAAATGTACTATAATGAAGCAAGATGGTTTCGTGGTGTAGTTGGTTATCACGTCAGTCTAACACACTGAAGGTCTCCGGTTCGAACCCGGGCGAAGCCAAATATTTTTTATTTTAAAGGAGAATGAGCTACATGGCTCAATACAAATTTACTCTAAAGAACCAATATGGTTTCGTGGTGTAGTTGGTTATCACGTCAGTCTAACACACTGAAGGTCTCCGGTTCGAACCCGGGCGAAGCCAAATATTTCCCCCTTTTTTTTACATTCTTTGCTGCAGTGCATATATGGGCACGTAGCTGCATCCAGGGGCGGATCCAGGATTTCTTTGAAGGGGATCATAAAATCGTCTATGAAAAATTATATAATATTGTTTAGCATTAATCACATTACTATTTGTAATAAAAATTGTACAAATCTTATATACTAGGTGGATTATTATGTTTTGAAAAACATTTTTAACTAATTTACAATTTTAAAAATATTTTTGGATAAATAGTAAGGAGAACTACCTAAAATATGTTAGTATCAAATATATTGTGAGAATTTTAAATAAGATTAATTCAATTAGCTTACAAAATTTTTAACTTATTTCATAATCATGATGGACAAAAATATAAAATACAAATATTTGTATAAAAGAGAAAATAAAGGACACAAATTATTATTTATCTAAAAAAAAAAAATACAAAAGATGGGAGATGGGGACTTGAATCCCAAACATTTGGGTTAAACTCATATTCCACAACCAATTGAGCTAATAACTCTTTTTATTAACATGTAAAAGACATTAATATATATATATATTTTTTAATTTAATTTTTGTTAATATATCACTTGATCTAGGGAAAGGGGGTCACTGGACCCCTAGAACCCCCTGGATCCGCCTCTGGCTGCATCTATATGATTCGTGATGCAAGTATTGATTTTTAATACACGACGAATTATTATGTTTTTATGACGAGGAAAACCAACTTTGGTGACAAATCTTGAATTCGTTAGAACAAGAGGAAGAATAGAAAGATGAGTCGTTACAGAAATATATGCAATGAATTAGTAATCTCATTTCATAGATGCAGCTACGTGCCCATATGCACTGCAGCAAAGAATGTAAAAAAAGGGGGGGAAATTGAGTGTAGATGGGTTGCGTTAAAATTGGAAATTTTACTTCAAAGTTTTTTATCATATATTTGTCGCTGTAATTCGAGATCTTGCGGACATAAAATCGTTATCATCAACAATCATCCATCAATAGTGTTTTATATATGTGCTGTAAGGTACTTAATCCAATATCTTTCAATCTAATATATTAATAGGAAAATGTTCATATGAAAATGAATATTTAGGTGAAAATGTGAGAATGTCGAGTGTGCATTGATATATGTATGACTTTTATAAGTGGAAAATCATGTATATATAAATAAAAATTCATGCACACATCAAGATGTACATGAATTTTTACCTACATAAACTTGTGACTATATATTCACTATGTGTAATTGAAAACTCATGCACATACAGGCAAAAATTCATGCATATCATAATATGTGCATGGATTTTTACTTGTATGTACATATATTTTTTACTATGTGTAAGTTAAAACCCATACACATACAGACAAAAATTTATTAACACCTCAAGATGTGCATATGTTTTTGACTGTATGTAATTTTTGACTATATATGTGATTTTGGGTAAGTGAAAACTCATACACATACAGACAAAATTTCATACATATCACAAGATGTGCATGGATTTTCACCTGCATGTGCATATTCTCACGTTCTCACATATGCCGGCTATGCGCCCTTTCTCACCAGACCCGCATCCATATTAATATATCTTTATGGTTAGATTTTTAATCCTTGTGTATGTTTCTTTCTTAAAATTTTCATTGTGTTCTTTAAAAAAAATTGAATCTACATTTGAATAGTTGAACATGTTTTCATTTATTTCTTCACATGAATTAATTGCAAGAGAAAAAGAATATAATACACTTGCCGATAAAATATTTTGTATTTACATTGCTTTATTGTAATTTCCATACTTGATTTATTAGTTTTATTGTTCGGTTTTGACCGGTGTCGATTTATCAGCCTCTCGATCTACCCGACGTTGTTATGTCGGGCACTTCAAATTTTTTTCTCATAAAAAGAAAAAAAAGTCAATCAACACAATTTTTTTAAACATTTATCTACTAAATAACGATGGATCAGAACACCACACTCAAGAGACCACAAATAAAAATTGTATTATACACAATATTAGATATATAGCGTGATACATAAGAAATATAATCATAATAATATATAAAAATATATATTAGATAGGAACAGAGTGAAAAGAAAGATTTATATATATGAAGAAATCTAGAAATAGAATTTTTGTTCTGATTTTAAGACGAAATTGGTGAAGCATGAGCATAGTTTACAACGGAAAAATATTACCTACATATATAAAAAAATGATACTAGATAACTAATTACAAACTAACTTGTTCATATATTTTTTTGCCTAAATATTAAAAAAACAGTGTTCGTGATGTTATTTTAAATGTAAAACCAAATTTGAATAACGATTTGTCTAACCTAGGTTAAGAATTTTTATTAAAAAATATAAACCATAAATAGAAAATGATAAACTCATTAAAAAAAACTCTAAAACATTAACATATAATCAAAACTTTCTATATAAGAGATAATCTATATCCTAAGGATATAGATTAAAAAACCGTTCTAATAATTATGTTCACAATACTGTTGATACGAACCACTTCATCAATGAGTGTATGCATCGTAATTGCATATAAAGATAATTTCGGATTTAGCAAAAAAGAAAGATAATTTTTTATGGCAAATATTATGAAGTACTAAAATATAAAAATGATGTTTTAATCTACAGAAAAGTAGTATTAGAAATGTTAACTTATATATTTTGATTAAATATGTGTATTATGTAAATATGACAATAATTATCAATTATGATTTATGTATACCTTTTACTTCAAAAATGAATTTTGATAACAAATATAGGAGACTTGTATGGATTAGTAAGGTAGAATAAGACACTTTATACTAGGACATTTATTATAACAAAATGTTAGTTTTACTGGTATGTTAGATTAGATTCATGATCTCCCCTGCATAGTTTGGCATATATTTAATTAAGAATCTAGTTGATTAAAGAGTATTTGCAGTTAATATTTTTTATTAAAATATCTCCAAAAGACTTTGGAACTAAATCCCCTTTAACCCGAAAACATAGCCAAATTCATTCAGCAATGATATTATATAATTCAAATCGACTATCATCAATTCTCCATAAATTAATTAGTCATATGCAAGGTGTATTTGTTTCAGGACGTCTTATCCAGGATGACATCATCATCGCCCATGAAATCTTTTATTCATTCCATAAAAGAAAAAAAGAAAAAAACTGGATGGATAACTCTTAAACTAGATATGAAAAAAGCTTATGACAAACTTAACTGGAATTTCATTACACATGTTCTTCGCAGTTTCGGGTTTTCAGATCTATGGGTAGAACGTGTCATGACTTGCATCACAAGCATCTCATCCTCTGTACTTGTCAATAACGAATCGGGATATGTGTTCCACCCTCTCTGTGGCTTACGACAAGGTGATCATATAGCTTCATTTATTTTCGTTATTGCAATGGAATATTTGGCACATATTCTCATTCAAGAATCACGCTCTTCTCACATAAAGGTTGGTATTCAGATAATTAAACATGGAACTTGTATTCCATTCTTAAATTTTGCAGATGACACATTAATATTTGCAAATGCTACCCAAGATAATATGTTTTTCATCAAATCAATCCTCGACGACTTTTCTCTTAAATATGGACTTTCTATAAATTACCATAAAAGTACATTTCAAACATCATGTAATATTTCTAGACAACAATCTCTTTCTCTTGCAAGTATTTTAAACTTACAGATTACTCGCTCTATGGAAAAGTATCTAGGAATTCCTATTATTAAGGGACGGGTTAAAAATGAAATGTTCTCCGAAGTTATTTCAAAATTACAAAAATAACTATCAAAATGGAAAGCTAACTCAATGTCCCAAGTTGGACGTTGTGTCCTAATTCAATCTAATTTACAATCACAAACAAATTACTTAATGCAGAGTTTTCTTCTTCCGAAAGGAGTTTGCCAAGAGATTGATAAAATTAACAGAGACTTCTTCTGAAATCATTCAACTCCGAATTACCATTCACTTATTAGGTGGGAAACTATTTGTCAGCCTAAGAGTTATGGGGGTCTTGATCTTGAACTATCTCAGAACATAAACAGTGCAATGCAAATGAAACTTCTCTGGAAATTGATATCTGACCCTCATTCCTTTTGGGTTCAATTAATCTCAGAAAAGTACTTACGGAATTCTAATATTTTCTCCTACAAAAAAAACCCTTGTGACTCATGGCAATTCTCCAGACTTCTCCAACTACGAGATCAATTCAAGAAAGAATTGTTCTGGCAAATTGGTGATGGTACTCATATCAAGTTCTGGGAAGACCAGTGGATCCTTGAATGTATTCTTTCGCAGTTCGCATGAAGTAATGACCGTAGCAGTACTGTTTCCCAATACATTACCACCGACAAAATATGGGATATGGACGCTCTTCAGCGTGTTCTTCCATCTCACTTAATCTCAAAAATTTTGAACATCGATCTTTATACCTACAACTTACATTCCTGATAAACTTATTTGGTATCTATCAACGGATGATAAGTTTTCTGTCAAAAGTGTTCGATCATTAACTACTTATCCTGCAGCCTCACCAGGCTTCCCGACTTGGTTCTGGAAATTGCAAATTCCTCCGAAGATTAAAATTTTTCTTTGGAAATGCTTCAGCGACTCTTTACCTACTACGAAACGCCTAAACATGTACTTCTCTAGGGTTCCGTCTAGCTGCGCCCTCTGTAATTCTCTCATCGAGGACTCTAACCACTTGTTTTTTAAATGTCCATTCACTTTACGATCACTACAATTTCTTCAAAAACTCATTGGTATCACTTTTAGCGTCGACTTTGACAACGACTTCTACACTAATTTGGAACTCTTCCAATTCAGAAACAAAAATATAATTCCGGTTCTTTTTCTTTGTGGACAATCTGGAAAGACCGTAATGCTTTAATCTTTAGAAAGGTCCCGCTCGATATTCATACAACAGTCAACAGTGCTTTCCTTTCTTACAAGGACTGGACGCGGTCTTTTTTGGAAGTAGCTTCCTTTTCTTGCAAAAATAAGGGTTCAAGACAATTTTCACGATGGAAAAAACCTCCTCCAAATTGTATTAAATTAAATTTCGATGCTTCGGTTAAACAAAATGGTTCTACACATATTGGATATGTATTCCGTAACCATTCTGGTGAGGTGGTCTTCTTAGACCATAGGCAGATCCTTTGCTCCCGTGCTTAGCAACATCGATCTCGAACCCATTACTTAGATTCGAGCTCGACTGTTCCGTTAATTAGTTTGTAAATCCTTTGTAAAAATCATCTGTTGCGATGATTTATGTAGGGAGGTGCTAGCTACACTCAATTTTTTTTACTAAATAAGCTCAATTGTCCACGCGTACGGAAAGCGGGAGCGGGACCAGATGTACGGATACGCGAAGCGCGAGTGAGACAGACTGAACGGATATCCGATGAAGGTCGAAAATCACAAAGAGTTACGCACCCGCAACGCGGGTGCTTGACTCTTTGTCACTAAATGTGACAAATAGTCACGCTCCCGCAAAGCGGGTGCGTGACTCTTTGTTCAACCATCCTCATCATATATATCCTATATATGACACCGTCTAGTCATGTTCGTCCCTAAGAAAGACCCCTCTCGAGCCATCTAATTCAAACTCCGACCGTACCATCATCTTCCTCGTGCTCAAATCAGTTGAACTTGAGTCCAGAATCGTCTAGAACCATATCCGAACGGTATTGAATCACCTCCGAACTTGTCCATGTTATGCACAAAAATCAATAAACTTGACTCCAGAAAGACCCCTCTCATATATATGGCATCGTCTAGCCATGTTCGTCCCCAAGAAAGACCCATCTCGAGCCATCGAATCCAAACTTTGACCGTAATATCATTTTCCTCGTGCTCAAGTCAGTTGAACTTGACTCCAAAATCGTCTAGAACCATACCCAAACGGTATCGAATCACCTCCGAACTTATCCATGTTATGCACAAAAATCAGTGAATTTCTCCAGAAAGACCCCTCTCATATATATGGCACCATCTAGTCATGTTCGTCTCCAAGAAAGACCCCTCTCGAGCCATCTAATCCAAACTCCGACCGTACCATCATCTTCCTCGTGCTCAAGTCAGTTGAACTTGACTCAAGAATCGTCTAGAACCATACCCGAACGGTATCGAATCACCTCCGAACTTGTCCATGTTATGCACAAAAATCAGTGAACCTTACCACTTTGAAGCGCTTTTCTAAGTCCGATGGAACATACCAACCGCTGCGACCTATCCTCGGAGAAACTTTACAGCTCCACAAACCCAACGACACTAGCCTTGTTCTATGTGGTTGTCCTTCGAGCTGCTAACAAGCCACTCATATTAGTCACTTAATATATATAACAAGTGCTCAAAAAAAAAAAATCTCACGGGACATTATTTACTTAACCACAAATGTCACGCACCCACAAAGCGGGTGCGTGACATTAAAAAATCGGATCCCTTAACTCTTTTGTTCGCTCCCGTTTTTCGTATGCGTGGGTTCGGTCTCGCACCCGTTTTCCGTAAGCGTGAGTCTTTTGAGCGTAAACAGAAAAAAATTTGAGCATATCTAGCGGTCGCGTTTATGTATGTCTTCTGGTTTGTAAAGATGTCTGTTTAAAAAAATGATATTATATAAATAATCCAATAACTATAATATTGCCCAATAACATCTACTATAGGCAAATATATGAGACTTGATCAACAAAGCAATATATTCGTAAGAAATCAATATAATAACCCCCTGTACAGTATTCGACCAAAAATAACCTTTTTATATAAAATATGGTAGCAAATGAAAAATAAAGTGAATATAATAACAAATTTAATCGTTAAACATGTATACAAAAATGTATCTTATATGAACCAAATCGGATTTCCTAAAATCTTGGATTAAAGTCCATGAATCTAGTTGGTATTATAAAGTATACTTTGACTTGGAAATTGAGCAAAGTATTATTCTAGCCAATATATAAACAATTTGACAAATCCTAACATTGATTGAAAAATTTATAGGAAAAGAGTCATGTGCGAATGTGCACTTAGGTGTGAATTTATGAATGGATATGTGCATAAATTTGTGTTTGTATGTGCATAGGTTTTTCATTACATATATGTGTGTGATATTGTTAATTGAAACTCGTGAACATACAAACAAATATTTACGCACTTTGAAAGTGCACAAATTTGTGTTTATATGTGCGTATGATTTTGTGTAAGTAAAAACTCATGTACATACAAGTAAAAACTTATACACTTTTAAAATGTGCATAAATTTATACTTGTATATTCATAGATATTTGTTTGTATGTGTTCATTCGCACGTTCACACCTAAACTTGTACTCATTCATTCATGTAGATCCTCAAAATTTTCAAGTACATTACTTTCTAGAAACTAATCATTATTTAAGTGAAGATTAGATGTGTATACAAATTATGTCACAACAAACAATTGACAAATAAAAAACAATATTGGGTACACACGATTAATTGATAATGACATAAACTAATCACAAGTTTAAGCTTTTTCACATAGTGGAAACCAATAAGAGCCTCTTTCAATCAATGTATAACGTTACCAACTTGTACAAATTAATAAAATTTATAAACCATTTGCTTTTTTAAATTTAATCTAGCATGATTCGTATGATGGCATGAAGGTGACTTTTTAATGGGGATATTTTGAATTTATCTACAAATAGAAGTTTCAACAGATTCCTATTGGATAGAATAATCTCCGTTGTCGCCGATGATCAACTCACGCATCCAACATATATATCGTTGATTATAGGTAGTAATTTAAACTCAATACATCATTATTTTGCATAATTAAAAACATTATTAAAAGTAATGTCAACTTTTATTAGTAAATTAAAAATAATCCAACTTTAAAGTTTAATCCATAAATTAAAAATAATAATATTTTTTAAATTAAAATTTGAGCTAATTCAATGACAATATAACATTTACTTAAGAAAAACCAATTACCATGTTAGATTTTGCAATCTATGTGTCACTCTCCCTACACACCCATTCTTCGTTGGCTTCAAAAGTCAAACTCGCAGATTGCAATAATACATGTCTCCAATATAAAGTCAAACTCGCCTATTAGGATCTCGTTAACTTGCAAGCAAAAATGTAAGCATTTTACGAATCTCCCTCCTGAATATAATATAATGCTCTAATTAATATCTCTTCACAAACTACAAAATAACTTACAAATAAATAATGCTCAAGTGATTAATTTAGATCATCCCTATGAAATATGTTGTTAATATTGTTTTGTAATGTTACATTTTAATAATAAAAAATGTAATTTCTTATTTGATATCAAATCAATAAAAACGTATTTTTATTTGACATTAAATCACAAAGTGTTATAAGACACTATTAACGTCAGTTACCTATCTAGTATCAAATGATCATACATTAAATACTCTATTCCCTTTTAAGCTCCCTTTCATGTTTCTTTTAGGTTAGATTTTTTTTTAATTTATATCATAAATTCTAAATCCTAGACCCTAAAATATAAACCATAAATCCTAAAATATTAACCATACACCCTAATAGGGTTGTTCATCGGGCCAAAACCGAACCGAAACCGAAACCGAATTTCGGAATTTTGTGGACCGAAAACCGAACCAAATATACTCGGTTCAGTTTTATTCGATTCAGTTCGATTTTGGCCCGAAATAACCGAATATTTTGAAATTATGTTAATTTAGGTTATTGAAGTAGGTTTTAGTGTACAAAACCGAATTAGACCGAACCGAACTAGACCGAACCGAATAAGGTTGGACTAATTTATCTAGAAATCTAGGTTTTTTAAATTATTTTTAAAAATAATCGGTTTTGACCAAACCGAAAACCGAATATTATTTTTATAAGAACCGAAAACCGAACCGAATATAATCGGTATTATTTTTACAAGAACCGAAAACTGAACCCGATGAACACCCCTACATCCTAATCCCTAAAACCCTAAAAATTCTAAATCCTAAATTCTAACACCTAAGTCTTAAACTCTAAACCATAAATCTTAATTATTAATTCTAATCTAGAATTTAAAAAGTAAAATAAATAAGTAAAATCTAAAAGGAATATAAAAAGGAGTACAATTAAGAACCAGGAAATTTGAAGTGAAATGATCTTACGAACTAAGTGGCATGCACGTACCCATCTCAATATCCCATTCAAGATCAAATGCGGAATCTATTGCAATCAATCAATCATCATCATCATCATCATTAATATATACTATAATTTTATCCTAGGAGAAAAGATTGAAAAAATAGGTAGGAATAGACTTGGTACTAAATGCATATGCAATTAATGTTTGGCTAAAATAATTTTACAATTTCTCTCTTTCTAAGTTGTAATTGCCTGATGTGAAGTATTAAGTGTTATCTTAATTTCAATCAAATTTCCAATTTCTAAGTTGTAATTGTATGCTGTGAAGTATTAAGTACTATCTTAATTTCAATGATAATATTTGTAAGTCAACGCATGGCCATTACAATACACAACTGGATTAAGGCAAATGTAACAGACATATGTTTACAGGCCATTACAACACATTACTGCTTCAATACAAAGTTAACGGGCAAAGGTAAACCACTCTTGGACGTTACAACTCAGCCCTCATTCAAGGCAAAGGTAAATGGCACACAATAAACCTCCTTATATGTTAAGCATTCTTGCATTAGAGCCACCCTACGAGAGCCACATTTCCAACACCAAGATTGAAATGGATTCAAGTTCTTCAAAAAATACCTCCATCTCCAGCTCCTCCAAAAAAGCCATCTGGAAGGGGACGATGAAGGCAATCAATGATTTTTTGGCTTCTTCGTAAGTCCCATTTTCTGAGCTTGCTGTCAAGGTGGACTGCACTGTGAAGGCGATGATGATCCGCAAGTGGGATGCCACGACCCTGCAAAAATATTATATAAACACCGATTACATCTTGGCCGACCATAAGGTAGTAACAAATTGTTTTTGCTCACTTCACCCACCCTCTTAGATGGCTGTCGTGCTTACATTATTCGCCTTGTGCGTCAGGGAGGCGTTATTCACTGCGTGGCCAGGGCGAACATCAACCATTGCTTCACGGGCAAGCTTTTGGTGGGAGAGGTTTACGCCATCAGTAGCTTCACCGTTGCCCAGCCGAAGCCCAGGTATCGCCTCCGCAAAGATGACCCATTTGTATTACACTTGGAGGGCAACACTATTGTCCGATATCTTCACTGCTCACCGGAAGGATTTACCAAGTATCCACTCCAATTGGTGCCCATACAGGATCTCGAGGACAACAGCTCAAAGTTCCTCATAGGTCAGTGTTACTTCAACTATTTATTGTTCCCCCTTCTGTTGAAACATCCTAAATAGACCACAGTTCAGGTACTTTAACACCACGTTAGGAAATGCAGAGAAAGGAAAATTCAAAAAGGCATGAATTCAGAGACACTTCACCCACACATAATAAACACTCATAACACAAAGCACTAAAATACCACACGTCTACATTAGATTTGTAGGTATATGAATAGATGAACTAAAATAAATGTAGCAGTGCAACACCATTAAACTGAAATCAGAGGAAAGAAGACTTCGGCATTGCGCAATTGAACTGAAATTAGAGGAAAGAAGAGATTGAGACTGTGCAGTTCACCTAAAATCAGAGGAAAGCAGAGACGAAACTGGACCTCGATAAACTACAAGAATGGAACATAAAATTTGCCAATACAGAGAACTAACATGGTTGTTCAAAATCAAATCTAAAAAGAAGCTACACAGGATGTCAAAAGAGAAAAAATACAGAGATAAAAACGAAAAAATGAATTTATAGTTTGTTCCCTAGCATTTCTCAATGCATCTCAGCAAACAAAAAAATATAGACATTAGAAGTTAGACCAAAGAGATATGAGAATTTTCTTCCACATATGCTAGCCTATTTACCTCATAGTAATAGTGTAAACCAAAACATTCAACATCAACAGGTTACATGAAAGACCATGCACACTTGTGCTGAATGATATGGCAAAACATAGTTCATCATATTTTGAGTGGAATATGACAATTACAACAAAAGGATAAAGTAATGTATGATAATTTACAAGCTAAATATATTAGGGAAATATTCTTTCATTCACAATAACTAAGACAATGAAGTTTCATGTTTCCAATTTCAAGGGTTTTCCAGATTACTAAGAACCTTCAAATTAGCCATACTTAATGAAGTCCGGAAGATAGAGCAGCCAACTTCCCATGAACAATTTCAATATAGACAAGGCAATACCTGAGGAGGATGTAAATCAATTGTTAATGTTGTTACCTATGTATATGTAACCCAACAACTACTATAGTTATACTATCAAACAGTTTGAGAGGCATGCTTGACAAAGTGTAACCTAACTCAAAATCTATTGCCCTCAAATTATCCTTTTTCCTTCTATAAATCCCTTCAGTAACAAATTTTTCCTCGGCATCTTTTGAAACTATTTGGGGGTGATTGCAATAAGGAGAAAGAAACGAGAGTGGAAAACAATACTAGGAGTACCACATAGAATTGCCTGAAATTTTAGGCCGATCTATGTAAAAAAGAACGAGAACTGTAAAACCCAGAAATCGTAGTTTTGGGAGAAAGAACGAGAATTGTAAAAAACATACCAAATTGCAGGCCGATCCGTTCAACTCCTCCATATTTCCAGAACAAACGCTCCAATTCCCACAAGCGAGTATCGTACTTGAAGTTCCCGACGAAAACAGATCTCATCCTTTCCGGCTTCGAGCATCAAGCACCAGGAAAAAATCAAGCAGGAACCCTATTGAACACTATAAAAATTATACTAATCCACTTCCAGTACCATCAAAGAAGGATATTCCTAACACTATACCTTCGAATTTCCTGACGAGAGAACTCCTTATTTCTCTCTTTCACAGATGAACACCTCACTCGACGCCTTCTTGAGGACCAAACAAAGCTTCCGAGAATTCTTTGGGAATCGTCCATAAATCTCCCCATTCTTCTTTCCAGTTGAGTGAAACTCAAAAAAACAAATGGTTGAAATGAGAACGGCATATGCCCTCTCACAGAGAAGGGTGAAGCAATGGTAGGGTTTCAAAGGCTTCTAGAGCACGAGTCAGTGACCACCATCCTACACTTAACTTTAAAGTACTACCTATAATCATTCAATTTAAATATCACCGCATAACTTAAGTAATTTTCCTTTTTTGGTCAAACTATATCTTAACTCAATTCGAGTACTAATGTTGTTAACTTGGGTTCGCTAACGATTAATAATAGCATAAAATAATACCATCCTTTAACAATATTCCCTTAATACTGTAACAGATAAAAACAAAGCCCAAAAAAATTACTCAAATATTTTGCAAACGGAAACTTAGACTTAGTTCATTTCATGCAAAACTATATATCTTTTTATACTGTTATATAATAAATTTCATACAGTAATGATATATCCTACATAATATAAAATAGACAATGTGTAAAATGCGCTTCTCAATAATGTACTGAATCAATATTTTTAATGTTAGAAGAGAATAATTTGACCAACGTGAATAATGAATAGCACATACTTGTAGACCTGACGCCTGGGCCGGGTTCGCTAATGTCAGGTCGGGTTCGGGTAAACGGGCTCGGGTCGTCCGGGCTTGGGTCATCCAGGCCTGCTAACATGTTAGAGTCGGGCGGAATGGGTTTGTGTTGACCGAACGGGTTGAAGGTAACCATCCTCACATGGTCATATTATGATTAATCCCAAGTAGTAAATTCATGATATTGTACAAAATGAGATTGTATACTTTTTAAAAATACTATTTCAAATTATTAAATAAAAGAAAAGTGAAGCGATGAAATAACGGGGACCGTTGAGCTCAGATCCGCTATTCGGGTCTGATCCCATCCTTCGAGTTTGGCGTCAGGCCCTTTTAGTATAGTACCATCTTCACCCACTGACTTCCAGGCCGCGTCTCAAACCAAAACCACCGGGATGGGTCAAGTTATATTTGGACAAGCAAATTAGGCTCCATGTTGTACATAGACATTTAATAATTCCATGCCCTATTCCAGACTGATGTGCCTCCTTTGTGTCAGATGTTGTATGGTGTCTTATTAATATTGGGGCGATGAAAACTACTCTTACAGGTGCTCAACTACTCGAGTGTCACCTCATTAACGAGAGGTAAAGCTTACATGTTTCCTGATGCGATTCTTGGTGGACCCCACAGGCCATGGACTCACCTGGGTCCTGTGGGCTGTCAACCACCCAGCCGGTCCCTCAGTCGGAGCACGCCAGCTGGCGAGGCCTAGCCCGACCAAGTCGCCATGGGCTGCAGCCCATACACCCCAACCTGCAAGGGCCTATTAGGCTTTAATTGCAGGATGTTGCCAGGGGGGATCGAACCCCTGACCTTTGACATATTCCCAATTCCATGAGAGATATGCCAACCAACTACACTACAGTGTAATTGGTTGGCATATCTCCCATGGAATTGGGAATATGTCAAAGGTCAGGGGTTCGATCCCCCATGGCAACATTCTGCAATTAAAGCCTAATAGGCCCTTGCAGGTTGGGGTGTATGGGCTGCACTTTTATGATGCGATTCTTGGTGGACCCCATAGGCCATGGACTCACCTGGGTCCTGTGGGCTGTCAACCACCCAGCCAGTCCCTCAGTCGGAGCACGCCGGCTGGCGAGGCCTAGCCCAACCAAGAACGCCATGGGCTGCAGCCCATACACCCCAACCTGCAAGGGCCTATTAGGCTTTAATTGCAGGATGTTGCCAGGGGGGATCGAACTTCTGACCTTTGACATATTCCCAATTCCATGGGAGATATGCCAACCAACTACACTGCATAAAAGTGCACTTTTATGATGCGATTCTTGGTGGACCCCACAGGCCATGGACTCACCTGGGTCCTGTGGGTTGTCAACCACCCAGCCGGTCCCTCAGTCGGAGCACGCCAGCTGGCGAGGCCTAGCCCGACCAAGTCGCCATGGGCTGCAGCCCATACAGTGTAGTTGGTTTGCATATCTCCCATGGAATTGGGAATATGTCAAAGGTCAGGGGTTCGATCCCCCCTGGCAACATCCTGCAATTAAAGCCTAATAGGCCCTTGCAGGTTGGGGTGTATGGGCTGCAGCCCATGGCGTTCTTGGTTGGGCTAGGCCTCGCCAGCCGGCGTGCTCCGACTGAGGGACTGGCTGGGTGGTTGACAGCCCACAGGACCCAGGTGAGTCCATGGCCTGTGGGGTCCACCAAGAATCGCATCATAAAAGTGCACTTTTATGATGCGATTCTTGGTGGACCCCACAGGCCATGGACTCACCTGGGTCCTGTGGGCTGTCAACCACCCAGCCAGTCCCTCAGTC
This sequence comes from Rheum nobile, assembly GCA_027886185.1. NCBI lineage: Eukaryota > Viridiplantae > Streptophyta > Magnoliopsida > Caryophyllales > Polygonaceae > Rheum > Rheum nobile. The sequence continues at coordinate 4,242,407 of WOAB01000695.1, read as the reverse complement.
GGAGCACGCCGGCTGGCGAGGCCTAGCCCAACCAAGAACGCCATGGGCTGCAGCCCATACACCCCAACCTGCAATACAGTGTAGTTGGTTTGCATATCTCCCATGGAATTGGGAATATGTCAAAGGTCAGGGGTTCGATCCCCCCTGGCAACATCCTGTAATTAAAGCCTAATAGGCCCTTGCAGGTTGGGGTGTATGGGCTGCAGCCCATGGCGTTCTTGGTTGGGCTAGGCCTCGCCAGCCGGCGTGCTCCGACTGAGGGACTCGCTGGGTGGTTGACAGCCCACAGGACCCAGGTGAGTCCATGGCCTGTGGGGTCCACCAAGAATCGCATCATTTCCCCTTTTCATGCCATCCATCACATACTTCAAGCAAATGTAGCACTTACCCTGCGTTTGGCCCCTATCATACGCACATGGGAAACACGATCAAGGTGTCCATGTGGGGTGGTACATGTGATGACTTTCTTGAGTGCAACAAGTGGGGCAAGACCCCATACATTGTTGTTTTTACCTCCATGAACGTGCGACAATGGAATGGTACGGTAGCCCTCTTCCAATTGATTATCAGTTTATATGTCTGCATACCAAACAATCAAAGGGAAACGACAAGACATCGTTCAAGCGTGCATCAACAACTCGCCTATTTGGAGTCAATGCCAATTACTCACGTTAACAAAAAACATGAGGGTCAATGACCAATAGGCCAATGTCGAGATTGACATCCACAAACAACAATTCAACAACTGGATTCAAAAGATCGGGGATGGAAATGCTGAAGCAATAGCGCTAGACAATGAGGAGGAAGAAACATGGACTGAGATCCCACAAGAGTTCATAATCGCACCAGGGGAAAACCCGATTGAGCAACTAATTGACAAAGTCTTTCCAGATTTCGTAGCGAATGAAACCAACCCGTCGTACATCCAAGACATGGCTATCCTGATCCCCTTAAACGAAGATGCAGATCAGATAAACAATTACATGTTCAAACGTCTGCACGGACAAATGAAGACATACAAAAGCGCAGATGAGATTTGCAAGGCATCTACCGATGTGGCTGCACAAGAGCATTTGTACCCATCTGAATTCTTAAACAGCCAGGATATCCCCGGTACATTGCACTAACATTTCCATACACTATGCCTAATAAGTTATAAAATCAACAACGAATGAAAATAACATGGAAACCAAATTACAGGAATCCCACCACACACGCTGGAACTGAAGAAAGGGTTGTCAGTAATGCTTCTAAGGAATGTCAACCTGTCACAAGGGATGTGCAACGGCACCCAACTCATCATTACGCATTTGGGAGAGTAGGTTGTTGAGGCTTAGATTATAACAGGCACGTGTGTAGGGAATGAAGTACTAATTCCTAGGATAACACTAAGCGCCACCCAATCAAAATGACCATTCGTAGTGAAGCGTCGTCGATTCCCACTAAACACTTGCTATGCTATGACTATCAATAAAAGTCAAGGGCAATCACTAAAACATATGGGGTTGTACTTACCAAGGCCAGTTTTCTGCCACGGTCAGCTTTATGTGGCAATATCTCGAGTGGCAGACCCACAAGGACTCAATATATTGTTACTACACACGGGGAAAGAGCGTCTAACTACACACGGAATATAGTTTTCCGTGAGACATTCAACAACTTGGTTACCGAAATGAATGTAAGTACTAAAACACACTTTTTATAATAATACAAAACCCAAAAAAATCTATAAATCTTTGAGAAATGATTAGAAAGCAAGATTTTGACGGCAAAAAACGCCTTCTTGGTGCACAATGTGACCAACATGTTATAGCGCTTTTAATAAAGCTTGCTCAAATATGTTACCTCATGTTCCAGGTCTAGCACCACAGGGTACTATACATTTGGCACCATTGGAAAGCATGAAGTGCATATCAAACGGTCTAGCAAACATGAGATACGAGAAAATATTATTTTCATCAACCATGCGCTTTGAGGGTCGTTTGGTGCTCAAGAATTAAAATAGCTCTACAAGAATATCTCCATTGGTTTAACCAAATCGACTTCTACTGTTGTAGGGTCTGGGGCTTCGGATATTCCTCAGTTGCTTCATTAGCCAGCTATCAAGGGGAACGACATGCCCTTTAAAACGGGTACATTGCTAAAGGGGACTCCAATGACCAACCAAACGAGCCCCCAACAAACATAAAACATTGTCCCGTGCGTAGCACGGGGCTCCGATTACTAGTATGTATATAAAAATGTCTCCAATATAAAGTCAATGATACCAGCAGCCAAGTTTAGTAAATGTTATTAATTAGAATAATTAATATTTTTTCCAAAAAATACGTACATTAATTTTCTAATTAAATTACAAAAAAATCCAACATGGCCAGCACAAAATAAAGTATAATATATGTCACTAGCTAGGTAGATTGTATTGTACAGGAGTATAAATTAAGTTGAAGGAGCTCTTGAGAAAGAGAATGTGTACGTGATTTAATTAATTCATAGAATTAATAAGATGGCGGTGAACATAACAGCGATCAAAACGTCGTCGGATGGAGTGTGGCAGGGGGAGAATCCGCTGCACTACGCCTTCCCGTTGCTTATCATACAGACGACGCTCATCATCGTCATCTCCCGCATCCTCGCCTTCTTCTTCAAGCCCCTCCGCCAGCCCAAAGTCATCGCCGAGATCGTCGTACGTTCTTCAATTCTTGTGTTATTATTTTATACATATAACCAGGGCCGTCCAATCTTTTAAATTTTTATTATCAAATTTTAGAATTATCCAGCAATTTATACATGATAAAATCAATCAAAATTGTTAAATTATTAAAATTACTCACTTTTAAATAAGATGATATATTAAATATTTAATGTGGAAAATAATGTGTTGGCAAGTGAAATTGTATGGATACATATAATAAATTAAGTAATTTTTAACTTAAAAGTTTAGAGGGGAAAAATTACATCTACAAATGAATTTAGTAAGTCAAATTCAAGCATTTAGAAAACATAAAAAAAGAGAAACCTAATAATATATGAATATCAAGAATTTGAGAATATGGACAAAATAAAAGAGATTTTTCAATTAATATACATCTAGATGGCCTCATAATATTAAAAAATTTATATATAAGAATTAGGTAGGCCCTATAATTGTTTTAATGTGTTGTATATGGAAATTATATTACTTTTTGCCAAAAAATATATACTAGACAAATAATTTTTGTCTTGGCCAAAGAAAGAAAAAGGAAAAATAAGGAAGAGGAGTGGGAGAGAGGGGGCTCGAACACTGGAGAGTGAGAAATTATTTGTTATCTAAAATCACAATTATCACTACAATAAGTTGTCACATGTTATACATGGATAATTTTTCTTATTAGTAATAAAAAGTATTTGAATTATAGGTCTTTTTATAATGGAGATCCTGTACAGGTGATCAGCTACCCAGGCCGGCCCTGCATATAACATAAAGAGAGACCCAATTTAAATATATGGTGCATCATATTTGTGCAGTTTGATGCGTTAGGGCATTTATAATTGTGGTTTCTTAAGGGGTTTTATATGAGGTAAATGGTTTTTTAAGGGTTGAGATTTAATCTTGTATTTAATTTAATAATAAAATAAATATTTTAGATGAGATAAAAGATATAAAAAAATAAAATTATAATTATAAAATTCAAAATATGAAATGTCCGTTGCACAAGATCTTAGGCTCGTATGTTCATGTTCATGTGTGTCTCTACATACACGCCCATTATAATTTACCGAGTCACCACACTTTAACATTATTGGCGAGTTTGTATTCGATTACCGAGTCATCTCACATAAACACATTTTCTAATGTGTTTATGTGAGATGCGATCATTGATACATTTTCACCTTGGCCTTTTATTTGATAAAGTTTTTATCAAGTCTTTATATTACTTTCTCCGTATGAAAATACATGACTTTTTTACATTTAACTTTTGTTTACAAATACTTAACTTTTCTTTTTCAGTATTTAACTTTTGTTTACAAACACTTAATTGTCCTTTAAGCTCTTTTGCACTTTATTTTACATATTTAACCTTGTAATTAATTGTAGATTATTGATTTTTAAAAAAATAAAAATATTGAGTAATAAATAAGATTATAATAGTATTTTTAATAATTTTCTTAAAAAATGCTAGAAATACAAAATTTCTTGATACATACACCTTTCGTTGTTAGAATATAAATATCCCACATCTAAAGTTGATGTCCATTTTTTATGATTATTATTAAAATTTTAAATTTATTAAAATAGTTATATTAAAAAAAATTATTTAATAAAGTATTTTAAAACATTTAATATAAATGAAATAACGGAGTTCCTCGAGCTCGGATTCACTATTCGGGTTGGGTTGAGTCGGGTCCTTCGGGTTCGAATCCTTCTTAATCCAATGATTCTCAGATCGGGTTTTCGGGTCGGGTCGACTTTTGACACGTCTATATACAAGGCACCAACACTCCATTCTTTGCCATAGAATAATATTTGTTGAATTCCAAAGTTAAAATCATTTATATTAGAAATTATTAAATAAAGATATTTTAAACCAAAATTTCTCCTTAATATATGTTAAAATTTGCTAGAAATACAATTCTTTATCACTAAAAATCGGTTTCTATTTTAAAAAACATATTTATGGATACTTCACCAAACAAACAAAGATTATCTTGTCATACCAAGCCCACAATTAAACTTATATATATATATATATAGGGAGGGATACTATTGGGGCCGTCGGCGTTGGGGAGGAGCACGGCGTATTTACACGCCGTGTTCCCAAAATGGAGCATGCCGATTCTAGACTCGGTGGCGAATCTGGGGCTCCTCTTCTTCCTCTTCCTCGTGGGTTTGGAGCTCGACCTCAACTCCATCAGGCGCGGCGGAAGGAGGGCTCTCTCCATCTCCGTAGCCGGAATCGCCCTGCCGTTCGCCAGCGGCGCCGGAGTGGCGGTGTTGTTCAGGAGGACCATCGATGGAGCCGATAAGGCCGGGTACGGGCAGTTCTTGGTGTTCATGGGGGTGGCGCTCTCCATTACTGCTTTTCCTGTTCTCGCGCGGATTCTTGCTGAGCTCAAGCTTCTTACCACCAGGTAATTAAATTAATATGTTTAATACTTTAATTACCACATTAATTTACGAAGCTTTTATATTCTATATTGTAGGGACGTATAATATAGATTCGGAATTGGATGTTAAAATCCAAAACTAAATATTATAAAAAAAATCCTAAAGAAAGACACTTATAAAGCTTTAATTTGAATTGAATTATATTCTTATTTTATGCCCTAATAGAAATAATTAATTGAAATTATTACATTAAATATATATATATATATATATATATATACGGGTATTTTTTTTGGAATAGTATTTTACCGGTGTAGAGATCTTGGACAGTAGATTGAATTGTGCAAGCACTTTTTTAAAGAGTATTTTTATTTGATGCAAGTCTTAGATTACACGAAATACCTAGCTTTAAAGATAAGACAATTACAAAAGTCTTCTTGGTCTACGCTTAAGATATAAGAGATACATTTAAAATTTCTTGTGTTTGTGTTGAATGTAATTACAAAGATATGATATACATTAGAATACCAAAATATGTCCCAAGAGACCCTATATATAAGTAAGGGGATCACTTAACATGGCGATTAGAACGGTTAAAACACATTAAATTGTGCTTAAATCCATGCATATGAAACAGACAGACCACAACGTATTACAGATAGCATCGCATGATCCGTATACCAAAACGCAAAGACCATAATACATTACAAAACCTAATGCATGATAATCCCGCGTTTAAGTCCGTTCGTACGAGTACACACCCCGCATTTCCACGTCTGCATTGAACTTAGCGGACCACGTACATAATTCTTGATCGCTTCAAATAACACGATAATATATATAATATGCTGTGTATAAAACAAGATGTAATCAATTTGGATTTTGATATATATATATATAAATGCCCATTTCAGGGTTGGAGAGTTGGCCATGTCAGCAGCGGCGTTCGATGACGTGGCAGCATGGATCCTCTTGGCACTAGCCATTGCCCTCGCGGGGAGCGGGGAGTCCCACAAGAGCCCGATCGTCACCGTGTGGGTCCTCCTCAGCGGCGTGGGCTTCATCACTTTCATGTTCGTGGCGGTCCGGCCCATCATGGCCCACGTGGCCCACCGATGCTCTTCCTCCGCCCACGGCGCCGCCGACGAGGCCTACATCGCCCTAACCCTCGCCGGAGTCCTCGTCTCCGGGTTCACGACCGACCTCGTCGGCATCCACGCCATCTTTGGCGGGTTCGTGTTCGGGCTCATAATCCCGAAAGAAGGCCCGTTCGCCGGCAAACTCATCGAGCGGATCGAGGATTTCGTGTCGGGGCTGATGCTGCCGCTGTACTTCGCGTCCAGCGGGCTCAAGACCAACATCGCCACGATTAAGGGGGCGGAGGCGTGGGGGTTGCTGGTGCTGGTCATCGGCGTTGCTTGCGCCGGGAAGATTGTAGCGGTGACGGCGGTGGCGCTGGCGTGCAAGATTCCGGTGAGGGAGTCGATTACGTTGGGGTTCTTGATGAACACCAAGGGCTTGGTCGAGCTTATTGTGCTCAATATTGGCAAGGAGAAAAAGGTAATTATTCCACTTTACTTGAATTTGTATTAATATGAAAATATAACATGTTCAAATTATATGCTCTTTTGGTATAATTTATTTGTACTTTATTTTTTTATTGGTTAGTTTGATTTTTATTATTATATTTTTCATAAAAAAAATTATAATTATTGAAGAAATACATTTTTTTGATTGGTTAGATTGATTTTTATTAAAAAAATTATAATTGAAGAAATACATCTTTTTGATGGGTTGATTGATTTTTATTATTATTATATTTTCTGATTTAGGTCTTATAGGGATTAGCCACTCATGTTATAGTGAAATTTATTAGAAAATATGTTTAGGGAATAGCCGACTTTGATTTCGAATACGACACTAATATGAAAATGGTGTACGAAATTACTCATTCTTTTTAATAAGGTTGGGATCTATCTTCTAATAAAAAAATTATTACTATCATATAATGACTTCGACCAAAAAAAAAATACTAATTTTATCAATGTCTCCAACAAATCTTTAATTATAATTTGGTTGGCGCAGTTGGCATTGGGTTGTCCCTCCTTAAACATTTTAGCAAGAGGTCTCGATTTTAAATCCTCTAATGTGTTTGAATATATTAACAATCTTAGAGCATCCGTTACCGATCAAACTAAACGGGTCCATGACCAAAACAAATCCATAATTATTCATTTCGTGCATGTCATTCTTTTCAAGCTGATAAGGCTATTTATATTACTTAACTTTAATTTCACAATAGTATATTTGCAAAAGAAACAACATAAATATATAACATGAATGATTTAGGATAATGTTAAAAGATGATTTAAACATAAACTTTGTCACATATATATATATTGGGACGTACACCAATTTTGCCAAAACATAGCATATATACAATTTATGGTCAAATAACAGGTTGAAAATCTTCTACTAATATATAAGATATGGAAACAGTTCAAACGGGCGTTTAGGTGTACATGTATATGTATAAATTTATGACTAGATATAAGTAAAAATTCATACACATCATAATAGATGCATATATTTTTATCTGTATATGTATATATTTTTTACATGTATATATGTGATCATGAATAACGTATAATATTGATGAATGCAAACCATGCACAACTTATAATATTGATGAATGTATTCTCACCTAATGACCTTTATCATACTATTAAGCATCTATAAGATATAATATATATATATATATACATGCAGGTGCTAAACGATGAGATGTTTGCAATCATGGTGCTAATGGCACTCGTGACAACCTTCATGACCACCCCCATCGTCATGTCCATCTACAAGCCCGCCCACCGGGGCCCCACTGCCACCCGCAACCGCAACCTCCAAATCACCGCCGCCAACGACCTCCGCGTCGTGGCCTGCGTCCATGGCCCCGACGACGTCCCCGCCTTCATCACCCTCATCGACTCCCTTTCCACCACCGCCGCCGCCGGCAAAACCACCCTCAAGCTCTACGCCATCCACCTCATGGAGCTCACCGAGCGCTCCTCCTCCATCGTCCTCTTGCGCCGCTTCCGCCGCGACGGCCTCCCCTTCACCGGCCGCCGCAATGACGTCAGCTTCGTCCACGGCCGGATCACGGACTCGTTCCGGGCCAACGGGCGGGTCACGGTCCGGCCCGTGACGACGGTCTCCGCCCTCGCGACGATGCACGAGGACGTGTGCCACGTGGCGGGGGAGAAGGAGGCGGCGGTCATCATCCTCCCGTTTCATAGTGGGTGGCGTGGGGTAAACCAGAAGGTGATGAAGCACGCGCCGTGCTCGGTGGCGGTGTTGGTGGATAGAGGGTACGGGGCGGAGGAGGAGGAGAGGCGGCGGAGTGTGTGCGCGGTGTTCTTTGGAGGGCCGGATGATAGGGAGGCGTTGGAGTTAGTGGGGAGGATGGCGGAGCATCCGACGGTTAGGGTTGAGGTGGTGAGGTTCGTCGGATCCGACCCGGATGGGAATAAGATTATTCCGTCGCCGGAGAAGTCTCGGGAGAGTAGCTATAGCTTCTCTCTTGCTGCCATGAATCGTGAGGCCGAAAAGGTATTCATACAATCGATCATTGGTTCAAATTGTCTGCTCTCTTTATCAAATCTCTCCTATATATGCTCCACTTTTTCTATTGATTAGATTAATTATTTGAGTACCAATCACGTCAAAATCACGCTTAAGTGAGAATGTGAAAAAATTTTGACGCTTAAGTGAGAACGTGAAAATACGTATATAATATGTACGAATTTTTAGATGAATTTTCACTTACACGTAGTCACACACATATCTTGAAGTGTGTATTGATTTTTTCATGTATGTATATAAATTTTCACTTACACATATAGTAAGATATATATGTACATGTACATATAGGCAAAAAGTTATGTACACTATATATGCATGAGTTTTCATAACATTATGCACATACAGTAAAACAAAATCCATATACATCTTGATGTGTGCATAAACTTTTGTTTGTACTCGTGCACATAAATTCATATATATTTGATATTCTCACATTCTTATCTAAGCGTCCATTTTCATATGAATTTTTTCCAAATTATTTATAAGTTTATTGATAATTAAGGTTTTTTTCGGATTTAATTTGAAAAATCAATCCTATAGTAAATATATTAGGGAGCCTGTATGGGTAAATGGAATTTTCATTTCATAATTCTGTCCATTTATTTTGCAGTTATGATATTGTTGGCTAACTATTTATAAGGGTCCTTTCGATTATAAAACTTGCTAAAGCTTGCTTCAACTCCTAGGTTTGTTCGGATTCTAATCAGAATGCGGAATCCGAACGTTTTATATTAAATTAAAATTAGACATTTTAATACATTATTTAAAGGAATCTAAACGAACCCTTAATCGAACTCGAACGTACCCTTAATCTGATTTTAGAAGTAACAAATAGATACATTCTTGACATCAAGTCAAACTTGTACGTTTGTGTAGGATTTGGACAATGCAGCGGTGGCGGAGTTTGCGAGGAGGTGGGGAGCCACGGCGGAGTACGTAGAGCGGGCGGCGGGAAGCGTGGTAGAGGACGTGCTGGGTATGGGCCGGAGCGGAGGCTACGACCTCATCGTGGTGGGGAAAGGGCGGTTCCCGTCAACCGCCATGGTGGCGGGACTGGCTGACCTCCAGGCGGAGCACGCCGAGCTCGGCCCAATCGGAGACATCCTCGCCTCCTCAACCAGCGGCGTCGCGTCTTCCGTGCTTGTCGTGCAACAACACGATTCGACACACGTTGAGGAGGTGCCCTTCTCGAAAATCATGCATGTTGAGGATGGTGGAAGTACTAAATAGGTTGGCATGTCAAGCTCTATTCTTGCTCAATTTGATCGTACTATAAGTTTTTCATATTATGTTGAATAACTCTCAAGTTTTATGCTATTAGTCATGTGTGTAGAAGGTAAGGACTTTTTAAAATGTTTTGTATTATTTTGTTATTGTGTGGAAAGTGAAAGGAAAGTTTCAAATGCTTCTTCAATAAACTTCTTACTTTCTCTCTTTATTTGGTTCTTTACACTCGTGATTCTTGTAGATTACCGACTCATTTGGAAATGATAACGGAAAGAAAACAAATTTAGTCTATTTTAATATCATATTAAATTTTTTATTTTGATTTGATACTCTAAAATTTGTGTATCAAAAAAATAAAAAAAATAAAAAAATTTAAAACTGACATTATCCTAAACAAGGATCTTTATAGTAGGTCCATGATAAGAAAAAATAAAATGATTTTACCATTTTGATCAAGGAGTAATAACATTAAAGTGGGCTAAACTCGTTTTATTTCTATTACCATTTCCATTACTGTTTTCACGATTCAAACCAAACAAGGCCTATGTTTATTCACAATTCGTTTTCACTAAAGCCGAATTTCTCATTGTTTACATAGTAGTTTTTACTCTCAATGAATGTCATATTATAACCTTTTTCAATAAACTACCACAAACTAGATATTTTTCAAAAACTTGGCACCAAAAGACATTGGCAAATGCTCCCGCTTATCAGATGAAATTCACCAAGAATTACATGCAACGTTTTTTTTTTAAATAACAAAGAAATCGGGGACTCCACAATGTGAAATGTTCTTAAGAAGATGGGGAAAGAAGTTTCTGCCCCCAATTTTTGGGCCTCTCTAAACAGTGGGCCCAATTTCACCCCTTTTGTTCCCCATCCTGGGCCGGCCCAGCACAAGACTCTTTATGGTACTCAGCAAAAAGCCCCTTCTCCAGAAGCAGCACTCTCTTCTTAACAAACTCAACTTGTCTCCTCTGCATTTCCCTATAATGGTATAGTAAGTTGCCATTATCAGTAGCTGCTGCTGGTGTCGTCTCAGTAGTAATAGTACTAGTAGTAGCACCATTTTCACCATTAGCACTGCCCTTCGCGGTGTCGCCCGATGATTCTGCATTCGGTATGTTGAATCCAATTTGTGTCTGATTACCACCAGATCCAGGAAAATTAATGAGTGGGAGATTGAGCTCCTGACAAATGAGTTCTTGAAGCCTCAGATTTTTGTCATCAATAATGGCTTGCCATCTTCCGTACCCATGCCTGATCAGTACAAACAAGGATGTTTTTCTTTAGAAATGATACCAAGTATCATATACTAATAATAACACCAAAAACATGTCTCACTCTCTTCAACATATTGACATTCACATGAATTACTATGAATGAATCAAAATTAAAGCACAAAATACTTTGTTACGGCGCATAAAAGCAAGGCTCTCTTCTAAAATAAAAACATCATATGCCAAATTAAGTCTTAAGCTCATATACTAATCATAATACTTTGACATTACCAAAGAGATAAGAAAAAAAAAATGGGAAGCATACCACAGGAATTACTATGGAATATGGATGAAATAGAATTAAAGCATAACATACTTTGTTACGGCGCGCAAAAGCACGGAATCATGCTCTCTCTTCCAAAATCTTCCACCTCTTAGCGTAGGATAGTGAAACAAAACATCTTCAGAAAGAAGAGGAGCATCGGGATTTTTTGCCAAAAGCTTGACCTGTTGAAAGCAACACCGTTATGAAATCAATATAAGTTGAATTAAATAACAAAATAAGATATCACATGATCCATCTGATCAAATACATTTATTAGGCAAAAACATTCCTATTATCTATTCAGTATTTAAAATTAACTGCTTTGACTAGATCAATCCGAAATTTGCTTCTTGGTTAAGAGTACTCAGAATTGGAACATAGCAAACTAATAGAATGATCGCATATCAACATTATCATGGTGTACATAAATAATGATTTTGTCAACATTGTACTATATCTGCATACTATTTTCAAACCTCAAAGTCCATCCATGTCATATCTAATGCAATCATTATTTTACTCCCATGATTTGATTGGGAACCAGTAAAACACCCACACCTCAAACCCCACTCAGCAAGAAAAAAGAAAAGAAGAAAGGGAACAAACAACAATAATTCTTAGTACTAAACAATTTAGCGACCGGAATCGAAGGTGAACATTTACCTTTGCTGCAATCAATTCCAATTGTCCGATTCTAGCAAGAACATCTTGCACTCTGAGTCCTTCTTTTGGAACACCATCTACATAGGGGGCACACAAATGCAGAAAGCGAGTTAGGGCAGAACAGCAAAGGGTCAAATAATGGGACCAGTACCCATTGATTATTTCTGAAAAGAATATTAGTGAAATCACTCAAGACATCAATTACCCGAAAATGTCGGTAAGTCATTAACTTCTTCAACAAGGTGAGATAAGAAGAGCATCCCATACCTGAATCCAGAGGGAGAGTGAAGGAAATTAGATAAAACAAAAGAGAAGAGCAACTTATGCTGTACCAACAATCTAAGCCGACATCAAGGGTACATAACCAAACAGATGCAAAAAGAACTTGCCAAAGCATCAAAGCTAATTAAGTATACAAAAGTAGAAAACAATTAGCAATAAAAAAATAATAAGCCAGGGAAAATCTGGACCAAAAAGTGATAGAAGAAAGAAACAAACATTGAAAATGAAAGATTAATAGCTAATGTTCCAGCTAAGCTTTGTCACAAGAATTTACATATCTGATATCTAGTCTATCAAATATCAGTAACACTTGTTACTAAGAAAATGAATGTTTATCAAGTTTATGATCACGACCTGACTACATTTTTTAAGGGATAACTATATGTACATATAAAGTAAGCAAACTCAGCATCTATATAAGAATCAAGTGAATCAATTTATCTAAGCATCAAACAATTGTTAATCAGCTGCTTGAATTAAATAAATTAGACTGCCATGGGGAGATCAATATTGATTGTTATATCAGCAGTTATCAGTTTATCTTGACGAATTATATGATTGGCTACAACTTCCAGAAAACCAGACTCAAATTCCAAACTATTGAACGCTGCCTGTTCATTATCAGATTCAAATTTTCACTTATTTCCATTGAATTCAAAATTGGGAAATTATATATGGTGCAATTGGGATTTTCTACCTCCGGTTAATACGTGATGACTTAATGTTGAAATTCATGTAATTAAAAAAAAAATTGATATGGAAATCTTTGCATGGTGCCCTTCCCATTTCTCATTAAAACAGGTCTTCCGCTCTATTGCCTTTTAAACAAACATTTCCACTAGATATTGCGAACAAAAATATTATTAGTAATGTCTTCTTGAAGTGTAACCGATTTACAGAACTGGGTTTATGGTATTACACTGGTTTCAAATAAATGCTGTCATCATCCAAAAATATTGTTGCAAAAAACATAAAGAAGTCCAAATGTAGTGATTTAGAGTAGAATTTTGCTTCCAATAATGGAAGTTAACTATTCGTACCAAAAAGATTCAGTTGTTGCAGTTCACTATACAAGATGCACTATATGATTGTCCAGACTCTTGAAGAAATCAGAACATCTCAAATTATCAACGTGGATAGCAATGAAGAAACTGTTAGATCAAGAAACAGCACTAACAGCAACGAATCACGGCATGACAAGCAGAAACAATTTACAAACGAAGAAAAAAACAGTTAGCTCACTCATTTATTTCTTCAAAAGTCTTCGTCTTCATCCGCGGCACAAATTCTACCCAGTCATAGTCCCCAACCCCAAATCTGCAAGGTAAAACAATAAGATTGAGAGATGGTCCATGAGTCTCGGCTAGAGAGGAAGGATAAGATGGAGTTGCATATACATAGATGCAATAAATTTCAGAGAGGAAATAAACGAGTGTCATAGCTAAAGAACCTCATCAAGATTTGAACAAACAGAGCTCTCTGACTTTGATTAAAACCTCGCACTCGGAATGATTTTCCTTCACCTTCCATTAAAGGTAGTTCCATTCCATCAACTGTAAACAACGTTCCAGAAAGAATTACCAGATAAGCACATGAACATATGTGTCCTTCGCAAGATTAATCAATATAGCAACATAAAACCTCGGCTTCTTTTTCTGTAAGGCCTTCTGCCAGAAGGTGCAACAGCTGGAGTCATTTCGCTGTCGCTGAGTCCACCCTCATAATTGTCATCTTCTCCATCAGAACTAACATCTTCTAAACCAGCCAGGTCATCATCTTCAACAGATGCCAACTAAATGAAGCCAAAAGCATGACAAGCTCAATTAATGTTGTTCAAGGTAAAATCGGTTTTTTTTATCAAAGCTTTTGTTGTTTAACCATGCATGCAGAAATGCCAGAAAATAAGATACAGATTAACATACACTGACAACATAGAACAGTCTGGTTAAAGTTTAGTGAACGCGGAAATAAGCAGCTTCTATCAAGATTCTCAGCACAGAAGGCAAAAGAACAAAATTTTGATGCATGATTGCTAAGAACCAAGAAAAGCCTAAAACAGAGGGGAGATTAAGACTACATTACCTGTTTACGACTTCTCTTTCCCTTTCCCAAAGAACTGAATTCCTCAGTTTTATGCACCTCATACTTGTCCCTTAACAACTCCTCCCAATAAGATAATCTCTCAGAATTATGTACTGCAGTTTTGCTCTCCACAGCTGGTTTTTGGTTTTCCTCTTCTGCTGAAGCTTCGACTTCATCTATATATTCGAAATTAGCCACCTACAAATACATTAATTTGATGTATAGATAAGATGAGTTCAGTGTATGCAAATTAACAAAGAGCTATCAACATCATTTCAACTTATGATACAATATTAAACCAGCACCAATCCAAAACTAGGCAGTTGGAAGTACACGAGATAAAAGTTTTTTAGGCTCTCATTCTGCAACAGGCTTTATCGTATTGTTAGCTGAAGTATCTGCTTTCTAATAAAAATCACAAGTTTACAGACAAGTAGTGTTACATAAAATTCCACAATTATGAATGACAAATACAGTCACTGAATTATATTCATCTTGAACTGATCCATACATGGAACAATAAGTAGTAAGCTAGTGGAACTGTGGAGCTGAAAGAGCAGGGGGGGGGGGGGGGGGGGGGAATTCTAAAGCAAAACTCATGCAGCTAGGAATAAGCAAATATTAGCCTTCACGATAGCTGGATCACTTTTTCTCTCTTATATTCTTAATAAGAATGTTACCTTGATCATCTTGCAATCTTATTTCACATGTGATCTGGTGTTTTGATAACTGAAAATAAAGCCTCTGCAACAGCTAGCATATTGTTTACCTTGAAGGCTTTTAAAAAGCCATCTTCTTCTTCTTCATCCAAGGAAGTCTCCTCATCCCCAACATGTTCACGGTCAAGTATTCTAGTAAAGGAGATACGATTACAAAAACCAGATGCATAACCAACTTCAGTTTTGAGTGATACCCTACATGAATTTAATATGAGGAACACATTTACCTATCTATGGCAGCATCATCATAGTGGATCTGGCGGGCTTTTGCTTCTTCACTTTCATCAGCAAATAACTCCATTGACCCATGCCTGATGATGTCATCTAGCTCTTCCTGAGGGATAAAAATCATATCAGCACAAAACAGAAGTAGTCCACTCATCCCCAAAAAACACAATTGTGATGCTCATAATTCACAAACACAATTGTGATGTCATCTAGCTTTCTCTATAATTCACAAACAACAATCCAACTCCCTTAAGAGAATCTTAAATACAATTCATTATCCAAGAGTGAATTAGTGAAATGATTGCACTGCCTGATCTAGAATTGAAGAAATAGAATTTACAAAAAAGTGAATGGAGTATTATAAAAAAGAGAGAGAACAACTTTCACAGCATCTGAAGGCCAAGTTTCAGAGTTATTCAATTTAAGTTTTTCTTCAGCTTAGCTCTAAGGGGAAAAAAACACTTAATTCCTTCTTGTACTCCAAACTCCAAAAGAAGTAAAAGCCTAAAAGTTAACCAAATACTTGGGTTATTTAACAGAAGAAAAAAATCAGCAACAGTTGAACAAAAACCAAGCCAAACCCGGCCTATCTTGATATACAAAGTCGAGATAACAAGGCAATTCACACATGTGGCGTTGTCCAATTGAACACTGATTTATCAAGTGCAAACACTCCAAACACAGAAAATCAGAACATTTAACTGTAGTATGCTGGCAAGTGGCAACTCTATACCTGGTTGATATTTTGTGTTTTGAGCTTCCCTACAACTAAATGCTCTAAAATCATCTTCTTCTTTGTCAACTCCATCATTCGTTCTTCAATAGTTCCTCTGGTTATAAGTCTGTATATCATCACCTTTGAAGCAGAAACAAGCAAAAATTAGCATCTGGCCGTAAAGCTCCTGGGAAAATGGGCCACGAAGGAACTTCATATGAAAAAGAATAACCTTATTAGTTTGTCCTAGCCTATGAGCTCTAGCCATTGCTTGTAGATCGGCATGGGGATTCCAGTCGCTTCATAGTTGCACACAAAAATATACAAAAACGAGGAAAAAGATCAGAGACGGAAACCAAGAGATATGAACAGAAACAATCAGAGATTGTAACTTAGTTCAAGTATGAGATGAAAAATAAGTACTGCAAAGCTTCCAGTCTATTTAGTAAATCAGCTTAGGAATCTCCCCACAAGCCCCCCTCCCTCCCATTCTAGTTTTCCAAGGGTACCAAATCGTTATTAAA
This sequence comes from Rheum nobile, assembly GCA_027886185.1. Lineage (NCBI taxonomy): Eukaryota > Viridiplantae > Streptophyta > Magnoliopsida > Caryophyllales > Polygonaceae > Rheum > Rheum nobile. The sequence continues at coordinate 4,225,697 of WOAB01000695.1, read as the reverse complement.
AAGGTCAAAAGAGTATGCAGTCTGTAAAAAACATGTCCAAAGAATGAAAATATGCAATAGTTCAAGTAGTCGTAACACTAGTTTCATCATACTACATCTATAATTAGCGAGGAAATGGATGAAGATCTACATATAGAGGTGTGAGGGTTATCAATTTGAGCGGAAAAGTGTGATCGCTAATTGCTATAAGCGTCCCAAAGAGACATAATGGAGTAAATTAACTTCTTATAGTTCTGTCATATGTGCCAGAGAGAGAGAGAGAGAGAGAGAGAATGAAAGAAGGATGCACCTATCATAAATGATGACAGTGTCAGCAGTAGCAAGGTTTATTCCCAATCCACCAGCTCTTGTTGATAGTAAGAAACAGAACCTTGAAGAGTTCTTAGCATTGAATCGATCAATACGAATTTGTCTTTCAGTTCCACTAACCCTTCCATCTATTCGTTCATATAGCCATCTCTGGAAAGCAAACAGAATTAAGAAAAGGTATAAATCTATTTTTGTTATCAAAGCAAAGAGAAGAGAAGGGTGCTTCAAATAAATATTATAGAGCAGTCTAAAAGATCACATTGAATAAGAAGCTATATGCCTATATCAATGGATAATTCACTGTCATGAATATAAACCTATAACTTAGGAGTCATCCATTTACAAGAATGAATGAATGAATTACAAACATCATTACAAGGCACACCATAAGAAGTCACTTAAAGAGAAATATTATTAAGATGACATATAGAAAAATTGCTATACTAATTACTAATTGCCACCAAATGGGTAAAAAAAAAGTTTAGAAAGATGGCATGAGCAATTGATATAATGATATATTGCAATGCACCAAGGATACATCTTACATGGAAATAGACACGGCAACCCCACCTGCCCAAACCAAACTCGTTCGAAACTTGAAAATTTATTGAAATGCATCACCCGAAACCAACCCAACCGAATAACCGAAATGGCTTAAACCTGAAAAATACTGATTAAAAACATACCCGCACTCAAAAAATAAAAAAGTTTAACACTCCCTTGAGTTTATATTATAATTTATAACCCGACTTCAATAACCTGAGACCTCGAGAAGTTGAAGCTTCAAATCACAGAACCCAAACAAACTTGACCTAAAGATCAAAATGACCGACACAACAATGACCTAATCACTAATCACCCAAACCCGAAATGACCCAACGCAGCCAGCTGAACAGATGTGAAATTCCCAACAAAAAATCAAAAGAAAAAAACAAAAGGTTATCCAGGTTATTACTTTGAAGCTGAGGTAATCTTCCAGTATGTCCAATGTGTGCTGAAATTGTGAATAGATAAGTACTCTATGTCCTTGCTCTTTGAGCTTAACCATCATTTTGTCCACCAATTGCAACTTTCCAGATGACTCCAGAAGTTGTCTGTCACAAGATTTAAAAAAATCAATTACCAAGGAAAGATATATGCTATAACACTTCCAAAATCTTGCTTATATACGATGAAGATTAATATCCTAGACTGATTTTGCATACAGAAACTGCACTTGGACCAGAAAAATTTAAGGCAATGCTACATTTTATAATGTACAATCATACGCAGATTTCATAGTGCATAAAGATTACTTGAATGATTCGTTGACATCAGGTATATGTGGTTCAACTCCCTCTAACAAGTATGGATGACAACATAACTTCCGTAGTTCCATAGCCACATTGATTAGAGAAATCTAGAGCACAAGCCACAATGTCAGATAAATATATTCAAAATGGGTTGATAAAAGAAGTGCAACTTTGACATAGATTATCACCTGTGCACCACCTCTACGTGTCAGTAACTCATAATTACGGGTCAAAATGGCCCTGTAATACTCTTTCTGTTTACTGCTTAACTCAACTCGTAGGATGAGCTCCTTTTTGGGGGGGAGGTCCTTCATGACATCTTTTTTCACCCCTGATAAGCTCATTTCAAAGTAAATAACAGATATCAGAAACCTCATAACAACCATGAGACATGTGTCCCAGCAACCTCTATATAGGAACAACCATATCTCTTTGTGCAATACTAAAGTCAGATAAAGGTAACATTCATCGCAAATGAGCATTAGTCTATACTTAAGAGGATTTTGGAAGTAGGGAATAAAACTACGAGCTTGATATCGCATTTAAATACACGGGATATGCTAATGAAAAGACATAGCAGAGTTCAAACTACATACTCCTCAGAAGATGTGGAGCCAGCATCTTATGAAGTTTAGAAATCTGCTCCTCATGGTTGATATCTCTAAACTCTTCCTGAAATTCTTCTAAACTCCCAAACTGCAATTGTTCAAGAATACAGAAATAGTCAAGGTCAGTAGAAGAGCTCTCGACAAACTTTTCAACTAGCCCTAGAGGAAGTTCCTCTCTGAATACCAACCTTTCCAGCATCAAGGAAGTGCATGAGCATGAAAAGTTCATCCAGATTGTTCTGCAAAACAGGATGACCACAAATACGTTGTACAAATCAATAATTATATCAAAACTCATAAAAACATTGACTTATATCACTTGCAATAACCGGAGTTAATGGTATGAAAAGATTAGTATCAACAATACCATCACTGTGTTAAACCATGATCATGAATAGTAACAAGTCATGATTGATCCAAATGAAATGAAATTTTGTTTTGGACAGTAAAATACAAGTAGAATTGTATTGTCTTACTGAAACATCAAAAGTCCCTTTCCAATGTTTTATACAGGCAAAACTTCCTATGTTTTCCCCAAGCACAATAAAGATGCAAGTCCATGAAGATACATAAGCATATGAAACAATAGTCCTTCTTGATATAAGAATTGCCAACACGACATGTGACAATAAAACCTGGAAAAAAATAAGAGAACCTGAAGGGGAGTTCCAGTTAGCAGCACTCGATGTCTACTGGAATACTGCGTCAATTGCAAAAACAACTTTGAATCCTTATTCTTAAGGCGATGTCCTTCATCTACAATCTGCATGAAGACCTCAGTAATTAGAACTTAGAAGAGGGCTCAGTTGTGGGCAAGCAACAAAGTAAGAGAAGAAGTCGGGATAATACCATGCATTCCCACTTTATTGGTTTCAGAGATGCAGAATCTAAGTTAATCATTTCATACGAAGTAAGAAGAACGTCAAACTTAATCCTATCCTGCTTGCTGTCACTTGTGGTGGGTTGTCCAGATTTCTTCTTTTTGGTCTTTATGAAGTTTTTGGGATAGTAAAACTCGTATTGCCTGATGACGGAACGAGCTTGTGAAGAACCAACATACATGACCTGCATGTGATATCTTTATTACCTTTCCTGCAAACTGAGATCCATGGGATCAAAATTTGAAATATACATACCACATTCATTTGAGGAGCCCAAGTTGCAAACTCACGCTCCCAGTTACGCAATGTTGATAGTGGTGCCACCACTAAATGTGGGCCAACGTTCTCTTCGAAAAGTGAGGCCAGGAAAGCGATGCTTTGAATGGTTTTGCCTGCATCAAACATTGAGATAAGCACTCAGAATTGAACAATAAGAAGTCCACTAATTCCAACAAGAAAATTTGACTAAAACAACCTAGCAACCCCGTGAAGCTTACCTAGTCCCATCTCATCAGCAAGGATCACATGAGTTTGTTTTGACCAAGAAAAGCGCAAAAAGTTCAGTCCTTCAAGCTGATATGGATGCAGTTTGCCTTCATTTGAAATGCACACTCATAAGATTGGAAGATCACAAGTGCATGTGTGTACAGAACATGAAACACAACACCAATCATACCTGTGCTTAGGAAGTCAGGGCTTTGCTCATAATGCTGAAATTCTTTGTGTTTTTTAAGTATTTCAGTGAGATCATCAGCACTGCTATTTGCCTTCAGAGATTGTCTGGGATGACCGTAATATATTTGTTTGAACCTCTCAATTTGTGGTTGAAAAGCGGCTATATCCGACTCAAATTCCCAATAACACTCATCATATGGCAAATCTTTCCACTTGACGAGGTACTCCCTCTCATCCTCCTCTCCTCTAAAGAGTTCAGCAAAACAATTGTCAGCGATACAGATTTTCTATAAAAGAGCTTAATTTTGAAGTGTCCACAATAATATCTCAACTGTAGCGATATAAAAATTAGACAAACAATGTGGCTACAGGGGGATGAAGACTCAAGGGTCCTATTATGCATAAAAATATTACAAGAAAATTTAGTGGAAGGTGCTGGCTTATTCCAGAAGGCAGGGAGGTGGGACCAAGTGAAGCAACTAGGCTCTGAATGGAAGTTGTTGGGATGACTGGAAGTGACTAGGTCCTGTTAGCTCACCATGTGTCACTTTAGCAGAAGGATAGTAGCATAAAAGAAGGGTAGCCTAACCCCAATTTACCATCCAGAAATACTTTGAGAAACTGAGAGTATAGGCGGTACCCTTGACCAGCAAGTTTCTCTCTTGATGAATGGTACTTAACATTATATTATATGACTGTAATTCTGTAAAGACACAACACTTCTAGATGGTTAAACCTGCAAGTAAGGATCCGATCAACGGTGGTCCATTCAGGTCGAATAGCAATAAAGTCGTCAACTGAATTGTTAATTGAATCCATTTGACGATGGAAGTTGTTCACTTTAGTCTTGAGGCGATGAAGTGATTTATAGGCTTTTAAAAACTCTTCCTCAGGAAGCCTGCAGTTCATCAAGAAATAGGTGAAATGAGAATGCCACCCAAGAACCAAATGATATCGAAAAATAATTTTCATCTACAAAGCAACGTCAAGGACATGTAACTTATGATGAAAATCTACTTCTCACTATAACATAATAAATGAAGCCAACATCATCAAGGAGCATGTAAAATTTATTACCATGTGCAATGTAGGTAAGACAATCCCTTCCACTTCACAAGATAGTGCTTAACCAATGTTTGCTTTGACCCCAGCTGAGATGCATCAGCTGCGTCACCATCATCACCAACTGCAGGGCGCATTTCACAATCAAGTATCTTCTCAATATCATTAAGAGGACTAATCTGCAAAGAGAAAAAAATCATTTGCCGAATCTTATTTTGCATTTAAAATTACATAGAAGTATTTAAAAAGTACTTATATCAGTCATACACATTCAGGACACTTCCAATTTTCAGGATAAGGAGCTTTCAACTGTGGAAGCAAGCACTTGGGGTGGTATGCATATGTACATGTTTGACATTGAATCAGGTTTCCAGCTTCTCCGCAAGGTTGGCATGAATCTTCTTTCTACAGATCAAAGAAAAACAGTTAGGAAAGATGCAATCCGAGACAATAATTCCATAAGCTGCAATCAGAACGTCAATGTCCTACAAATGACAGGGGGCAAAGAAGCACAGCAGATTCATCAAGCCACTGAAACCGTATCTTAACAGTCAAGCAACATAATTTACAGGACAATCCTGGCAATATGCAACATAGCAGGAGTCATCAATTGACAGAAGGCAAACATTCTGGGATAACATCTTGGTGCGACACTTCACTCTCGGTTCTGATCCAACATAAGGTCCCGAGGTATTTGATACGAGAAAATACGTCATAACTTGCAGCAATCAAGAGGAAAAGAAAATACAAAGGGCAGCAGATTTCAACAGAACTTGAAAGGAAACAGAAAACATAAAATCATATACATTAGTAAATTATTGAAAACAACACGCAATCAAAACAAGTGAAATATAACTCCACAAAACATACAAGCAAGAGTGGTTCATAAGGTAATATTAACATAAAATCATATACATTAGTAAATTATTGAAAACAACACGCAATCAAAAGAAGTGAAATATAACTCCACAAAACATACAAGCAAGAGTGGTTCATAAGGTAATATTAATCATATACATGAGCTGGTCTTTATCTAAACTACTAGTATTCGGCATTTTTAAATCAGTGGGAATATAGATTGCAGAAGAGGAAAAATAACAAGAGAACATACTGCATCTTCTCTCACTATTCTTTCAAAATTTTCTGCAGCTTTTGCACGTAGCTCTGCTTCATCATCTGAAGAATCGAGATTATATGTAGGCCGCCGATCTGATCTCACACGAAGCCTTTCACTTAAACTACTCATTGTCCTGAAAAGGGGAAAACACATTGATCAAGGGCACTGAGAGTATAAATGAAATTCAAAAATCTCAACTGAATCACTTTGTTCTAGTGCATTTATTGATTCCTTCAGCAACAAAAGAGAGCTTTACAAGTAAAACGGCAAATTAAGAAGACGAAACAAGCAGAAAAAACGGCAAAACCAGCAGACAACAACATTAAATGAAATCCACGCTCAGCTGCACATTAAAAGCAGAAGGAAGCTGCGAGATGCTAAAGGAAGAGAGGTACGCAACAATGTTTCACAATCTAAAACGCACGAAAAAGAACTGAACACCGCAACCAATAGTACAGAGGCTTCAAGAATAAGCATAAAACTCCAGCAGATAAACACAAAATTGATTTGGGAAGCCAAATTAGGGTTTCAAATTCTACCTTGGGAGACTGCAAATTTGACAATCGGTCGCTAGTTATGGAGCGTAACCTAGCTTAAGCGCGGGAAAAGAGGGAGATCGAGAGGATTGCGAGTGCTTTTGCAGCTCGGAATGGATGATCCTCAGAAGCGGGACAGTGGCAGTGGTGAAGAGAAGAGCGTCAAATGTGAGAAAGAGGCGTGGGTCGGTTAGTCGAATCAAACGGGAAACCAGAACTACGCGAATGCAAACCCAAACCATATTCGGTTCGGTTCGGTTCGGTGCGACTCGGCTTATATTTATTTTTTTTAGTCGAAGCTTATATTTTCACTGTTTAAGGGTTTGTTTGACACTATTATTTATAATGGTATTATAATTTATAGAGGGTCGTTCGGATGAAATTGTCTCTTAAGATAAACACTACGAAACAATCACAACCGTATGATGGAGTCAATAGACGACCCAGATTGAAGGAGAAGGAAAAAGAGAAAAAAGGTAAGCGAGTACATGTTGGATGCGGTGGCATTTTTGTAATTAAATCTAAAATTAACACGTTATTACACGTTTGCCCCTAACCTCTACCCCCCAAAACGAATCAAACGCTCTCAGACGAACTATCCACCGAACTCGAAGAGGAGAAGACGAAGAGACCAACTTCAGAACTCGATCGATCGAACACGAAAACTGCAAATGAGGAAATCGATCGAAGACGAAGCTCGGAACTAACAAAATTACAATCCAAAAGAACGTAAAAAACTATCTTACGATATGAGGAGCGACACAGATTACAGTGAGGACGACTTTGGAGGTACGCATATAAGATTTAGGGTTTCGATTTCACGAAAACACCTAGATTACTCAAAATTGAAGGTTTCGAGAGTTTGTTAACTGCTGTTGCACCATTTGAAACATAGACCTCGAAGTTAGGGTTTCTTCAGTACTATTGGGACTTTGTTTTCCTTGCCTGAATTGTATGTTCGTTTCCTGATGTTAATTTTGTGAGTTGGAGGTTCATTTCCTTCTTCAAGAGTTCATGCCTTTGTTGTAAAAAATTAGGTTTACCTGATGTTTATTTTATGAGTTGGGGATTCATTTGCCTTTACCAGAGTTCATGCCCGTGTTTACCTGAGTTGCATTAATTTCATGAGGTTCATTTGTGAGTTGGAGGTTCGTTTCCTTCTTCAAGAGTTCATGCCTTTGTGATTAAAAAATTAGGTTTACCTGATGTTCATTTTATGAGTTGGGGGTTCATTTGCCTTTACCAGAGTTCATGTCCGTGTTTACCTGAGTTGCATTAATTTCATGAGGTTCATTTGTGAGTTGGAGGTTCATTTCCTTCTTCAAGAGTTCATGCCTTTGTGATTAAAAAAATAGGTTTACCTGAGGTTCATTTTATGAGTTGGGGGTTCATTTGCCTTTACCAGAGTTCATGCCCGTGTTTACCTGGGTTGCATTAATTTCATGAGGTTCATTTGTGAGTTGGATGTTCATTTCCTTCTTCAAACCACCTCCGCTTGCAAAGTAGTCCTAAGCAAACCGCCAAACATGACATCCCTGAAGTAGGTTGGGATCCAAAAATTTCGGATTGTAAACATGTCATCAAACCACCTCCGCTTCACCAATGAGAATTCATCAAGCAACGCAGTCCACTGTGACTCAAACTCTGCAGGTGAAAGGTCATGGGTCAAGACAATGTTGTCCAACCTAGCCCTAAATTTTGAACCAACGACAGTGTCGTACTTGGTATTTGCGGGCACTTTTTTCATGATGTGCCACATACTTTTTTCATGATGTGCCACATACAAAGCTTGTGGCGCGACCGAGGGGAAACTTGTTCAATAGCGGACTTCATGGACAGGCCTTGGTATGTCACTACAACCTTTGGCTCGTGCACCATAGCTGCCTTGAATTTCTCCAACAACCAAACATATGATCCGACATCTTCCTTGAAAATTAAACCAGCCGCAAAAGTAACACTCGACTTGTGATGGTCTAGGCCGGTGAATGGTATGAAAATCAGATTGTACCTATATGGAAGAAATGTAAACAAAGCCAATGATGCATAAGTAAAAAGTGATAAAACACTAGAATAGTCTGTAATAAAAAGAGCAATGGAAGGAGGATTCATAAGTAGACAAAGAGGTTCATTAGAATGAATATACAACTACAAGGGAGAAAAAGTTAGACTAGGTTCATCAGGTTTGCAAACTAGGTTCATCAGTTTCAACAGAGAGGTTCATAAAATCTAACTAACAGGTTTATTCAATAAACTAACAGTTAAAGAATAAAAAACAGAGTAGTAAATGCAAGGATAGTTACAAGGGAGAAAAAGTTAGACTAGGTTCATCAGGTTTGCAAACTAGGTTCATCCGTTTCAACAGAGAGGTTCATACAATCTAACTAACAAGTTCATTCAATAAACTAACAGTTAAAAGAATCAAAAACAGAGTAGTAAATGCAAGGATAGTTACAAGGGACAAAAAGTTAGACTAGGTTCATCAGGTTTGCAAACTAGGTTCATCCGTTTCAACAGAGAGGTTCATACAATCTAACTAACAGGTTCATTCAATAAACTAACAGTTAAAAGAATAAAAAACAGAGTACTAAATGCAAGGATAGTTACAGTGTAAAAGAAAAAGGGGAAATGTTTTGAAGAAGGATAGCCAATAACCTGTTGGTTCGGTATGTAGCATCAAACGATACAACGTCGCCAAAGAGAGAGAAGTTCTTGCGAGACACGGGATCAACACAAAATAAACGCGTCAAACGATCACAAGAATCAACGTCGTACTCAAAAAAGAAGGCAGGGCAAAGTTCTTTTTTGTTGAACAAACGGTTGATCGTCATTTGAGCATCGGAACCACCAATATAAGCCAACATATCTCATCAGTAGTTCTTGAAATCAACAGCAGAAGCACCGACTTGGGAGTAGCCGCCAACAAGTTCCTTGAATATTCTATGCGACCTGACTGGACCGATGTGCGCTTTCTCACAATCCATGACAAACTTCTTCTGTCCAAAGTCCAGCTTCCTCATAGACCTCATAAACTATTTATCCTTACCAACAACCATTTCATGTGCATGGCGATCTTCAAAAGCTGTTACTTTGTAGCCCTGATTACCGGCAAAAGAAAGGGTGAGTTTCGCCTTATAACCAACTCTGTTTGAAGGACGTCGTCGCATGTGTTTTGTGTTGTTTTGGCCAGTTTTAAAACCTTGTCTGATGCAATACAAGTACTTCAATGCAACCACACTGCCTGCCATGCGTGATCCGCCGAGCCTCACAACAAAGCCACATTCCAGTGCATATGCCTTGTAAAATTCAACCGCTTCCTCCAATGACCCAAACAACATACCAACAACTGGTTTCAGAGAATCAACACAGATTGGAATGTGGTACACAGAACCACCTTGAGATAAACGGGCAACAGATAAGTCCGAAGACATCTTAGTATCAGAATCACTTGGATATGAACTAGGAGAACTCTGACCAAGGGATACACTACCACTAGCACCAACAGACACACTTTCATGCACTGCAAACATAAAGCACATTGAGGTTCAATTGTATTAGGTACATGTTGGATCGTTAGAGTTACGTCTGAGGGAACAAAGACTTTGTTCCCACAGAAGGCACAACGGATTAAAAACAGCAAGAAAGATAATGAACGAACTCACGATGTATAGTGGAAACCCTGATTAGCAAAACTAGCTTCTCAAGGAAAAACCACTACCTTCAAGCTTCCGCTTGAGAGGATTTTGAAGCGTGTACTTGTCTTATTGATTTCTTGTTCGATTACACTTGTATCCTGGACTTCGACCTCTAAACAACCAGCTAGACTCGAAGCCTCTTCTACAACGATGAATCAAACTCAACCCTCAAAGACTCACACACACTTCACTCTCTTTGTTTTCTCTTCTTCTCCTTTTTTGTTGTTCTTTTTCGTAGTTAGAAATGAATCCTCATTTCACCTAAATACAACTTCGGCTAAACCCTAATCAAACAAGATAAGATTATTCTAAAAACGGATTTCTAGAAGATAGGATCTTTTATGTGAAGAGTAATATCCTAACCGATCATATTGATTAAGGAAGGAATTCCTTAATTAATCTAATCGGAAAGGATATCAAACTTCTCTCTCCAATTTCTTATCTAAGGAAAGATTCCTAGGATAACATAAATCGGGCTTTTCTCTCTCCGTATCTTCTCAATCCGGCTTGATCCTTGGAGCCGAAGTCTTCAATCTTTTACCGCGTGCGTTACATGATTTGTTTCCATAATTCAGCACGCTGGATTTCTTCTTTCCTTTTGCAGCCTTGATCTGGTCCATCACTTCAGTTCCTTGAGAGATAACAAAGCACTTGACAGGACTTTGTTCCCTCTGAGATCCTTTGTTGCAAAGCTCCCTGGGATAACTTTCCTTGTTCCTGAAACACTTGATACATATATTAGTTGAGTGTTTGTTACCATCAAAACCTAAGGAATTCAACAAATTCCCCCTTTTTGATGGTGACAAACACCCTTAACAAGAAAGCATATACCAACTAGAAAAAGACAAATATGACATGAAAGTTTCCCACTAAGACACAGTTAGTTCCCCCTTAGTTCAGCAATACGTTTTACATGTTCTGTTCCCCCTCAACCAATGCTACCTATCATATTCCCCCTTTTGGCATCATCAAAAACATCAGTAAAGAGTTAGAGAGGAAAAATTCAAGGCCAGATAAACATGAACACCCCTAGTCATTAATTAAAAAAGGAACTTAAAAACATGCAAACACCGCCAAGACAGACAAAACATCAAAACATAGTCAAAATGCCACACCGGGCACACAAACCAGATAACAATAAAAACAACTAAGAGGGAGTAGATGGGCAAGGGAACAAAAGAGGGGTAAGGACAGCAGGTAAGCGATCAGGCATCACTGTGACCAGCCGGTTGAGCCGATGCATGATGAGAGATAAGCGCGCGCACATCTGCCATGAGACGTCTCACATCCTTGCAGAGACTTCTCACATCCCTCCCCAGAGACAAATTCTCATTCAGTTCCCCCTCAGAGTTGTCGGCCTCATAAACCTCCATTGCCTCGGAATCCTCGACTGCCTCAGAAGCTGCAGGGGCACTCTCAACCTTCACCCAACCTTCATCATCTTGAAGACCAAACTGCATCTTGTGCAGGTTACTGGCGTCGAACGGGCGGGATAAGATGCTCACATCCTCCGACGGGTTGTACACTTTATGATACTCAAGGATTTTCTTGATAACCCGTGGGAAGGGAAGAGCGTGCTGGAGAGTGTTCCTAGCGTGGGCCATGTGCTGCATCAGAATCTTCGGCAGGCTAATGGGCTCCTTCTTCAGCATTAGGGACAGTAGGACAATGTCCAAGATTAGAAGCCGGTTTCTCTTCTGTCCCCTTGGCGTGATGTTGCTGATGAGGAAGTGGTACAACACTTTGTTGACAGCGGACATCTCCGAGATGTCGAGATCAGCACTCCCCTGAGGGTTCTCAATACCAGCAACAACCAACACATCCTCTGAGTAGGCAAAGTCCTTTGGCCACCTTCCTTTTGGGTATTCCCCATACCTTTCATGTGGAACGCCCAGAGCAACACCAAGCTCAATACTTGAGAACATGTGGACCTGCCCTTCCATCTGGTAACTCCCCAGAACAGCGTGGGGGCAAACTTCCATCGCGTAGGTAGAGCAGAACTCCCTTAGCATCACCTCATCCATCTCCTCTTCCTTCACAAACAGATTGCCCCATTTTTGGGTCTCCAACAGACCATGCACACCTTCCAGATGGTTCTCCAGTAGGAACTCAGGGACGACTCACAACTCCTTGACCACCGACTTGTGGCTCATGTCTTTGACATCATCAGCCGCCACCTTTCCTTTGGCTTTGGCCGGCTGACGACGTTGGCTTTGACGGACAGGGGCGGCAGACACCTTGGCTTTCTTTGCTTTGTTTCCCGAGAGGGGTACTGACTCCTCATCGGAGCTGACCGTTATCGCCTTCTCAGACTTCCTCTGAGAGCGTGTCTTCCGCTTGGAGGAGCAGGCAGTCTTCACCCTGCCAGAAGTCTTAGGAGCCTTTGGGGGCTCATCCTCATCAACTTCCTCAACCAGTTCCTTGTTGAGGTCCCGCACAACCGACTGAATCTTCTCCTTCACAACAAAGTACTCCTCAGCTGTTACCGGGGCCGGTCTCTTGACGGGGCATCTCCTCCATCTCCTCATCAATGGGGTCGGGATGGGTTGGAGAGGAATGGACCTCCTCTAATTCAGTAGAGGAGATGGCGGTTGAGACGACTGGAGAGGTTTTGGGGTTAGGGTTTTGTGGAGAGGGGTCTGTGTTTGGGGCTACGAAGGGAACCATGGCGAGTTTGTCCTGGGATGATGGTGGTGGAGGGGTAACAATGGTAGTTGCTGGAGTGGTGGAGGTGGAAGGTAGGGATTGGGTAATGGCGGCGAGGAGAGCGGGGTCGGTTCCCATGGAGGATAGTTTGGTGAGGAGGGTTTGGAGGTCTTGGGCGATGGTGTTGGGGAAGTTTGAGTTGGAGGCCATTTCTGTGAGAGAGGGAGAGTTCTGGGAAGACGAGAGACAAAGAGGAGATAGCTTGAGGAAGATAAGGAAACAGTGAGGAGGAGACTTATCCGGAGACTCCGATTTATAATCTTCACCGAATCTTCTAGTGTTTTCAAAGATAAATTCAAATCTTTTCAGTTTTCAATAGATAACAATTGCAATCTTCCAACTTTCCAAAATAAAATCAGAATCTCGTCCAAATCCGACTTAGCCAGCCGAATTACCCTTCCCAACTCCTTTTCATCAAATCAGCCCTAAATGCTCAACGCGGCCCAACACAAACTTCCATCATTACACCCTGCAAACACACGTCACCTCAACCTGCAAGTCACAGAAGCCGAATCGTTTTCCCGCCAAACCAAAAAGTAGTAGGGTGTGATGTTGGGGGTTAGTTACCAGAGAGGGTACAAAAGACCATCACACCAAAATATATGATATTTGCGATTGATTTTTACATCATGCCTGAGGGGCTCCAGTTGTGGATGATAAGAGGGGCTCATAGGAGACTTCAAACATGGCGGTCTAAGTAAGCTGTAGAATCAACTATCATTTGGGCTTATGATGAGGGAACAAAACATCAAGTTGATTCTTTTGGGTTGAAATAAAGCCGATTCATGTGGCAAATGATGACATAGAAGATTATGCACGACATTCAGTACATCAAGGAAGTAAAAGCACATATTCAAGTCGAATGTTTAATTAATACTCAAGGAAGAGAATGCATATCAAGACATGAAAGTTTATCTTTCACCATTTATCACGTAATCTAGCCAATCATCGAGGGAACACAACAAATGGACATGTAGTTAGGGAAACAAACCAGGCTTCGTATGAAACTGAATGTAGAGTTCCCCAACAGGTGTCTTAATGAGAAAACTGGCGTCTGATTCTTTGTTCCACGAGATTCCTTGTTTGCCAATCTTTCTCAACACAGTGATGTCTTTTCTAGATGTACATGGTACCTGAATTTTCAAACAAGGAACAATTTAGTCATTAAGTCCTTATCCACATATCTGTTTCCTTTACCTTTGTCACTAGGCACTTGAGTCTCGAACATTCCTGCAGAAGTGAGGTGAGACTCGTTTTGTTCCCTGTCAAGTAACTGACCCTTGTACGAATGGAATACCGGGAACTTTCCTCACTTTATTCTGCACAGAAAGAGTTAGTTTTTGCGAACCCAGACAAGCTTATGCTTTCTGGGCACAGGAGCAACATATCTAATCTTAGGAGGTTCAGCCTTCATTTGCTCTCTAGTAGTGCGAGCAATCTCCTCATTGTGTTGCTTCAGAAGGCACTCTTGCTTGTAGTGACCAGAGTGTCCGCAATACCAACAAACCCTATGGACTTCAGATCTGCATACTTGCTATTTCCAGGCCAAATTGTTTTGTTAGCAATCCTTGAATGAAAATCAATATTATTGGACTTACTGCTTTGAGATTGCTTCAACCAGATAACGTGAGCCTTCTGTCCATGATACCAAGCCTTGCCCTCCTCAGTCGAGTTTGAACAGTCTTTGCCTTTGTTCCCTCCGGAGGAACTATCCCCCTTTTCTTTTACATATTGTTTTCCTTCGACTTTAGAGCCTTTTTGCTTGGTTCCATCAACAAGAAGTTTGGATTGATAGCCAATCCCAAAGCGAGGCACTTCCTTTGACTCAGTCTTCTTTTCATTCTTGGCTGCAAAAAAGATAATGCCTTTTGGCTTGTCCTTCTGTTCTTCACTGAGTTTGGTTAGATCACTAGAAAGTTTTGCATTTCCTAGTTTCAACATTAATGACTCAGCCTCGAGTGAGGAGACATTGGACTCCAGAGACACAATCTTTTCAGTGAGTTTAGGACACTCAGAGCAAGAGTTTGAAGAGGAGGATGAACCTTTCTCAAGCTTGAGCACTTTGTTTGCCCAACCCTGATTTTCTTCGATCAAACCTGAGATCGATTCATCTTTCTCTTCCATTTGCTCACTGAAAAGACTATTCTCATGAACAAGTTTCTTAATGAGAGATATCAAGCTTTCTTTAGATTTGCTTTTTAAGCTTGATACGAGATCAGATTCAGTTACCTCATCGTTGAGTAGATCTCCCTTTGATTCATTTGGAACTTCAATGGCCATCAGACAAACATCCCTGGAGTGTGACGATTCTTCGTCGTCTGAGTCTGAGTCTCCCCAGGTGGCAACCATTGCCTGCTTCCCTTCATTTGCTGGAGGTATTCCTGCCTTTCTCTTGAAGCAGTTTTTGGCCATATGTCCCTTGTTCAGACAGTGGTAGCACACGACATCTTTTAGGTCTCTGTTCCCTTCGGAGGAACTCGACGAATCCTTGTTCTGAGACCAAATCTTCCTCATGGCTCTTGTGATGAGCGCAACATCTTCATCTTCATCTTCGACTTGAGACAAGTCAAATGCCCTTTCCACCTTTAAGGCAATGCTCTTCGCCTTCTCCTCTCCCTTCTTGTTCAGCTTGTGATTATAGACAGAGGCGTTGCTTTCCAGCTTAGCAACAACCTCTTCCATGATAAGAGTCTTGACATCCGTCTGAGAGTAGAGAGCAAGAGCAATGGCATCCCACTGAGAGTTTAGGCCTTACATGAAGTGATGAGTCAGTTTCCAGTCTGACATTGCTTCACCAAGGAACTGAAGTTGACCAATTAGCCCCTAGAATCTGGAGTAATACTCCTGAATGTGTTTATCTTTTCCCTGAGAGACTTGGTCGTACTCCTTTATCAGAGAGAGAATTATGTTCTTCTTGGCATCTTCATTTCCTTGATGAAGGCGCTTCAAAGCATCCCAGATTTCCTTGGCAGTCTTGTAACTCATGATTTTCTTGAGATCCGAGGGAAGAAGAGCCATGTGAAGGATCTTCTTAGTCCTGTTGTTCTTCTCCAACTTCTTCCAGTCATCATCGGTGTAGTCGACCTTTGGTTTTGGCTTAGTAGCATCTGTCTCATTTTTAATAGCCAGAGGTCCAACTTCGATGACTCGCCAGATCTGTCCATCAAGGGAACAGATGTGGGACTCAATTTGTTCCACCCACCAGTCATATTCTCCTGCCTTCAGAATTGGTGGCTTTCAGAACGAATCTCCGATTGCATTGCTTGACGACGACATCTTTCCTGCAAATTTTATAACGAAAACAATCTAGAGCACCAGGCTCTGATACCAATTGTTGGATCGTTAGAGTTACGTCTGAGAGAACAAAGGCTTTGTTCCCACAGAAGGCACAACGGATTAAAAACAGCAAGAAAGATAATGAACGAACTCACGATGTATAGTGGAAACCCTGATTAACAAAACTAGATTCTCAAGGAAAAACCACTACCTTCAAGCTTCCGCTTGAGAGGATTTTGAAGCGTATACTTGTCTTATTGATTTCTTGTTCGATTACACTTGTATCCTGGACTTCGACCTCTAAACAACCAACTAGACTCGAAGCCTCTTCTACAACGATGAATCAAACTCAACCCTCAAAGACTCACACACACTTCACTCTCTTTGTTTTCTCTTCTTCTCCTTTTTTGTCGTTCTTTTTCGTAGTTAGAAATGAATCCTCATTTCACCTAAATACAACTTCGGCTAAACCCTAATCAAACAAGATAAGATTATTCTAAAAAACAGATTTCTAAAAGATAGGATCTTTTATGTGAAGAGTAATATCTTAACCGATCATATTGATTAAGGAAGGAATTCCTTAATTAATCTAATCGGAAAGGATATCAAACTTCTCTCTCCAATTTCTTATCCAAGGAAAGATTCCTAGGATAACATAAATCGGGTTTTTCTCTCTCCGTATCTTCTCAATCCGGCTTGATCCTTGGAGCCGAAGTCTTCAATCCTTTACCGCGTGCGTTACATGATTTGTTTCCATAATTCAGCACTCTGGATTTCTTCTTTCCTTTTGCAGCCTTGATCTGGTCCGTCACTTCAGTTCCTTGAGAGATAACAAAGCACTTAACATGACTTTGTTCCCTCTGAGATCCTTTGCTGCAAAGCTCCTTGGGATAACTTTCCTTGTTCCTGAAACACTTGGTACACATATTAGTTGAGTGTTTGTTACCATCAAAACCTAAGGAATTCAACAAACAGGTTCAAAATAATCGTCCATTGGAGGAAGAAAAAACCTAATAATGAAAAGTTGAAGACGAATCTGTCAAAGAAGACAATAGAAACGACACAAACGAACAAATTGAATAGAATCATTCTCAGATGACTATCAAGCGTATAACATAAATAAACGCAACAACAAATTCTGAAACCCTAGAACATAAATAAACAAATTAACTTACCAGAATCCATAGAAACGTCTATGCGAATCAATCCAATAGCGATAATAGATTGAAAGAGGCGAAATCGATGAAGAACATTAACTGAAACGAGCGAGAACGAACAAGTCCTCCAATGACAATTCCGACTACAGCGAAGACGGGAGAGAAACGAGGGAGATCAGAGAACAAATGAAGGTCGAATGACGAAAATGCCCCTCCGTGTTGTTAAATGATGGATCAATGCCAGCCGTTTGATGGTGACACGTGGACGGCTATATCACATGCTCAATGTTTACTTTAACACCCGTGCTCATTTGATCCCCTCATAATTTATAATGTAAATTTTGTAATCGGGTCATAATAATCAATTTTATGATTAAATATACGATAGGTATCTTTTCTCATTTCATTAAATTTTAAAAATTGTTATATTTTTCAATAAGTCCTTATATTTAATAATATCATTATAATGTATTTCTCTAAATAAAACCTAATACTTTAATCGGACATATATATATTGTATTATTCATTATTTCTTGTTGTTTCGTTATTTGAATAAATTTTTGTTTCAAAAGAAGAAAAATAATGATGACTTATAAAATTATCAACAACCTTGTTTTTTATTTGTTATACAAAGAAAATATTAATATTATACTAGTTGAAATCAATGGTGATCCACTTTGCACCGAATAGATCCAATAATAAACCCAATTAAATGTTCTATCATGATTTTAGAAATGTTGCATTATTTCACCAAAAGAAATGTCACATTACTAGTACTAGTATTCGAAATTATCATACCAATTATATTGTCGTATCTAATTTATCTTTTCATATATTGTTATTAGTAAAATAAAAATTATGTATATAAAAGGTTCTTCTTTTCATAATTACGAAATTCATGTGACACAAAATTTCATCAAAATTTTATCTTCATTTTTTGACAAATAATATCATTAATGTTGTAGGACGTACATTGACGTTCTGATTTTTTATGATAACTCTTGACAAATAATATCATTAATATTGTAGGATATTCGAGTAGCTTGACGGCCATGTTGCTTAATTTGCTTTTGTTTATGACATACAAATACAAGGCAGTATGTATGTTGTTGAGCAACTTTATCCAAGTCCTATAAGAGGGGTCTTTTAGGAGACTTTTGTATGAATTAATTGTTAAAAATCCTTAGATGTATTGGAGATTTTTATTAGGGGCTTTTAGGTTTAGTTTAAATTATAATTATATTTTTGTTTATATTAAATTATCAATATGCTCTTTATTATATTAAATTAAAATTACTATTTATTATATATTAAATTAAAAAAAATATTTTTTAAGAAAATCATACATAAAATTTATTAATGTTATTGATATTATTTATTATTTATTTAAAATTAAGAATGAATATTAAAAATCAAATGAAAAAGTAGTTAATAATTTTAGTTAGTACACCCAAAATAGTTTAAAATATAAATTATACCCCTTATTATATATAAAATTTATCTATTTTGTTAAATTATTAAAAAAAGTAGTTACACCAAAAATAATTCACTCATAATCTTACTTATCCTTTATTTACTCTCCAACCATACCTACCCTTTACTCCCCCACTATAAATTAGTATCAATGATTTTAGTTAGTACATATTTATAATTTAAAATTATCCTAATAAATAATAATATGGTTTATTTGGACTTAATTATATTAAAATTTGTAAAAAAAATACATAAATTTTCTAAAATTTATTTACAATGTAATTTTTCATATAAAGAAATTAAATTAATATTTATTTTATTTTAAACCACCAATAATAATAATAAAATGAATTATTTTCACTTAATGATACCTATAATTAGACATGTCAACTGGGTCGGACGGGTCGGGTTTGGGTCATGTCGGATTCGGGTCAAATCGGGTTCGGGTCGATCGGGTTGATAAAATTTTCGGGTCGGGTTCGGGTTGACCCAGCGGGTCGAACATGCCCTTTTTTTATGATTATTATTATGATTTTTAACTGTTGAATTCCTTAGGTTTTGATAGTGACAAACATTCAACTAATCTGGGTACTAAGTGTTTCAGGAACAAAGACAGTTGTCTCAGGGAACCATTGCAGCGAAGGATCGAAGAGGGAACAAAGCTCTGTTCATGTGGACCAACCTCTGAAGGACCAACATCGTCGAACAAGATCGAAGTTGCGAATGAAAAGAAGAATCCAGCGTGCCATTTATGGAAACAAATCAAACGCAGAATCATGCACGCGGTCAAGAATGAATGACTTCAGCTCCAAGGATCAAGCCGATTTGAGAAGATATGGAGAGAGAAGCCCGATTGTGTTATCTTAGGAAAACCTTCCTAAGATAAGATAATTGGATAGAGAGTACTCTATCTTATCCAAATATATTAATTTACGGAATCCTTCCTTCAAATTAATATAGACGGCTGGGATATTATTCCTTCTACAAAAACATATCTTCTTGTTACCATATTTAAATAAATCTTATCTTGTTACATTTAGGGTTTGCCGAGTTGTATTTAATAGAGGTGTGGATTCATTTCTATGTAACGACGACGACGGAAAATAGAGAGAAAGAAAAGAAGTGAGGTGTGTGTAAGTCTTTGAGGGTTGAGTTTGATTCATCGTTGTAGAAGAGGTTTCGAATCTAGCTGGTTGTTTAGATGTCGAAGTCCAGGATACAAGTGTAATCAAGCAAGAAATCAATAAGACAAATACACACTTCAAAATCCTCTCAAGCGAAAGCTTGAAGGTAGTGGTTTTTCCTTGAGAAACTAATTTTGCTAATCAGGGTTTCCACTATATATTGTGAGTTCGTTCGTTATCTTTTCTGCTATATTTATCCGCTGCAACTTCTGTGGGAACAAAACTTTTGTTCCCTCAGACGTAACTCTAACGATCCAACAATTGGTATCAGAGCCTGGTGCTCTAGATTGTTTGTTTTAGTTACAGATTCTGCAGGAAAGATGTCGTCAGGAAATGCCTTGGATAGAGACTCTCAAGAAGGTGATGTAGATGTGGCTCTCATCACTCAAGCCATGAAGAAGATATGGTCTCGAAGCAAAGGCACTAAAGGTTCGGTCATGGTTCACAATGACATGAAGAAGATTGTCTGCTCTCACTGCTATGACAACGAACACTTCGCAAAAAGGTGCCTCAACAAAGCGACAGACTTGTGGCAGAAACGCTTTGGACATGCTAGCCTTCAACTCCTATACAAACTTCATAGACAAGAGTTGGTGAATGGCCTTTCCAAGGTTGAAGCAATGAGAAGTGACGTGTGTGACGCATGCATTAAAGGAAAACAAGTGAGGTATTCCTTCAAGTCAAAAAGGGATGTAAGTACAACACGTCCTCTGGAATTAGTCCACATGGATCTTTGTGGGCCTATGCGCACGAAGAGCCGTGGGGGAAATGCATATGTCTTTGTTATTGTTGATGACTATTCCAGGTACACATGGACTCTATGTATCCCCACAAAGGATGAAGTGTTCGCGGAGTTTGAGTCCTGGCTTAAGGCAGTCGAAAGGAGCACTGGACATTCCTTGGGGTCTATTCGCACTGATCATGGAACTGAATTCGAGAACTCTCAGTTCCTATCCCTTTGTAGGAACAGAGGTATCAACCACAACTTCTCTGTTCCCAGGACCCCACAGCAAAACGGTATTGTTGAAAGAAAGAACAGAACTCTGGAAGACATGACGCATACTCTTCTCATCTCAAGTGGTCTTCCAAGGAGTTTATGGGCCGAAGCCTTGAATGATGCGTGCTACGTTCTGAACAGAGCAACCATCCGTCCTCTTCTGAACAAAACTGTCTATGAGCTTCTGAAGGGAAGGAAACCTAATGTGTCTCATTTGCGCACATTTGGTTGCAAGTGCTTCGTCCACAACAACGGGAAATATTCTCTTGGGAAGTTTGATCCCAGAAGTGATGAAGGAACTTTTATAGGATATTCACAGCAAAGCAAGGCCTACAAAGTTTTCAACAAGAGAACCAGAAAGGTAGAGGAAAGCGTTCATGTTGTATTTGATGAAACTGTTATGGCTGGTAACAATGTGCAGGAACTATCAGGCAACATCGAGCTTTCCGAAGATGATTTCTTTCAGCTTGTAGATAGCAATGTCAGCGGTGGGACCTCTGAAGATCAAGAAGCTCAAAATGATCCCTATACACCAAGAACTCCCAATTCCGCCAACTCAGGGGGCAATGAAGAAAATGCTTACCCCCCTGATGTATCTTAGGCACCTCAGGGGGAACAAAGCCCAAGTCACGGCACAACGGAGCCCTTTGAGGACTGCCCTTCTGCTGAAGGAACGAGGGATGTCAATCCTAATGCTAATGGCACAGGAGGTGAAGGCTCAAGTGCTGGGAACGCTGATTCAGAGGAATTCGACATCAACAATCTCCAAGTTCCCAACTACCAGCAAAAGTGGGCTCATCCAGTCAAGCTAATCGTCACTGACTATAGAAAGGGAGCACCTCAGAGCACTCATTCCTCCCTATAAAATTTTTGTGCTTTCAATGATTTTCTCTCTTTGCAAGAACCCAAAACTATAGGAGAAGCATTGAAGGATCCTGACTGGATAAACGTCATGCAAGAGGAACTTCACCAGTTCGAAAGAAACAAGGTTTGGCGGTTAGTTCCTCGTCCAAGGAACAGAACAGTGATTGGAACCAAGTGAGTGTTCAGAAACAAGTTGGATGATCAAGGTCAGGTCATAAGGAACAAAGCTAGGCTGGTGGTGAAAGGTTACAACCAGCAGGAATGCATCGACTATGATGAAACCTTTGCTCATGTTGCCAAGTTAGAAGTAATAAGACTCCTAATTGCGTATTCTTCTTTCCATGGGTTTAAGCTGCAACAGATGGATGTCAAGACTGCCTTCTTGAATGGAGTTCTTAAGGAGGAAGTCTACGTGGAGCAAACACCCGGCTTTGAGGACACCACTCAACATGACCATGTCTACATTCTAGACAAAGCTCTGTATGGTCTCAAGCAAGCCCCGAGGGCCTGGTATGAAAGGCTCTCACAGTTCCTTCTGAAACACGGATACGTTCGAGGAAAGGTCGATAAGACTTTGTTCCTTCTGAAGGAAGGGAAGCATATTCTGGTGGTCCAAGTCTATGTGGATGATATCATCTTTGGATCCACTGATGATAAACTGGTTCAGAAATTCTCTAAGCTGATGGCCAGTGAATTCGAGATGAGCATGGTTGGAGAACTCAAGTTCTTCCTAGGTCTGCAAGTCTCGCAGGGAGATGAGGGAACCAAAGTGCACCAACAAAAGTATCTCAGGGAGTGCGTCAAAAAATTTGGTATGAATGATGTGAAACCCTTCACCACTCCCATATCTCCAAACAATCCAATGGGAAAAGACGAACATGAACAAGGAATTGATCCATCCCTCTACCGAGGAATAATAGGCCGATCCCAAAGAGACACATCTCAAAGCAGTGAAGAGGATCCTGAGATATTTGAAAGGAACAAATGATCTTTGTCTGTGGTATCCAAGGGGAGGAAGCCTTGATCTTGTCGGATACACAGATGCTGACTTCGCAGGGAACAAAGTGGACAGAAAATCTACCTCTGGAATGGCTCAGTTTCTTGGGCCGTGTCTGGTTTCCTGGGGGTCAAAGAAGCAGAACTCCGTAGCTCTCTCCACTGCGGAAGCTGAATACATAGCCGCTACTGCTTGTTGCACTCAACTCCTATGGCTCAAACAACAACTCAGCGACTACGGTATTCTTCTAAACTCCATTCTCATTCTCTGTGACAATACAAGTGCCATAAATATCTCTAAGAATCCGGTGCAACACTCACGTACCAAGCACATCGAGATAAGACATCACTTCTTACGTGACTGTGTGGAGAAAGGGTTGGTGACAATGGACTTCTGTGGAACTAAGGATCAAATCGCCGACATCTTCACCAAGGCACTAAACAGGGAACCATTCGAATAGTTTTGTATGGAACTACGTATGATCTCTCTAAACTGACTGTCTACATGTTGTGTTCCCTCGATGATTGGCTAATATTACATGGTAAAGTGTGAAGGATGAAACATCATGTCCCGGTCTGCATTTATTCTCTTGATCACTAGTTGAATGACCTGCCTAGACTCATGCTAATATTTCACTTATGTGCAACATTTCATGCATGCTCTCTATGTTATCTTGTTAATACATGAATCAGATTTCCTTCGGCCCAAAAGAGTCAACTTGATGCTTTGAACCCTCATTATAAGCCCAAATGATTGTTGACTCTACAACTTACCTTAGCCATCATGTTTGATGCTTCCTATGAGCCCCTCTAATCATTCACATCTGGGAGTCTCTCATTCATGATTACACATTATTGTAAAATTTTCATATATGCTTTTGTGTGATGTTCTTTGTACCCTCTCTGGGAACATTACCCCCGCATCACACTCTTCTATTTTCTGGAAAGTCGAGAATACGAATTGTTGCCACTGTGGTTTGTGGATAGGGTTCGATAGGTATGGTGTGTGATGCCGGCTTATAATTGCCTAAGGAGGGTTCGTGCTTAAAAGCTAATGATGCGCGTAGTAGACTCAAAATGAATCCCTGGTGAAAGAAGGCAAGCTGAAGGTTGT
Source organism: Rheum nobile (assembly GCA_027886185.1). NCBI lineage: Eukaryota > Viridiplantae > Streptophyta > Magnoliopsida > Caryophyllales > Polygonaceae > Rheum > Rheum nobile. The sequence continues at coordinate 4,201,758 of WOAB01000695.1, read as the reverse complement.
GATGTTCCAAAAAAAAAAAGGGGGGGGGGGAGGGACATCAGAATATACACAAAGAAGGGAAAAGAAGGAATCAAAGACTCTCTATTAGCTGAGCCTATGATGGATGCTGACGCCAATAAGGATGCAAAAAACTTTGAGTGGGAACTCCATTGCTAATCATACTTCAGCTCTAGCTTGTAATATCCCGTATATTTGCACGAATAAATTTTTTGAATTTTCTTAAGCCATACTGCGAGCCAGATTAATTTTGAAGAGATACGAACATTCTGTGTAATGTTTGGCTTCTGTAATATTTTTCTAGGCAATATAAAATACAGTTAAGGTATTTTTGGCTTAAAAACTCGTTCGTGTACAAATATATTTAACCCGGGGTTAAGTAAATTTACCATTTAAGGTAAATAAGACAAAAGAGCCAAAGAGGAAGTCGGCCTTTAATGCCTTAGCTTCCACAGCACACCACTTCAGCAGATTTTTCAGCATCTGACAACCAACTTGGTGCAACTGGCAACTAGGCTTGGTGACTTGTCAAGGCTACGGGGCCTAGCTTGTCCACCACCTGGTATACTTGTCTTTCAAGGGCTCTTTTCGGTTTGCCTATAAAAGAGGAGGAGAGGTCGTGAGAAAGGCCAGAAGTTGGCTCCTCACCATTTTCGTCCTCTCTTTTGCTGTCAAAAAACCAGAAAACGTGTTCCTGAGCTGTTCTTCGAACTCGATTTCTGATCAATTCTGTCATCCGTTTGGCGAGATCAAAGTTGCATATTGAAGGTGAGGTGTTGCTTAAAAGGGTGAGAGGAATAGCCAAGCTCGATTCGAACTAGAGGTCGATCGAAAATTGGTAAGAAAACCCTTGCAAACCACCGATTTTCCCTTCAGAAATTTGTGACTTTTGCTGAACTTTGAACCCGATTTTTATGGTTGTTTGGGCTTTGTTTTGATCCGTTCCCAGGAGGCCTTTGAAGCTTGTTGGAAGCTTAATAAGGTGGTAGGATCGAACCAAGGAAAATCGAAGCCAAAGGGGTTCGATTTGGGTGAGTTGTGCTCGTTGCCACCTCTGTCCTCTGCCCTGTCCGTGTGCCGCACCCGGCGGTGTGTGCCTGCCGCACCCGCGGCAGCCATGCCGGTTGTGTGTCTTGGTGTTGGGCATGGGCTTTGGCCTTGTTCCTTTGTCTCGTATTCCATTAGATTCGTATATATAGATATTGAATCTAATTTAGGGTCTTGTTATGGGTCGCTCCATATGGATTTTATCCAGGATCTGTTCCCGTTCTGGACTCGGAAACCCTTTCGTTCTAAGCTTTCGAAGCTTTTGTCAGATCCAAGGCAAGTGGCGGTTCGCTCTTGCTTATCATTCCATATTTCCATTAATTATCAATTGCTTAATTATTAATTAATTTGGATTGATCATTGTTCATGTCTGGGAACAGTTTTATGAAACTATCTTTGGAAATTAAGATGGATATTATAATAGGTTGTATATCTGCTAGAACAACGCTATTATATATATATATATAGACCTAGATTGAAATATATCTATGATGTTAGCCGTGATGGCTTTAATATGATTAGTTGACTGTTCTGAACTGTTTAGTTAGAACGAGTATTCGTAGGAACGTTACTGAGGCCCTGGAGTCCAGTCGTTTCTTTATAATCAGGTAGAGAGGTGGCTCGTCCCCACCTAATACCAATTGGATGGTCATGACCTACCTCTTTACTCGGGTGAAGAGGTGGTGCACTTAAACAGTGTCACAAATCTTGGGA